>CM052896.1:57211645-57474749 GCA_028534135.1 Potos flavus
CTTTTGGTGATGTTTCTAGGAAGAAGTTGCTGCAGCTGAGGTCGAAGAGGTTGCTTCCTGTGTTCTCAAGGATTTTGATGGGTTCACTTAGGATTCTTTTGCCTGAGGAGACACACCTAGAAAAATGTTGTTCTAGTTTCTGTCAGAGAGATTAATGCCTATGTTTTTCTTCTAGTGCTTTTATGGTTTCAGGCATTACATTTAGGTCTTTAATTCACTCTGAGTTTACTTTTATACAGAGTGTAAGAAAGTGGTCCAGTATCTTTGTTTTGCATGTAGCAGCCCACTTTTCCCAGTACTGTTTATTCAAAAACAAACAAAAAACTGTCTTTTCCCCATTCTATATTGTTATGTACTATTGACCACATAAGCATGGGTTTATTTCTAACTTCCCTAATCTGTTCCATTGATACGTCTATTTTTGTGCCAGTACCATACTGTTTTCATTACAATAGCTTTGTAGAATATCTTGAAATCTGGAATTGTGATACTTCCAGCTTTAGTTCTTCTTTCTCAGGATTGCTTTACCTATTTAAGGTCTTTTGTGGTTCCATACACATTTTAGGGTTATCTGTTCTAGTTCTGTGAAAAATGTTGTTGGTATTTTTATGGAAATTGCATTAAATCTCTAGATTTCTCTGGGTAGTATGAACATCTTAACAATATTCTTCCAATCCATGCGTGTGGGATATCTTACCTTTTGTGTCATCTTTGATTTCTTTCATCAGTTTAATAGTTTTCAGAGTACAAGTCTCTCATCTCCTTGGCTAAGTTTATTTCTAGGTATTGTGTTGTTTTTGGTTTAACTGCAAATAAAATTATTAATTTCTCTTTCTGGTTTGTTATTAGTGTATAGAAATATGACAGATATTTGAATAGTAACTTGCATTTTGCAAATTTACTGAATTCATTCTAATAATATTTTGGTGGAATCTCTAGGGTTTTCCATGTATAGTATGTCATCTGCAAATAATGACATTTTCACTTCTTACTTACCAATTTAGATGCCTTTTATTTCTTGTCTGCTTGCTCTGGCTAGTACTTCCAGTGCTATGTTGAATAAAACCTGGTGAGAGCGGATATCCTTGTCTTGTTCCTGAACTTAGCAACAAACCAACCAACAAAAAACAAACTTTTTTACTATTGAGTACTATGTTAGCTGTGGGTTTGATCATATACGGCCTTTATTACATTGAGGTATGTTCTCTCTAGACTGACTTTGCTAGTTTTTAATCATGAATGCATACTGAATTTTGTCAAATGCTCTTTCTGCATCTATTGATATGACTTTTATCTTTTGTCAATGTGGCATATCACATTGATTGATTTGCAAACATCGAACTATCCTTGCATCCCTGGAATAAATCCCATTTCATCCTTATGAATGATCCTTTTAATGTATCATTGAGTGTGGTTTCCTAATACTTTGTTGAGGATTTTTATATTTATGTTTATCAGGGATATTGGTCTATAGTTTTTTTATGGTGTCACCCTCTGGTGTTAATATCAAAGTAATGGTGATCTCATAGAATGTATGTGGAAGCTTTTCTTTCTTTTTTTTTTTTTTTTGGAATAATTGAGAAGAGGCATTAACTCTTCTTTAAATGTTTGATAGAATATACCTGTAAATCCATCTAATTTTACAGTTTTGTTGGAAGTTTTTAAATTACTGATTCTATGTCATTAGTAATGTCTGTTTGGATTTTCTGTTTTTTTCCTCATTCAGTTATGGAAGATTGTGTGTTTCTAGGAATTTATCCATTTCTTGTAGTTTGCCCAATTTGTTGGTATATAATTTTTCATAATGTTCTTTAAAAATCCTTTGTATTTCTGTCCTGTTGGTTGTTATTTACCCTCTGTCATTTTTCATTTATTTATTTGGGTTCTTTTTTCTTGATGAATCTGGCTAAAGGTTTTCCAATTTTGTTTATCTTTTCAAAGAACCAACTCTGGGTTTGATTTTTTTTCTATTGTTTCTTCAGTTTCCATTTCACTTATTTCCACTATGATCTTTATTTTCTTTCTTCTACTAACTTTGGGCTTTATTTGTTCTTCATGTTCCAATTCCTTTAGGTATAAGGTTATATTTTTTGAGATTTTTCTTATTTCTTGAGGTAGGACTATATCATCATAAGTTTCTGTCTCAGAATTACTTTTGCTGTGTCAAAGATTTTTGGACTGTTGTATTTTCATTTTTTTTTTTTTTTTAAATTTCCTCTTTGATTTCATTGTTGACCCATTGGTTTTTTGGTTGCATGTTATTTAGCCTGCATGTGTTTGTGTATTTTCCAGTTGTGGGTTATTTTGTTGTTGTTGTTTTGTAACTGATTTCTAGTTTCATACTGTTTTGGCTGAAAAAGATACTTAACAGGATTTCAGTTTTAAATTTATTGAGAATTGTTTTGTGACTAACATGTAATCTATCCTTAAGAAGGTTCAATGTGTACTTAAAAAGAATCTGTATTCTGTTGTTTTGGGATGAGTTCCTTTGTATGTATCTATTAAATCCAGCTGGTCTGATGTGTCATTCAAAGATACTCTTTTCTTATTGATTTTCTGCCTGGATGATTTATCCATTGATGTCGGTAGGATGTTAAAGTCCCCTACTATTACTAAATTACTGTCAATTTCTCCCTTTATGTCTGTTAATCTTTGCTTTATGTATTTAGATAATACAATGTTGGATGTATAGATATTTATAATTGTTATATCCTCCTGTTGGATTGATCCCTTGATCTCAATGTAATGCCCTTCTTTGTCTCTTGTTACATTCTTTGTTTTAAATTCTATTTTGTCTGATACAAGTATTGCTACCCCAGCTTTTTTGTTTGTTTCCATGTGCATGGAATATCTTTCCATCTCTTCATTTTCAGTCTATATATATTTCTTTAGGTTTGAACAGAGTCTCTTGGGAGGAGCATATAGATGGGTCTTATCCATCCTATAGCCCTATGTCTTTGAATCAGAGCATTTAGACAATTTACATTTAAAAAAAATTATTGAGGGGCATCAGGATGGCTCAGTTGGTTAAGCATCTGACTCTTGATTTTGGTTCAGGTCATGATCTTGGGGTCGTGAAATCGAGCCTCATGTCAGACTCCATGCTGGGTGGGAACCCAACTAAAGATTCTCCTTTCTCTCCCTCTGTCCCTCCTCCCTGTGCTCGCTCGCTCTCAAAATACAAATAAAATCATTATTGACAGGTCTATACTCATTGCCATTTTGTTAATTGTTTTTCAGTTGTTTTTGTAGTTCTTTTCTGTTCCTTTCTTTTCTTGCTCTCTTATATTGATGACATTTTTAGTGTTACTCTTAGCTTTATTTTTTGTGTATTACAGGCTTTTGATTTGTGGTTAACGTGAAATTCATATGTAACATTCTAAGTATATAGCAGTCTACATAAGTTGATGGTCACTTAAATTCAAACACATTCTAAAAATCTTCATTTATATTCCAGCTCCATATTTTATATATGTAGTCATATTTTGTCTCTTTAATTTTGTGAGTCCCCTTATTTTTTACATATAATTGAAATTACTACTTTTGTGTTTTAACCTTCATACCAGTTTTATAAGTGATTGCTTTACTATTGTTATTGTATGTGTGCTTTTGCTCACAAGATATTTTCATTCCATGATTTTCCTTGTAATTATGACCTTTTTCTTGTAAGGCCAGTTTAGTAGTGATGAACTCCTTTAACTTTCTCTGGGAAACCCTCTACTTCTCTTTCAATTCTGAATGATAATTTATCTGTGTATTCTTGGTTGTAGGGTTGTTTTTGTTTTTTTGTTTTCCCTTCAGCCCTTTGCATATATCATGCCACTTTCTTCTGGCCTGAAAATTATCTTCTAAAAAATCAACTGATAGACTTCTGAGGTTTTCCTTGCACATAACTAGTTGCTTCCTTCATTTCTTTTTTAAATTCTCGGTCTTTAATCTTCGGTATTTCAGTTATTATGTGTTGTGGTGCATACCTCTTTGAGTTCATCTTGTGTGGAACTCTCTGCTTTCTGAACCTGAATGTCTGTTCCCTTCCCCAGGTAGTGAACTTTTCAGCTATTATTCCTTCATACAAGTTTTCTGCCCCTTTCTCTCTCCCTTCTGGGAATTCTATAATGTGGAAGTTTATTTGCTTGATGTTGCACAAAAGATCTCTTAATCTATTCTAATTTTTTTAAAATTATTGTCTTTCTTTTTGCTGTTCTGCTTAGGTGCTTTCCAATACCCTGTCTTCCAGATCATGGATTTATTTTTCTGTATCCTCTAATCTGTTGAGTCCATTTAGTATATTTTTTTTCATTTTTTTTATCGTACTGTTCAACTCTTTTTAAATATTTTCTCTCTCTCTGTTGAAGTTCTCACTGAGTTTGTCCACTCTTCAGTTCAGTGAACATCTTTAGGACCATTACTTTGAACCCTTTATTAGGTAGATTGCTTATCTCCATTTCATTTAGTTCTTTTTTCTGAGGTGTTGTCTTATTGTCTTATTCATTTGGAGGATATTTTTGTCTCATTATGCTTGACTTTCTGTATTTTTTTTTCTGTAACTTAGGTGGGACAGGTCCTTCTCCTAAACTTGAATAAATGGTCTTGTGTATGGTCATCCTCTGCGTAAACTGGTTTGCCTGGTAACTTTGGCTAGCTGGCATAGGGTAGGGGAGAAGTCCCTGGGCACCTTGTGCAGGGGCTGCTTTGGCAAGATGGCTGAAGTGGGCATGGGCCAGGATACTCTCAGTCCTCTCCCTATAGAAGTGTCCTGGCAAGTCATCCAAAGCCAAGGTGAACATGGGTGATCCTTGGTCACTCTGCACCAGGGATAGCCCTGGAGTGTTCCAGGGTGCTTTTTACCTATGTCATTTTGGCAAGACGGCTGGAGATAGAGTGGGTACTGCCAGAATTGTTCACCATCGTGGGGCTGCCTTGGTGGGTCTACTCGCATGGGCTGGGAGTCTAGGTCTCACTGAGGCAGGAGACCAGCTATGGCACATGGACTTTGCTCCTCTCTGGATTATCTGGTGGAAGGGGAAATGTAAGCCATGGCATTTACCAGCCCCTCTGACCTAGAGAGAGTTCCAGCAGTTTGGAATGTTTGGCAGGGTTCTAGAGCCTGGTTTCTTTATACTTTAGTTGCTCTTTTAAACAACAGTATTTTTTTTTTTTTTTTTAATGTCCTGGGGCAGAAGAATCTGCTCACAATATCTCCATAGTGTCCCTCCCTACTGCAGTTTGCAGCATTGAGGGTGGGAGTTCCCTTAGTTACCATATCTCCATCTGTCTTATTCTCTATGTGGTCTCTGTCTTTTGTTACACAGGAGCTGTTCATTAAGTCCTCAGTTCTTCTTTAGGAGGAATTGCTCCATAAATAGGTATAGATTTGGTTGGTGGAGGAGGTGAATTCAGGGTCTTCTACACTGTCATTTTGGACCCTTCCTGATCATAATTTTTATCTTGATTTTGTTAATGTGTCATATCACCTTGCTTAATTTGTTCATGTTGAACTATCCTTGCATGCCAGGAATAAGTCCACCTGATCATGGTGTATTTTTGAACTTGATTTGCTAAAATGTTGAGGATTTTTGCATCTATGTTTATCAGGGATATTGGCCTGTCTTATTCGTTTTTTTGTGGGGGAGAGGGCTTGTTTTATCTGGTTTTCGAATAGGGTAATGTTGGCCTCTTAAAATAAGTTTGGAAGGGTTTCTTCCTCCTCTGTTTTTTGGAAGAGTTTGAGAAGGATTGGTATGTATTCTTTAAATGTTTGATAGAATTTACCAGTGAATCCATTTGGTCCTAGACTTTTGTATGCTAGGAGGTTTCTAGATACCAATTCAGTCTCTCCACTATTCAGTCTGTTTAGATTTTATCTTTCTTTGGGATTTAGTCTTGGTAGGTTGTGTATGCTTCTAGGAGTTATCCATTTCTACGTTGTCCACTTTATTGATCCATAAGTGTTTACAGTAGCCTGTGATAATCCTTTGTATTTTTGTGGTATCAGGTGTAATATCTCCTCTTTCATTTCTAATTTCAGTCCTTTATTTTATTTTCATGAGTTTGTCAACTTTGTCTTTTTAGTCCTTATTTCATTCAAAATTTTTCTGAACTCAATTTCACTATTAATTTTGAGCTTTGTTCCTTTTCTAGTTACGTGGGATGTAAAGTTGAGATTTTTTCTTGTTTCATAATGTAGGCATTTATCACTATGAAATTTCCTCTTAGAACTGCTTTTGCTGCTTATGCAAGTATTCATATGTTGTATTTCCATTTTTATTTAATTTCTTCTTTGATCCATTCATTGGTTATTTGGTAGCTGTTTAATTTCTACATATTTGTGAATTTTCTAGTTTTCTTCTTGTAATTGATTTCTAGTTTCATACCACTGTAGTTGAAAAGATGCTTGATAGGATTTCAACCTTCCTGGACTTGTTTTGTAACCTAACATACCATTATCTTGGAGCATGTTTCATGTGCATTTAAGAATTTGTATTCCATTGCTTTTGGATGAAATGTTCTGTATACATCTGTTAAGCTAAAAACTTATAGATTAATATTCAGCTGTTCATTTCTTACCATCTGGCCAGCAAATATAATGACCTTTTCTCAATTGAATTTTTTTTAGAACATTCAACACTATTTATCTATTTCATCTTGAATATTCTATAAACTACTGTGAAACTGAACTAACCTGTTTTCCCAGATTTCTCTTTTCATACAATGTATATAATGGATCTTCCCATTCTCCATTTTCTATATTGTTTTATAATTGCTGCTATAGGATAAATAAAAATATTCCATCTAACTACAGTTTCAAATTTGCCATTCCCTGCTGGACACACTATTGCAAAAGATGTCTGAACTTCCAACTTAGCATTCTAAAAATAAGGTTTTTTTTTTTACCATCTATTCCACTACCAAACTCTAAAGCAAAGGCTCCTATATAGATTTTCACATACTGTCAAAGATATTGTCATCCCCTAGTTATGCAAGCTTGAAATCTTAGTTAATCTTCAATTATACAAACTTTTCACTATGGAAGTGTCCTAACTCAATTGCTAAGTTAGTATTCCAACTCTAACTTATCATGAATTCATCTTGATTCCATTTCTTTCTGCTTTATCAGAACATTTTTTTTATTTTTCACCCCTTGGACTGTTGACTAGACTCCTGAATGATCTCTCAAACTCTGGTTTTTCCCTTTACTGGTCTATCCAAACCATCTGATCATTCCTTCCTATTGCTTAGGGAAAAAAATTAAAATAAAAATGTTTTTTACTGTCTCAAGAACAAAGCTTGAAAATCCTAATCTGGCTTTAATTTTTTTTTTTAAAGGTTTATTTATTTGGGAGAGAGAGAAAGTGCTCATGCATAAACTAGGGGGAGGGGTGGAGGGAAAGGGAGAAGCAGACTTCCTGCTGAGCAGGGAACCCCAAGCGGGACTCCATTCCAGGACCCTGAGATCATTACCTGAGCCAAAGGCAGACACTTAACTGAATGAGCCACCCAGGTACTCCTAACTTGGCTTTATTGATCCACCTTTTCTCTTATCCTTACCTATACTTTTTTCTCTAATCTATATCTTCCATTCTTATGCATATACTCCCAAATTCTTACCAGGATAAATTAATTCCTATTTTCTGAATGTAACCTGTAATCTCCTACCTTATACCTTTGTGAGCCTTTTGTGCAGAAATAGCACAGAATAGGATGAGATTTAACTATTTCTTTGTCTATGTCAGCCACCCTACCCATTTGCATATGAAATCAGCAATTTTTAATATCTTCTTATGGGAGCTAAAATTGGGACTGCTTTTCATGTCTCAGATGTGATCTCCAAGCCACATATAAAACTCAAGTGAAAATGGAACAGGTATTGAAAATATAACTTTAGTTAAGGGGTTTATCTTTAAAGCTCCTGAGAACCAATTATTGCTCCTAAGTCTGTCCCACATCAAAATATGGAACCAACTACTCTTTGAAACCTTCCATGCCTGTCGTGAGCTCAAATTCTAACTCATCCATTCCATGTTCTTTTATTTCTTAAATTGGGAGAATTCCTCCTGATACTTCTTTAGCTTTTTCTTTGTCTAATGAGCAATTTTCTGTATGGTATTATATGGCTTTGTGTACCTACCTACCCCCACTTATTCATAAACATGAAGAGATGGTTTATAATACTCATTTCTACATACTTCCTATCACCCAGCACAGGCATTCAAATATTTGAACTATTAGTGTTTGCTAAACTAACTACTTAAGTATAGCCAGATTCTTTCCCCTCTTAATTGGGTCCCTTTTATGTGGATATTGTTCTGATATCTTAAGTCATCATATATTAGTTACAACAGATGTACCTATTATTTGGCTTGTTCTCTACTGACCAACTTTTATTTTGCTTTAAAATTATTCTCTACTTCCTTCAATATATACTGTCTTTGTGGAGAAATATATGAACATACATACATATTCATATGCACACACTTGAATAAACATATGTATCTCTACATATACCTAAGTTATGACTGCTAGGACTTCTTCAGATGAAAAAGTTCTTTAAATCTATGACAATGACTTACATGTTTAACATTTTATGTCTTGTCACTACCTTGCTCAATGCCAGACATATATACATAGTCAGTGCTTAATACATGTTAATTGCCTGAATTTTAGTATTTTTATAAACCCAAAATATGGAACACTGATTATAGTCTTTATATTTGCATGTGAAATCAGCAATTTTTAATATCTTCATGTGGGAGCTAAAATTGGGACTGCTTTTCATGTCTCAAATGTGATCTCTAAGTCACATATAAAAAAAGAAAAAAAAATACTATTTTGTGGGAAGGGGAGATTTTTTTCCCCTCAAAAATCAAACTGAGAGATCTGTAGAATGCCATGTACGCCAGTTACGAATTTGGAGTTATCCTGAAGCTGGCAAACATCTGCACTTTCCACATCTGGGGCAGCATCTGTTCTGTTGGTAGAAGAAGAAAATGAGAAAATCGGGGTAAACATCACAGCACACTATCAAATTCTACAAATCTAACAAATGTATTTATTTATTGTTGATCAAGTGGCCAAGAAATGGTGTGATGCCCATACTAAGATGCTTGGTAATTACATTTCTTAATTCCCTTTAGAAAATGCCATACTCCAAGCCTGGGAATAACAAGCTTCTGCATAACAGCACAGGGCCTATAAATAAGAAACTCATTAAGCTACCTGTAGCAGGCCTCTACCCCAGCCCTGCACTGGCTTGGGGAGCTTAATGAGGTGATAATGAGGAGAAAATGGTTGAGCTCCTTTTTTGGCCTGGTGTGTGATGGGTAGGGAAATATCAGTCTTCAGTGAAACAGCCACCATAGAGCCCAATTCATCATTCAGGGTGGGTCTATACCAGAGAAATAATTTGCTTCTAGGCCCTGTAGTTATTTGGCTCCCCTGTCTATGGAAACAAAGCAAGCTATTCATTCACATTTGAAGGGACTGTCCGAATAACACCAATAAAGGGTGTTAAACTAGCTGGTCATTAGCAT
Source organism: Potos flavus (assembly GCA_028534135.1). Lineage (NCBI taxonomy): Eukaryota > Metazoa > Chordata > Mammalia > Carnivora > Procyonidae > Potos > Potos flavus. Next base: position 57,221,176 of record CM052896.1, read on the forward strand.
TTGAAGGGAATGGCCAAATAACACCAACAAAGGGTGTTAAACCAATCCACATTGTAGGTGGGGGGGTGGGAGCACTGTGCAATTCTAAGTGGATTAATGCCAGCATTATTTTCTCACTATGAGCCCAGCCTTCTCTCTAAGATTTCATATTCATTCATGGCTGGACCAAACCTTCTTGGCTATGCTCTCCCCTTCTTTTTCCCTATAAAGAAACTAAAGCAGTGAGCTGGGATTAAGAATATAACATTTAGCATGTTAAAGACAAGACTGAGATCAGATCACCAAACTGTTGGGCATCCACGCCACAATGCCAAATTCAGTACGATATTCTATGGCAGTCCCCAAGAGGGGTCCATGAAGAATAGACCAGTGATCAGTTTCATTTGATTTAAGCTTTTCTCAGGCTAAATGCTGCTGCTGCTGCTAACCCTCAAAGTAATGGGAAAACCAAAAGAGAAAAGTGGAATTAGAATCTCAAGAGGAAAATACCAATGACCACTCAGTCCAAAGTTCCAACCAAAACGGAAATCCTCTATAATAACGCTTAGGGAAGACCGTTCTAGTCAAGGATTCATACTGTGGGTGCTACTGCTATCTACCAGGTGGAACGGGCCACGATGACTCACATGTGCTAAATAACCCTGGAGTTTTACTTACGTTATTTATTCTTAAAATATTTTATGCTCTGTACAATAAACAGCTCATGCTGCCTAACACAGTAAGTGCTAGAGCCAAAAATCATACCCAGAGACTATAGTTTTCTATAACAAAACACAACTGAGATGCAGAGAACCTACAGACCTCAGCTGATTGTGGAGTGTGATAATTTGGCAATTTCCAAGTAGAGGATTTCAAGTAAATCATGGCCTATTGGACATACGAATTTATCTTTACCCTTCAATCAACAACAGAGGATTAAAAAAAGTATTGCAAGCTCACAACAACAAAGATAGTGGGGGAGAGAAAGACAGCCATTGAGAAAGATGTCCCTTAGATAATTAAAAAAAAAAAAAAAAGTTGAATTCTTAATAGCCACGAGAGATGACAGAAGGGAAGGCAAGGCCACTAGGAAGCAAGTCAAGTCATGTTGCAGAAAGGGGTTGGCAGGGGTATTGAGTTCTGAGCTGTGATACAGGATGAGGCTGAAACGAGTAGACTGGCTGAACATCTATTCAGCTCTTGAATACTCCATCCCACCTGCCCCAATCACCAGGCTAAGCAAATATTCCCTCCCACACCCTTCTTATTCCTGTACCAATTTGCAGGCTGTTGGTTACATTGATTGACAATTTCTGCCATCATTTTAAAATTCAGCAGACCCAAAAAGCTTTATTTCCCTTTTTTTTTTTTTTTTTTTGGTCATTTCCCTCTTAAAACTAATCTCTCCTTTGAGCTTCCTCATTTTGGTGAATTTTACCATTTTTTTCTATTATGCGATTGTATTTGCCATGGTTGTTTTGATATTCTGGTATTTGTTGATTACGTATCTTTCCAGTTTGTGGCTTATCTTTTCATCTGCATATATTTTAACAGACAAATATAAAACTGTATTTAACATGTATTCGTTAGTTAGCCTTTATATGTGCATGTGAGTGTGTATGTCTTGCCTAAGAAAATCTTTTCAACTCTGAGTTTCTAGAGATAGTCTCCCAAAAGGTAGTCTAAAAGTTTAAAGTTTTGACTGTGACATTTAATGAGATCTGTTTGGATTTTGTTTTCTTGTATTTTTTGATAGAAGGCTCTACACTGATAATTCTACTTGGATTCCCCATTTTCGCAGCACCATTTAATACAGAGTTCCTCATTTTCCCACAATCTATAATACCACCTTTCTCCTATATTGTTTCCATAGATGCATGTATCTGCTCTTAGTTGTTCCTTTATGTTTATCTGTTTGTCTATGACTGTACTAGTACCATACTGCCCTAATTACCAGTTTTAAGATGAATTTTTTATCTGGTAGAGAAAGCTTCCATCTTCTTCAGGGGAGTTAGGATATTGAAAAGTGTGTTTCTTAAATAGTTGGTAGAATTTTCTGGTAAAAACATCTGGTCCTGGTTTTTAAATATTTTAATACAGAATACACGGTTTTTCAGTCTTTACATTTTTCTGATTTTCAAGTTTATATTGTCATTAAGATATTCACAATTCTTAGTTGCATTTAAATCTAGCCTGTTACACAAATATTTCCCATTTTCTAATATTGTTTATGTATAATCATTTTTAATCAATTTTACTTGGGGTTCTTTTCAAAGAATCACTTCTTTGTAGATACTCTTGCATTTTTGTTTTTCATTTATAACTTATTTCTAGTCTTCTATTGCTTTAGGTCTATGCTATATTTAAGTTTATTGTTCTTCATTTCTTATTTGATGCTTAGATTGTTATTCATCAGCAATTGTTTTTAATAATTTAGAATTGTAAATATCCTTCAGATAATTTTTGCTGCATTTTATAAATTTTGCAGAATATTTAAATTACATTTAAAGTTTTTTGTCTCCAAATTCTATTATTTTCTTCTTAAACCATAAGTTATTTCGAAGTATATATATTTTTTAGTTTTTAATGAAATTGGATTGCCATAAAAAAGTATGGGCCTAGAGCTAGTGTCCTCATCCCAGAATTAGTTAGTATTTACACCAGGGTAGCATTTACTTTCCTATTTGCTGACGTCTTGTGCTTACTCTACTTTCAGCTCCCCGTGCCTTTGTATTTATTTGTTCTATGAAATGTTTGCTTTCTGTCTTATGATTTCACCAATGCGTTAAAGCGTAATTGTCTCAGTGTAACCAAGACTTAGTTGGTTTCTAGTAGGATGGCCTTTCATATATCAGCTTAATGTCTAGTAAACTCTAAGAATCTTCAACTACATCTTGGAAATTTCTATTCACAAAGTCAAATGAAAATACAGGACATTCAAAAGTTTGAAAGGCTGTCCAGTATTTTTACCTATTCACACTATTCAACTCTTTCTGTTCTCCAACTGCATGCTAAGGAAAAAACAGAATGATGCTGAGCACTAGTCTAAAAAGATTTGCTTTAGCTAAGTTTGCTTAATTTCAGGCTCACACCATGTCTGGTGCAGATAATTATGCGTATTGATTGAAAAGATCTTCTTTTCTAGCTCTTAGTAAAAGATAAATTAATAGTATAGATGGGGTTGTCAAAATTTCCTGGCTATATGAAGAGGTGATTGGAATAGATGAGCTCTAAGATGCCTTTCAGCTCTAAGAAAATATGCCTGTGTCTCAAAACAATAAAATAGTATTTCCCATTAATTACCTGCCAGTGAATAATTGAGTGTTAAGTAAACATTGCATTTTTCCTCTGTTAATGGAGTAGCAACTTCTGAAGTATCTTTTTCCACCCTTTATTCCTTACAACAATCTAATGCCCTCAAGTCACTAATAATTGTTGCTGTATTTACCTGTCATTTATGGATTGAGATTTAATGCAGTCTTTGTTAGTAAATGCAGGGGAATAATCCATCCTTAAAATCAAAGTTCAAGAATGTACCCTTGGAACAGGACTCCAGGGACGAGCAAACCACTTGTCTTGTGGCCTATAACCAAGCAGTTCAGAAAGAACAGGTTTATTGAATTGAAGCAAATTTGACCCAGTGATATTTATGAAGTCACAAACCAGGAAGAGGAAACTGAGTTTGTAAGGTTAAGAAAATATACGGAGTGGCCATGAGAATAATGGTCATGGTCTGTGGAAGCACATATTGAAGGAGTACTTTTGAAAAATGCAGGTGGCATATATATACAAACACTCACACAAACATGAACTCACATGCGTATTCATACATACACAAGCACATAGATATACAATTTTAAGAATATAGCATTATCTTTTTATAAAAGTCCAGAAAAATGATTTCCTTTTTGCTCAGAATAATTCAAATTTAACTGAAGTAATGAAATACAAGACTCCTTAATGGCCTTTGCAGGGTCTTAAATATATTCAAACACCCACAAATAAGATTTTAGAAAATAAAACTTGAAAATGTTCCTTTCTGAGATCAGATTCATAGGAAATCTGTACATGTAACCACTATTGGCTTTAATTGTTATATAATAATGTAACATAAAAAATAATTATTACTATGTATAATTGGGATAATTATATAGGCAATAATTTCACTTCATAAAAGTTAGTAAAATGATTCAAGATTAATGGACTTGTATGAATTACACTACTGTAAGGTACAGCATTTAATATATATTTTTCAACTTGAAAGGCTGACAGTTAAAATATATGTGGAGAATTGAATAAGTAGCATACAGATATTCTTATTAAATTAGATAATTCAATAAATCAAAAGCGATCTCTCCCATTAACTTTCTGGAGTAAATGAAATTTAGTGTCTTTTTATTTTTTCAGGTTTGAAATTCCTGCTCATTCTCTAGTTTTCAATTATTATTGAGAAATATCTAAAAGAGAAAAAAATGGGTAATTGATCTTATAGCCTTAATGGGTAAAACAGAGGCCTCTATGTAGTTCTCTTAAGAAGCAGTTCATTCAAAAACGGACTATAATGTTCACCTATCACTCTGAGAACTTTCTTCTTGTGTATCAGTTTTCTTCTGGGAAGTGAGTATAGAGTAACAGCAGCATTGTTTGTCAATGTCCTCCTGTGATTGTTAGCAATGCATCCTTGCACATATTGTTTCAGACAAAAAATTAGTATTTTGCATTAGAAGAGGATAATTAGGCAATAAGATACAAAAGCGAGTGTGGTTATCATGAGATAAACACACACATGGGGTGTTATGAGGCACAGCCAAGTGTCTGTAATCCCTCTAGGGTATGATTATCTCGTGATAACCACACACCCTGGAGTTGCCTTATTGCTATTATAAAATATCTTTATTATAGGAAGAAATGTGCATTTTTGTGCAGAAAGGAGACGGAGCTGGCAATTTAGAATGCCGAACAGCAGTTTCAGCTGAGCTATGTGGTTTACATAGATTAATCTATCCCATTGGAATGTTTCCCCAGCCAAAAAAATGTTCCCTAAATCCAAGCAGTCATAATCTGTAGTGATGTGCAGCTATTTGGAGCATTTGAGAAATTCCCTGCCTGGTTCTTAGGCTGTTGGTTTGATGGTTGCATGGGGTGAATTCTGAGATGTACAATGATGAGAGGCTACAGTATTCTGGAAACTTGGTGTTCTGGGAACCCAAATTGTGATTCATGCAAAAGTCAAAATTCTGTACCATAATTTTATCTGTTTTCTTGATCAAAGTAAATGTTTTAAAATCCTTATGAAAATAGCATCTAACAATAGAAATGTTCATAAGGGAGAGAAATTATTAAGGTGGAAACAAGAAGATTGAGATGAAACTCAAAATGGTGAGGGAAGAATTGATGAATGTCCCAGATAAGAGATAAGAAACTCAGGGCTTTAAACATAATGAAGGTCAAGGGAAAGTATGATGTACAACCATAAATATCTGAATTATAATCATAAGGGATCAATGTATTTTCATTGGCTCTAGAGACAGAATTAGTTTAAATGAAAATCATGAGGAAAGGGGTTCATTTAGCCATAATAATCCAATTCTAAAATTTGCAGTTACAAAATGTAATTGTCCTCACTGGGGAAAAGTATTAAGCAAAGACTGAGTGATATATTAAGAGGTATAATTATATTTTCCCTAGAAAAATTAGATTTATAATGAAAAGTTATGGATACATATAAAATCTGAGAAGATGATTCAACATCACCTAACAGGTCAAGAATGGAAAAAAGATTGCTTGGATATCTTCTAATAGGAATAAGTAGTTCTTGTGTGTATCATGAGTGTTTAGATATACTAAATGCACTAAAATAACATGCACTAAAAACATCAAGGATGTCTCAATAAGTATAAAAGATTGATTATATGGATCCCATTTGATGTAAAATCGCAATTTTTTTTTTCTGTGAATCTGATAATTTATTAACCTGAGATTTTTAAACTGTGGTGGAGGGCGCCTGGGTGGCTTAGTCGGTTAAGCATCGGACTTTTGATTTCCACTCATGATCTCAGGGTGGTGACTGGGCATAGAGCCTCCTTAAGATTCTCTCCCTTCCAATAACCATAACAAAAAAAAAAATGTAATGGAATCAGAGGATGGTCAATGAACACTTTATTTCAATAAATTTCCATTGTAATTAAACAAATTGTGAGGTAAAATCAAAAATGGACAAGCCTATAAATTGTATTAAAATAAAAATCAATATTTATATTCATGTTTGGGCAGCTAATCTTTGGGGGGAAAAATACAGGGTATTAGGCCAGCTTTGATACTTTCATGGTAGTGATCAAAACGTGTCAACTCTAATGCAAGACTATTGTTTAGTATGGGATGTGAAATCAACGTAATTTATTTGATTGAATTTTTAAAAAGCCTTCAAAGAATATCTGCCATACCTTTTTAAATGCAGCAAAGCCATTAATTGGTTTAAATTAAAAATAAATTGTAGTTAGAGATCTCCTACTCAGTCATGGTGATGCTTTATTGGTTTGTGCATTTTACTAACTGATATGCTTTCATATAAAATACCTCGCAGTCTAATATTTTTTGCATTGTTTACGGTATGGGTTCTATAAGCTAAAATACAGTTTTTGATGTATAACTCCAAATCTTTATTTTACAATAAAACTTGCCATGGGGAAAATTTAAAGGGGCACCATTTGTTGTCTAAATATGCAATAGCATCTTTCACATAATTGACAATTGTTTCAACGGAATGCTATCATTTCTAGTCTAAATCCCCATCTTTTAATTTAGCCCTAGGCCATACCTTTTAAAGAAATATCAGATGCTCCAACAGGGCCAGACTTGTGTACCTCCCTTGTAGAGCTGTGTGAAAAATTTCACACCTACACTGAAACTGCCAAAATATGCTTCTTCACTCTTTTCAGTACCAAGGGGAAAACATATACTTTTTCCCTTTGGGCAGTTTTGACAGCTTTAATACAAGTGAAAAGCAGGTTTTGCCAGCATAAAAAAGGGAAAGGGGAAGAAATATTGAAATTATAATGTGAGAACCTCATAGTCTCAGGAGGAGGTGGAAGGGAGAGAAAACTGAAAACCTAAGCTAATACTTAGTCTTCTTCAAAGCTGACCACATGATCAGTTGTGTTCAATTGCTTGCTGGGGAAGATCATGACAAGTGAAAGAGGCTAAACATTTTAAGGGTAAAGTCAATACTAAATAAAAATAATAATAAATGACAGTAAAACTTGAGCCTCCTGCAGCATTTTCACCCAGAGTTAGGTCATAAGTAAAGCCAATTACATCTACGAATCTGTCCCATTGCCAAGCTTGCTTTCTCCCTCCATTCTACAGCCCCCACTCTGTGTATTGTCAAGATTTAGAAATCTTCCTTATCTTTAAGAGAGAGAGATAAAAATATAAAAGTCAACTAATATATTCCAGAGACATCTCATTGCTCAATGCAAAATCACCCTTCTTCGACCTCTTTCTCTGGGAATTTCTGAGGGATCTTTCATTTCTATGGAAGAGAAAGAAGCTTCTTTGCTGAAAGGTTTTTAAATAAAGAGGGCCACTTCCCTCAATCACTGCAATCCCAAAACACTCAAAAGGTTTGGGGAAAAAATAGGTCTAGAAAATACAAATAGATGTATCTCAGGGGATTCAGCCAAGCAGAGATTTCTTTCAGACTTATGAATTCCTATAGCATTTTTTCACTCTTTAGTCACGCTTTAAAACAATTGAACACCCAATATAAACATCAAGTCAATGAAAAATCCAATGCGCTGAGCTGTTCTGCATCCACCCAAACTCATCTGGTAGAATACTAGACTTTCAGAACACGTGGGATGAATTTTAACTTGACTCTTACATGGAAGTCTGTACTACATACAGGCAGTTCAAAGCATTCACATAAAGATCCCTATCTTGTCACTTTGAAGATAGGGTTACTGTGTATTGAGACAAAAACTGATGGGCCTTTTACATAAAGAAGGGAAATGGCTTTCATTTTGTTTAGTTTTTCTAAAATCTTTAGAGGGATAATTCTGAGTTCTATATTAGTAATTTAGAGAAACACTGCTAGTGAATGCGTTTGAACCTTTGCCCCTTGGATTGTTTTATACCTTTTCCATTAAAGAATAAAAATGGTCATTTGAGTAAATGCTATTGTAACTTTTCTGTACCTAATGACTGTAGGTTGTTGAATTTGTAAAATTAACACCTTGGGCATAAGATAAGCAGAAGCTGTAACTACATGTCAACATTTGGGGGGCCAGGGAGGCAGAGAGGAAAATGTATTTTACTGCTTTTATATTAAAAAATACATGGGCTTTTCCAATAACATCATACTAACTTTGTACTCTGAGTTGAGTCAACTTTTCTCTTCTGAGTACTCCAATTAACCCTCTTCCAAAGTGACTGTTCTGGGAATGAGGACTGAGCTTACAGTGCCTTGTCCCTACTAATAGTGAATCCCATTAAGTTATCTCCTGCTACTATCCTCTACTGTCCTCCTTCTGTCTCCATGCCTGCTAATGCTGGCTCCACTCCCACAACACATGTCCTGATGCCACCTACTCTGCCCCAGCACCACTCAAGTGAGTGTTACCATTGAAACTGCCTCCAAGTACTGCCTTGTCTATACACCTGAAGATTGAACCCAACTAATTCTGTATTGCTCTTCCATCATCAAGTCTTAGAGACTGGGTGAAAAAAATATCTCTTGGTGAAAATTTTTAGCTTTCTCTCTCCTGAAGATTCACATACATGTGCCAAGGGTCTGAGATAGAAAATATGTGCCAGTGGCTGACTCCAAAGTATCCTCAGGACTGTTCCTTTCTTTCAGTGGTGGAAGAAATGCTATAGGATTATTTTTTTGCCCTTGGCTTCCTTTTACAACAGTTTCTTTTCTAGACACATCCTCTGGTCATCCCAACTTTCAGACAATATACACCAAGTATACACAGTTTGACCAAATGGTGGCAGACACTGCTAATTTTCTGTGTCCATTTTCTCCTTCTTCATTTTAGTAATAGAATCTCCCCTCCAACCTACCTCCAGGTCTCAGTAGAGAATGCAGCAAGTTAGCTAGATACCGTATTTCCCAGCCTCCCTTAGGCTAAGGTATGACTCAATGGCTAAGCTCTTTCAATAGGCTTGACCTTTAAGACTATGATTTCCCTCTTTCTCCCTCTTTTCTTCTCTGGGCTAGAAAATGGCAATAGTTGTAGCAGGTACCAGGAGCACCAGAGGTGAAAGCTACGTGTTAAGGATAGCAGAGTGAATCTAGCAGCTTAGGTACTACGTATCCTGTAGAGAAAAAGAGTGAAGCCTCTGAACTGTTATAAGAGGGAAATCGGCTTCTAATTTGTTTGTTCCACTCCATTATTTGAGTCTTTATTATGGCATTTTGATATGTATTCTAATCAGTATACTAGGGTTGAAAAGAGAGAAGACATCTGATATATATTTTATCATATACTCAAAAGTATAGTAAATATATGAACTCATTTGGCTTTTTTTTAATATTTCAAGTTCTTATTTAAATTCTAGTTAGTTAACATACAGTGTAATATTAGTTTCAGGAGTAGAATGCAGTGATTCATCATTTACATGTAACACCCAGTGCTCATCACAACAAGTGCCCTCCTTAATACTCATCACCCATTTTAGCCCCACCCACCTATCCTCCAGCACCCCTCTTTGTTCTCTATAGTTAAAAAGAAAGGCAAACCATAAAATACTTTTTACCCCCCGTGTTCACTTGTTTTGTTTCTTAAATTCCACATATGAGTGAGATCATATGGGATTTGTTTTTCTCTGACTTATTTTGCTTACATAATACACTGTAGCTCCATCCACATCATTGCAAGTGGCAAGATTTCATTCTTTTTTATGGCTGAGTAATATTCCATTAATAATCTCACACCTTCTTTATCCATTCATCCATTGATGAACATTTGGGCTCAATTAGTTTTCTTATATATTCTAGCAACAGAGGTTTTGGAGGAAATAATTTCCCATTCCTATCATGGAAATTGTAACAAAAGATAACTGGATGCTTTTAACATTGGGACTAATATAGCTTGCAAAAAATTGAATCACTATCTCAAGATGAAAAATGAGGTTATATGTGAAAATAGACAATATATGAAATAACTTTGTGGACCATAAATTGTAAGTTACATAATTGTTATTACTATTTTACTGACATAATGATTATTGTGTTTTAGCCACTTAGGAGACCTAAACAAAATATACTTTTGTTTGTATTTAAAATATACTTTAGCTCACATATATATGGTCAACTAATCTATGACAAAGGAGGCAAGACTATAAATGGGAAAAAAAGTTTCTTCAATATATGGTGCTGGGAAAACTGGACAGCTATGTGCAAAAAATAAAATGGGACCATTATCTTAAACTATATACAAAAAATTTTAAGAGCTCCTGGGTGTCTCGGTTGGTTAAGCAACTGCCTTCGGCTTAGGTCATGATCCTGGAGTCCCAGGATCAAGTCCAAATCAGGCTACCTGCTCAGTGGGGAGTCTGCTTCTCCCTCTGCCCCTCCCCCATCTCATTCTTTCTCTTTCTCTCTCTCTCTCTCAAATAAATACTTTAAAAAAAATTTTCAAAATGGATTAAAGAATATAAGACTTGAATCCATAAAACTTTTAGAAGAAACTATAGGCAGTAAGTTCTTTGACATCAGTCTTAGCAATATTTTTTTGGTCTAGCTTTTCAGGCAAGGGCAGCAAAAGTTAAACAAACGGGATTACATCAAACTAAAATGCTTCTGCCCAACAAAGGAAGCAATCAACAAAACAAAAAGGCAACCTGCTGAATGTGAGAAGATATTTGCAAATCATACAATCAATAAGGGGTTAATATCCAAAATATATACAGAATGTATACAATTTAATATCAAATCAAATAGTTAAAAACTGGGCAGAGGACTTGAATTGGCATTTTTTCCAAATTAGACATACAGCTAGCCAACAGGCACACAAAAAGTTGCTCAACATCATTCATCAGAAAAATGCAAATCAAAACCAAAATGAGATATCACCTCACACTTGTCATATTGGCTATTAAAAAAAAAGTTTTGGTAAGGATGTAGAGAGAAGGGGACTCTTGTACACTGTTGTTGGGATTTAAATTGGTGTAGCCACTGTAAAATATAGTATGGAGGTTCCTCAGAAAATTAAAAATAGAACTACCATACAATCCAACAATTCCACTTCTGGGTATTCATTCAAAAAAAAAAAAAAGAAAGAAAATACCAGTCTCAAGAGATCTATGCACCCTTATGTTCATTGTAGCACTATTTATAATAGCCAAGATATGGAAACAACGTCAATATCCATCTATAGGTAGGTGGATAAAGGTAGGTGTGTAGGTGTGTGTGTGTAAAATGGAATATTAGCCATTAAAAATGAAAACTTTTTTGCAACAACATGGATGGACCTAGAGGGTGTCATGCTAAGTGAAATAAGTCAGAAAAAGACAAATACCATATGATTACATTTATATATGAAATCTAAAAAAAATCCAAATGAACAAAATAAAACAACACAGAAACACACTTGTAAATATGGGAAACAAATTTAGTTACCAGAGGGAGAAGTGGTTAGTGGGAGAGGAACACGCAAAATCAGTGAAGAAGATTAAAAGATACAAAATTCCAGTTATAAATAAGCCATTGGGATGTAATGTGTAGCATAGGGAATATAGTCAATAATAGTATAATAACTTTGTATGATGACAAATGATAACTAGATTTGTAATGGGGATAATTTCAAAATGTATAAAAACATCAAATCACTAGGATGTGTACCTGAAACTAATATGGTATTGTATGTCACTTTTACTTCAATAAATTAATAAAATGTACTTTAATATTCAGACATGATACATTTTAATTCTTTCATTCATTCATTTCATATATTTGTAGACTACATGCAGAAGATGCTGACAGTATACATCACAAAAGGTCGATGTAACAGTGATCCTAGGAAAACTGACTCATTTTATCTATCTTGAATTCAGATAGTCACACAAGGCACTGAAATATGTCACTGAAAAGCAAATTTCCAAATTGCACATTTGTTGATCTATGTTTATGTATTATAGAATATGTGCATATAAAAATATACAGAACAAGTGATGACATTGCATAAGAAGGATAATGGAAGGCTTTTTGAGAAATCATAAGGAAACAATAACAAAATGAATGACTGGAGTTTAAAGAGCAATTGAGAGGAGAAGGATATTTTGAAGAGGTTGTATAAGATAGGAAACTTAGATTTATTTTCCTACTTGCAATCTGTGGGAAGCATTTTTAATGTTGTGTAGCTCTTTATATGTGTGACTGTGTAATGGCCTTGTCTTCTCATGAAGATAACTGGTTAAGCCTGTGAAATGTTCATTGATCGAAGTGGATGGGTCTGAGGGGAAGGACTTGTCAGCTGGGACAGCTTATCAGAAGAGGGTTGTTCTTCCCACCCCCCTTCTTCCTATTTATTCCTAAACCAGGGAAAATTCCCCTGGGAGCATAGAGGCTTCAGAGGGAACATTGCAGAGACTCAAGAGATGAGAAACGGTTTGTAAATGAGCATTTAAAACATGAAAACACTCTTGTTTTTTAAAGCCAATGAGTATAAAGTACCAGTGGGAGACGTGAGTTGACAGCTGGGACTCTTCATCCGTCTGGCCAAGGGATTCTGAGTCAATCTCTAACCGATGAAAAGTAGGACTGGGAGAACTGGGGCCTGTCAGGATCTGCTCAAAATTCCTGGGCTTGCCATTTCAAACCAAATTCAAACCTTCCAGAACTTGAGATTAAAGAGAGTGTTTACAGAAAAATAAAAGAGGCTTGAAAATGCTTATTAAGAGGCATCTTAGAAATCTTTATAAAGCATCATCTGTGATGATTTACATGCAAATGAATCTGAATGTGCTTGGCATACATTATGTTAGGTTTTCAGATTTGATCAAATCCATGCTGATCATGGAAAAATACACACATAGAGCCATTAGAGAGTTTGAAGCAAGATGGCTTGTCCATTCCTGGTTTGAAGCAGAGAAGTGACAAGGGAGTACACAGGAGTGCTTTTTATTCAGTCACTTAAGGACAACTTTTGCTCCCAAAGATATCTTTTGAGTCCAAGGCAGTTCCAGAGGTTTCTGGGAGCATGAAATGCCCTCAGCTTCAGGCTGGTCTTGGAGAGGTCTGAGCAGGAATTTACTCCATGCCTGGAAGATTTCAAAAACTATAGTCTTATTCCAGCGTTTCTTGGGGGATCTGCACTGTTTCTGCCAGGGGTTTCAAAGCATCCCAAATAGTTTCTGATTTAATGTGACCTCTTGCAAGGGTAGGACTTGAACTAGGACCCCGGGTGTTTGCTAATCATGGTTTGAATTACTGAAGAGATTTCCCAAGTTCACGAGGTTGCCAAAAGTTGTAGCATGTAGATAAATGCAAATAGAGACAAAAAATTGCCACCAGAGCCTCAAGAGGCTATGAGGAAGAAGGCCATGACAATGTTATATAACAAACTAAGATAGGTCTCTGGGAAATTTATGTAGCTACTGAGCTAATTCTAAGTGTCTAATTGTCAGCACAAACAACAACAACAACAAAAAAAGGTCCTAGAAATTGCAAAAGATAAATAGGTAAGGGGGGATGTTTCTAGATTAACTAAAATTGGCAGCTTTGTTCATTGCCTAACAGTATTCTCAGGGTATCAAATACTGACTAGCCCAGCACTCTGGTAAGTTTTCCCGATTTTCTCCCTCATTCTCTACTAAAATGAGAAACTTGGTATCAGGGCCAAAATTGGCACTGAGGAAAATATGAAGTAGGCAAAAGTTTGCTTTGGATGCCTATTTCCTGTTCTTGCTACCTGTTCATTTCACAACCTTGTCTGTGTCTGTCCTTTACACCATGTCACCTCCCATCCAAGGCATAATCATTATAGTTAAAAATAAGAGCTGGCCAAGATAATTGCCAAAGATTTTTGTCTTCAAAAATATTAGTGCTATGTTTAAAAATAAACAAGCATCCATTAGAAGATAATTTGATGTATTTTCTATAAATATTTAGTTTATCCATTAGTGTTTCATCGTATAAGTCTGATTCTCAATAGAAAGAGTTTTTCTCAGATCCTTCAAATGAAGAGGCTCTTATGAAAGGATCCCTTACAGAGGTGTGAGCAGGAAAAGGGAACAAATAAAGAATGGTAATGAACCTAGAAACCAGCAACAGAAGAAATCATTAATACCTCTAAGGCTGAAGAAGCAAATGAGAAAAATATTACTGGAACTCAGAGAGAGCTAGAGTCATAGAGAGAGAGGCAGCTATTTCTAGAGGGTAAATGCCAAAGCAGGGAGCAGACAAGGAAGAAATACCCCAAACATGTTCTACCTAGTGTTTCCTACTGATGGGAAGCCAGAGGGTAAAGGAGCCCAGTTCCTGATGCGGTCTATAGAGGTCAGCCAACTGGGGCACTGAGCAGGGCAGAGCATACAGAATGAATTGGTAAATGGGGTAGAAGGTAGAAGAAAAATCAGTACTTTAATCTAATTATCTTTTTCTTTTTTTCCTATAGCTTGATGAAGATGCTCCTTTCTAACAACCTACATTCAACATTGTATTTAAGTCACTCCAGGGTCTAGTGGTAGGAATTCAGACAACCTTAGTTTCAAAATCTCTTAACTCTTATTTCTTCCTAGAGTCTGGGTTACAGAAAGGAGGAGCATGGGGAGATGGGGTGACTGGGTGATGGGTATTAAGGAGGGCACGTGTTGGGATGAGCACTGGGTGTTATATGCAATGAATGAATCGTTGAACACTATAACAAAAGCTTATGATGTACTACATATTGTCTAATTGAACATAGTTAAGAAATTTTTAAAAATTTTTCATTATCACAATAACTTCATCTTGTTCTCAATACTAAATCTTCTTAAGATACTACACAATTCAAAGGAACTAGAAAATAAAAATAGATAAAGCTCAAGGTTTGTAAAAGGAAGTAATAAAGATCAGAGAAAAAAAATCCATGAAACCCAGAACTGATAAACATTTAGCCAAACTCATCAGAAAAAGAGAAAATCCAAGTAACTAAAATTGGAAATAAAAGAGGAAAAGTAACAAGTGACACTAAAGAAATACAAAGGATTATAAGAGACTACCAGAAAAAATTATATACCAACAACTTGGAAAACCTAGAAGAAATGCATAAATTCCTAGAAACATACAATCCTTCAAACCTGAATCATAAAAATTAAAAATCCAAACATACCAATTATTAGTAACAAAATTGAATCAGTAATCAAAAACTCCCAACAAACAAAAGTCTAGAATCAGACGAATTCACAGGTGTATTCTATCAAACAGTTAGCGTTAATATTAAAAAAAAAAAAAAACCTATTCCAAAATATAGAAGAAAAAGTTTCTAAATACATTCTATAAGACCAGCATTACCCTGACACCAAAACCAAGGATGCTACAAAAAAAGAAAAAAAGAAAAAGAAAAGAAAAAACTTATAGACCAATATCCCTGATGAACATAGATACAAAAATCCTCAACAAAATATTAGCAAACCACATTCAATAATGCATCAAAAGAATTACCACAATCAACTGGGATTTATTCCAGGGATGCAAGAATGATTTAATATTCACAAACCAATCAGTGTGATACACCAGATTAACAAAATGAAGGCAAAAAATAACGTAATCTCAAATGCAGAAAAAGCATTTAACAAAATTCAACATCTATTCATGATTTAAAAAAAAAAAACTCAAAATGCATTCAAAGGGAGTATACCTCAAACATAATAAAAGCTATATATAACAAAACCACAGCTAACATCATACTCAATAGTGAAAAACAGAGCATTTCCTTTAAGATCAGGAATAAGACAAGGATGTACATTCTTGCCACCTTTCTTCTTTTATAAAGATTTATTTGAGAGAGAGAGAAAGTGTGTGTGTGTGCGCGCGCACATGCAAGGAGAGAGAATCTGAAGCAGATTCCACACTGAATGTGGAGCCTGAGGTGGCTCAATCTCTCAACTATGAGACCTGAGCCAAAACCAAGAGTCAACCACTTAATTGACTAAGCCCCCCAGGAGTCTCCATTCTTGCCATCTTTATTCCACATAGTACTGGAAGTCCTAGCCATAGCAATTGGACAAGAAATAACAAAGTACCCAAATTGGTAATGAATAAGTAAAACTGTTGCTATTTGCAGATGACATACAATACATAGAAAGACCTAAAGATTCCAACAAAAAAAACTAGAAGTGATAAGTGAATTCAGTAAAATTGCAGAATAAAATATCAATATTCAGAAATTGGTTGCATATCTATACACTAATAACAAAGTAGCAGAAAGAGA
Source organism: Potos flavus (assembly GCA_028534135.1). NCBI lineage: Eukaryota > Metazoa > Chordata > Mammalia > Carnivora > Procyonidae > Potos > Potos flavus. Next base: position 57,237,573 of record CM052896.1, read on the forward strand.
AATTGAGGAAACAATTTCATATATAATTACACCAAAAAGAACTAAGTACCTAGGAATAAGCCAATGAAGTAAAAGACCTATACTCTAAAAACCATAAAATATTGATGAAAGAAATAAAAAATGACAAAAATGGTAAGATAGTCCATGCTCATGGACTGGAAGAATATTGTTAAGATGTCCATAGTACCCAAAGCAATTTACAGATTCTATGTAATCCTTACCAAAGTATCAAGAGTATTTTCCACAGAATTAAAGTAATCCTAAAATTTATATGGAAGAACAAAAAAACCCTAAGTACCCATAGCAATCTTGAGAAAGAACAAAACTGGAAGTATCGCAATCCTAGGTTTCAAAATATACTACAAAGCTATAGTAATCAAAACAGTATGATACTGGCATAAAAGAAGATACATAAATCAATGGAAGAGAATAGAGAGCCCAGAAATAAACCTATGCATATATGGTCAATTAATCGATAACAAAGGAGGCAAGAATATACAATATGGAAAAGACAATCTCCCCAATAAATAATTCTGTGAAGACTGCACAGCTATATGCAATGAAACCACACCAGTTTCTTACCCCTTTCACAAAAATAAAGACCCAAATCTGAAGAAAAACATAGGTAGCAATATTTTTTTATATGTATCTCCCCAGTCAAGAGAAACAAGAGCAAATATAAATTATTGAAACTACACCAAAATAAAAAGGTTTTGCACAGCAAAGGAAACCATCAACGAACAGAAAAGGCAGCCTACTGAATAGGCAGAAGAGCAGAATTCTGACTAGGATGGTGGAGGAGGATCCTAAGCTTACCTTATCCCACCGTACAACTAGATAACACCCATATCAGTGTAAATAATCCAGAAAATGACCTGAAGACAGGCAGAACAGATTCTCCACAGCTAAATGAAGAGGACACATCAAAGCGGGTAGGAAGGGCAGACATGTGGAAGGGCAAAACAGACTCATGAGACTGTCTGAAGGAGGGAGGGAAACTTTGAGCACAGAGAGGAGAGAGAAACAAACCCCACCTCAGGCACAGGGGACCTGCACTGGAAGACAGGTCCTCATAACATTTGGCTTTGAAAACCAGAGAGACCTAATATTGCTAGTTCTTACAATCAGTGGGGCTTAACACCAAAAACTAAAAATCAGTGGGCTCAACTTTATGAGAGCCGGAGCAGAAAAGGAAGCTGATTCCCCACCCTTAAAGACAGCACGACAAACAGCCCTGCAGAGATACAGCGTAGAAGCAGCAGGTTCAAAATGCATGGGGTATACAGGTATACAGGACGATTTATTTCCTAATCTCAGGGCATGTGCTGGAGGGGCAGAGATCTTTGGGAAACCTCTCCAAGACCAAAAGACCTGGTGGGCACCATTTCCCTCCCCTGCTCCCTAGCCTAGTTATACAAACCTCTGAGAACCAGCGAAGCATGAACACTCTCCATCTAGCTTGCCAATAGTGCACCCTGATCCCATAGTGTTCTGTGAAACCATACCTTCATTCCATCCTTGGCATGGGTTTTCCCAGGTGGCCATAGATCCTCTCCCCCAGCAGACCAGTGTGGACCTTGCCAGCACCATGTGCCCCACCCCTATGTTCTCCTGTGGCCCCACTCCCTCCAACAAGCCTTTAGCAGAAGCCCATCCAAAGAGGTGCCACAAGACTAGCAGTGTGCAAGCAGCCCTGATAGGTCCCAGCACTGCTCCAAAATGACTCCTTCCCTAGAGAAAGGGAAAGATAACTACACACACCAGTTTGATTGCAGACCCACAATCCGCTGGGGGAAGACATCTGGTCTGACTGCAGGCCCCATCCATCAACGAAAGCTTCTCAAGAGATAAAACAGGGAAAGCACCCTGGAGTTTGGTACTACAGTAGCTATGGCAAATGCCTTATCTGACCCAACTCAAGCCCAAGACAGATTTAGACTGGATCACTAACAACACAGGGACCAAACTCTGCCCACAACACTCAAGGAGAGCCATTGCAGATGACTGGATGGAAAACAAATGTGGCTCAGCCACAGTAGGTCATACACAAAACATATAGGAGACACACTTGAAGAGCTAGGTTCTGGTGAACAGGGGACAATGCATTTCAGGGCTCTACAAGACCTCTTCTTCATAAGGCCACAACTTTCAAGAGCAGGGGATGTAACTAACTTTCTTAGAACATAGTAACAGATAAAGGGAGTTAGACAAAATGAGGAGCCAGAAGAATATGAAAGAGTAGCACAAAATCACAGCAAGAGAGCTAAAAAGTGGAGATAAGTAATATGTGTAATAGAGAATTTAAAGTAACAATCATAAATATACTCACTAGATGAGAAAAGAGTGGAAGACCTCAGTGAGAGTCTTAATAAAAAGAAAAAGACCAATCAGATGAGGAACTTAACTGAAATTAAAAATACAATAGATGGACTAAATAGTAGACTCGAGGAAGCAGGACCCATCAGCAGCCTGGAAGACACAGGAATGGAAATCAATCAAGCTGAAAGGGAGAGAGAAAATAATAAAAGATGAAAATAGACTTAGAGAACTCAGTGACACCATCGAGAATAAAAAGATTTAAACTATAGGGATCCTAGGAAGAGAAAAGGGGGAAGAAAATCAATTTGAAAAACTAATAGCAGAAAGCTTCCCTAATCTTGGGAAGAAAACCAATATCCAGATCCAGGAAGCACAGAGATCCCCAAACAAATTCAACCTAAGGTGGTTCACACCCAAGACACAAAGTAATTAAGATGGCAAAAACTAGTGATGAAGGGAAAATATTTAAAATGGCAAGAGAAGGGCACCTGGGTGGCTCAGTCAGTTGGACATCTGCCTTCGGCTCAGGTCATGATCTTGGGGTCCTGGGATTGAGCCCTGCATTGGGCTCCCTGCTCAGCAGGGAGCCTGCTTCTCCCTATCCCTCTGCCCCTCCTCAATCTGTCTCTCTCAAATAAATAAAATCGTTAAAAATAAAATAAAATGGCAAGAGAAAATAGTTAAACCCTGCAACCAAGAACACTCTATCCAGCAAGGTTATCAGTCAGAATAGAAGAAGAGAGTTTCCAGAAAAACAAAAGTTAAAGAAATTCATGACCACTGAATCATTCCTAATAGAAATATTAAAGGGGACTCTTGAATGGAAAGGAAAGATCATAAAGAAGAGTAAGAAGCACAAAAGCAGTAAAATCAAGTATATCTATAAAAATCAGTCAAGAGATTCACAAAATAAAAGAATGTAAAGAATGACACCATATACCTAAAACATGGGGGAGAGGAAAGAACGGGTTCAAGGTTAAGAGACTGTCAACTTAATATAGACTGCTATGTGCATAAGATGCTATATACAAACTTAAAGCATCCAAAAAATCAAAAACCAGTAACAGATATGCAAAAAGTAAAAAAGCAAGGAATCCAAGTATATACCTAAAGAAAGCCAGCAAACTGTGAGAGAAGAGAGCAAGAAAGGAACTGCAGAAGAACTACAAAAACAACCATAAAACAAGAAGCAAAATGGCAGTAAATACACACGTATCAATAATTACTTTCAATGTAATAGACTAAATGCTCCAATCAAATATGTATGGTTACTGAATGGATAAAAAGCAAGATCTATGTGTTGCCTACAAAAGAAGACTCATTTCAGACCTAATTACACAAGAAGATTGAGAGAAAAATAATAGAAAACCTTGTATCATGCAAATAGAAGTGAAAAGAAAGCCATGATAGTTATACTTGTATGGGACAAAATGGACTTGAAAGCAGACTCTTAACTATGGGAAATAAACTGAGGGTTTATGGAGGGGAGCTGGGTAGGTAGATGGGGTAATCGGGTGATGGGCATCACAGAGGGCATGTGATGTGATGAGCACTGGGTATCAAATGCAACTGATGAATTATTGAACTCTATATCTGAAACTAATGTACTATATGTTGACTAATTGAATTTAAATTAAAAAATAAAAATAAAACAAAGACTATAGTAAGAAACAAAGGATAGTCTATAATCTTAAAGGGAACACTCCAACAAGAACATATAACAACTATAAATAATTATGCAACCAACATGGGAGCACCCAAATACATAAAGTAGCTAATAACAAACATAAAGGAAGTAATCAACAGTAATAATAGTAGGGGACTTTATCACCCCACTTAAATCAATGGATAGATCAAACAGAAAATGAACAAAGGAATGGTGGCTTTGAATGACTCATTAGACCAGAAGGATCTAACAGATATATTCAGAACATTCCATCCTAAAACAGCACATTATACATTCTTTTCAAGTGCACATGGAAGAGTCTCAAGAAGAGATAATGGGCAACAAAACAGGTCTCAACAAATTAAAAAAGACTGAAGTCCTACCAAGAATCTTTTCCAACGACAGTGTTATGAAACTAGAAATCAATGACAAGAAAAAATCCAGAATGAACACAAATACATGGAGGTTAAATAACACATTAATAAAAAATGAATGTGTCAACCAAGAAATCAAAGAGGAAATTGAAAAATACATGGAGAGAAATGAAAACAAATAACAATGGTTCAAAATCTTTGGGGTATAGCAAATGCTGTACTAAGAAGGAAGCTTATAATAATACAGGCCTACTTTAAGAAGGAAGAGAAACTTCAAATAACCTAAAGGAGATAGAAAAAGATAATCAAATACAACCCACAACCAATAGAAGGAAAGAAATAAAGATTAGAGCAGAAATAAACCAAATGGAAACCAATAAAAATAAAATAATAATAACAATAATAATAGAGCAGATCAAGGAAACCAGGAGCTGGTTCTTTAAAAAGATCAAAAAAGTTGATAAATCTGTAGCCAGACTCATGAAAAAAGTAAGACAACTCAAGGTCAGAAATTAAGGAGGGGAAGTAACAACTGACCTCACAGAAACACAAAGGATTATAAACAATATTGTGAAAAATTATATGCCAACAAATTGGACAACCTAGGAAAAATGGATAAATTCCTAAAAACATAAAACCTCCCAAAACTGAAGCAGAAAGAAAGAGAAAATTTGAAGAGACTGAGCATCAGCAATGAAATTGAATTGAATCAGTAATCAAAAAACTCCCAAATAACAAAATCCAGGGTCAGACGGCTTCACAGGCAAATTCTACCAAACATATGAAGAAGAGTTAATACCTATCCTCCTCAAACTATTCCAAAAAATAGAGGAGGAAGGAAACTTTCAACTTCATTCTTCAAGGCCAGCATTACTCTGATACCAAAACCAGATAAAGACATTACAATGAAAGGGAACTACAGGCCAATATCTCTGATGACTATAGATGCAGAAATCCTCAACAAAATATCAGCAAACCAAATCTAATAACACATAAAAAAAAAAATCATTCATCATGATTAAGTGGGATTGATCTTGGGATGCAAGGGTGGTTCAATATTCACAAAATTATCAACATGATACATCACATCAATAAGAGAAAAGATAAAAACCTTTCAACAGCTGCAGAAAAAACATTTGACAAAGTTTAATGTCCATTCATGATACAAACCCTCAACAAAGTAGATTTACAAGGAACATATATCAATATAATAAAGGCCATCTATTAAAAAAAATACACAGCTAACATCATACTAAATGGTAAAAACTAAGAGCTTTTCCTCTAAGCTCAGTAACTAGACTAGGATGTCCACTCTTACCACTTGCATTCAACATAGTACTGGAAGTCCTAGTTGCAGTAATCAGGAAAGAAAAAGGAATAAAAGGCTTCCAGATTGGTGAGGAAGAAGCAGAATTTTCACTATTTGCAAATGACATGATATGCTATATAGAAAACCCTAAAGACCAACAAAAAAACTACTGGAACTGATAAATGAATTCAGAAAAGTCATAGGATACTAAGTCAATATACAAAAATATGTTACATTGCTATACACTAATAATGAAGGAGCAGAAAAATTTTAAAAATCCCATTTACAATTTCACCAAAAATAACAAAATACCTAGGAATATATTTAACCAAAGAGGTTAAAGAGACCTATACTCTGAAAACTATAGAATGTTGATGAAAAAAAAAGACGACACAAATGGGAAGATATTCCATACTCATGAATTGGAAAAACAAATATTTATAGAACGTCCATACCATCCAAATCAATTTACAGATTTAATGCAATCCCTATCAAAATACCAACAGCATTTTTCGATGAACTAGAACAAATAATCATAATTTATATGGAACCGTAGAAGACCCCAAATGGCCAAGGCAATCTTAAAAAAGAAAAAAACTGGAGATATCACAGATTTCAAGATATGCTACAAAACTATAGTTATCAACACAGTATAGTATTGGCACAAAAACAAACACATAGATCAATGGAATAGAATAGAGAGCCCCAAAATAAACTCACAATTATATAGTCAATTAATCTTTAACAAAGGAGGCAAGAATATGTAATGGGAAAAAAGCCTTTTCAACAAATGATGCTGGGAAAATTGGACAGCAACATGTAAAAGAATGAAACTGGACCACTTTTTTAACACCATACACAAAATTAAACTCAATGGATTAAAGACCCGAAACCATAAAAATCCTAGAGGAACACACAGGCAGTAATCTCTCTGACATTGACCATAACAACTTGTTTCTAGATAGGTCTCCAGAGGCAAGGGAAACAAAAGCAAAAATAAACTATTAGGACTTGAACAAAATAAAAAGCTTCTGTGCAGCAAAGGAAACAGTCAACAAAATTAAAAGGCAGCTCACAGAATGGGAGAAGATACTTGCAAATGGCATATCTGATAAAATGTTAGTAACCAAAATATCTAAAGAACTCCTACAGCTCAACACCAAAAAAATAATCGAATTTAAAAATGGGCAGAGGACCTGAATAGACATTTCTTCAAAGAGATATATTGATGGCCAATAGACACATGAAAAGGTGCTCAACATCACTCATCATCAGTGAAATAAAAATCTAAGCCACAATGAGATATCACCTCAAACCTGTCAGAATAGCTAAAATCGAAACATAAGAAACAAATATTGGCAAAGAGGGGGTAAAGGAACTTCATGCACCGTTGGTGGGAATGCAAACTTGTGCAGTCACCGTGAAGAGCAGTATGCAGGTGCCTCAACAAATTAAAAATAGAATTATCATATATTCCACTACTGGGTATTTACCGAAAGAATACGAAAACGCCAATTCCAAGAGATATATGCACCTGTATGCTTATTGCAGCATTATTTACAATAGCCAAATTATGGAAGCAGCCCAAGTGTCCATTGATAGATGAATGAGTGAAGAATATGTGGTATATATACACAATGAAATATTACTCAGCCATAAAAAGAATGAAATCTTGCCATTTGCAACAACATGGATGGACCTGGAGTATAATGCTAAGTGAAATAAGCCAGAGAAACACAAATACCATATGATTTCACCCATAGGTGGCATTTAAGAAACAAAACAATGAACAATGAAAAAAAAAGACAAACCAAAAACAGACTCTTAACTATAGAGAACTGTTGGTTACCAGAGGAGAGGTGAAGGGAGGGTGAAATAGGTGAAAGAGATTAAGAAGATATTTATCGTGATGAGCACTGAGTAATCTATAGAATTGTTGAATCCCTATATTGTATACCTGAAACTAATGTAACGCTGTATGTTAACTACATTGGAATTAACATTTTAAAAATTAAAATGACAAAATAATTAAAATGTCTCAACTATCTTTTCCTCACTCTCTCCAATCCTACTGGGGCTCTAATTTATATTTTGTAATGTATCTTACAATGTGTCTAATGTATCGCTTGTGCTTTTTTTTTTTTTCTATTAGTATTTCTCTTTGTTCTTTAGCTGGATATTTTCTATTCACCCATTAGTGACCCTGTCATTAACCTTGACTTCTGTGTTTAACCTGTATTAGATCCATATATTGAATACTTTCAGTTTTATTTTTCAATTCCAGAATTTCCATTTGATTCTATTTCATAGTTCTAATTTTCTGGTGAAATTATCCATTTTCCATCTCTTTTATTATCTTTTCCTCTTTTTCTTTTTAAAGAAACATCATTAAGAGGTTATGTCAGTCTCTGCTAAAACAAATATCTGGATCACCTTCTTATCTTGCCTTTTTTGAAACTTCTTTGGTGTTTGGAGGTGTCATATGGTCCTTTGTCTTGGGTGATTATTTTCGGCTGAATGGTAAATGCTGTATATTAAAAAAAAAGTCATAGGAACTCCACCTGACATTTTTTTTTTTTTTTTTTTTTTTTTTTTTTTAGAGTGGGTCATCCTTTTCTTTACTAGACATAGTGGAGGTTTTATCACTTCAGTTCAATCAAGTATGGAACTAAGCTAAGACAAGAGTACAGCTTGGGGGTGCCTGGGTGGCTCAGTCGTTAAGCGTCTGCCTTCAGCTCAGCTCATGATCCCAGAGTCTTGGGATTGAACCCCACATCGGGCTCCCCGCTCAGCGGGAAGCCTGCTTCTCTGTCTCCCACTTCCCCTGTTTGTGTTCCCTCTCTCGCTGTGTCTCTCTCTGTCATATAAATAAAATCTTTATGAAAAAAAAAAAAGAGTACAGCTTTAGTAAAGCTCCTAGTTCATCCTTGTTCTTAGGGTATATCTCTTTTTTCATTTTAGCACCAGGTATGTTCACCAGAAATGCCCTCTGCCCCCTTTTTTTTGGGGGGGGGCTCCAATAGTATGCTTGTGTAGGGGAAGGCAGGGGTTTGTTCTGTACTCAAAATCCTTTTTGTAGTAAGGTGGAAAAAAAAATCCCTCTCTGTTTTTTATAGGTGTTAGATTTAGTTTCACGTGCTCTTGTCCCTTGCAGCTTCGGAGCTCAGCCAATACCTTGAGGGGGAAACCAGCTGCATCATTAGGCCCAGTTCTCTATGCCCTCTCTGATCTTAAGCCCTCAAGCTTCCAATTTTGTCTGTCTGGTCTTGTAAGTCTGCATGTTCCTCTGTGATGCACCAGTGGCCTTCTATCCACAGAATCCGGATTCTCAAGTTTTCATCTAGTGCATAGACTCAAATACCTTCATGAAAAATGACTACAGAATGTAAACTCATGTTTGTGGTTTCTTCTCTCTGTAAATATTTTTCCTTCTTGCCCTGGTTGCTTCAGTAGCTCTCCAATGTCTTTAACAGATTTTCTTTTCTTTCCTTTTTTTTTTTTTTTTTTTTAAAGTTTTTATGACCTTTCCAGTGGATTTTAATGAAATTGTTGGTCTGCTTCAGTGATCTTATTGTTTTTTCCTAAAGATTTTATTTTATTTTATTTATTATTTATTTATGCATGCATACATGCATGCACGCACACGAGAGAATGTGTGCACTCCAGCAGGGGGTAGGGGCAGAGGGAGAGGGAGACCCAGACTCCAATGCCGGCGCTATCCCAGGAACCTTGGATCATGACCTGAGCTGAAGGCAGACACTTAACCAACTGAGCCATCCAGGCACCCTCAAGTTATTTTATTCTACTCTATAGTTGTCCTAAATATAATTTTATTTATGTATTGATTTATTGATTGATTTACTATTCTTTGTTTCAAGTCTTTATTTAAATTTCAGGTAACATATAGTGTAACAGTAGTTTCAGGACCAAAAAAAAAAAAAAAGAAGTAGATAGAAATTAATTGAAGTAATGCGCTTAAAAATCCAGAAAGTGTTAATTGGCAACTGGAATACCTGAGATATATTTCTGTCTCTGCAATTTATTTACTGTACAGCACTGGGAAATTTACTTTGCCTTCCTACATTCTAGTTTTTCTTATCTGAAAAATAAAAATGTTAGATTAATATATTTTCTTTCATTCTGTGAATTTGTATTCTCATAATTTGAACTATTTTATTATTATGTAAGTAGAGTTTGGTATACTATCAGAGCATCCTACAGAATCATCATCATAATAAGTAATTAAATAAGAAATACACTTAGAAAATGATGAGTCTTTAGAGTTCTGTTTTCATCGAAGATTAATCACCATAACCAAAAACTTTTTAAATCACTGAGCTAACAAGTTTCTGTAAGGATATTCATATTGACTGTTATAATGAAGAGGGCCATATGTCCTTGTTGCAAGGGCATTCCTCATTTATATTTTTGTCTCTACATAACTGTAAATAGTTTCCTTTTACTCTAAAATAATATTTTTTGGCTGGAAAATTATATGGTTAATCTAGTTATAAATCTGAGAGAAGGAAAAGTTCTTGGTTGATCAGATGTATAATCATCCTTGTGAGACTAATTTTAGATTTTAATATTGAGTATGCCAAAAAGCAAAAGTGACCATTGATAGAAACTATATTAAATTTCTATTCAGATATAATACTGATAGACTCTAGAACATTTCAGATATTGTTTGAATCCTGAGGCTAGCTACATGAGTTTTCCAAATGTGTTCATATTTTTGAAAGAGTGAGAATCAGTTGGACAAAGTGTTATTCACAATAGGCCAATACATGTTTCATCCAGTATCAGTGCTTTTAACAGATATAGACAACTGAAGACAATATATAATGAAGAGTGCAAAACTCAGTGATGGAGAACTGTTTATAAGGGGACAAAACCTCTTATACTAATGTCTCTACAGACCTACCTACCCTAGTGTTTAGAGATCTCATAGGTCAGTTGTGAGGTTATAATTACTTTAATGGAAATATTTCAATTTATCATTGGATTTTTAAAAAGATTTTATTTATTTATTTGAGAGAGAGAAACAGAGCTCAAGCACTAGCAGGGGGGAAGGGCAGAGGGAGAAGGAGAAGCAGTCTTCCCACCGAGCAGGAAGACAAATGTGGGGCTCAGTCCCAGGACTCTGGGATCCATGACCCAAGACCAAGGCAGACACTTTAACCAATTAAGCCACCCAGGTGCCCCATCACTAGATTTTAAAAATAAGAGTTTTTACTGGTTTCCTTTCTTACAAGAAATATGTGTATAAACAACATTTTTAAAATATTCTGAAAAAATTTTTTTAAATTATATTTACTCATAGAATTCTGGTTCAAGATAGCAATATAGGAAGATCCTAAACTCACCTCCTTGGACACACTGAACTATACCTACATATGGAAAAATTTCCTCTGGGGAAAAAAAAAAAAAAAACAACCCTAAAACTTAGCTGAGTGACTCCTATACATCAGGCAAATGGGAAAAAAACCCACATCAAAGTGGGTAGAGGAGGCAAACACATGAAATCCACCCCCAGCACAGAGATCCACAATTGGGAGAAAACTAAAACCCTGAAATATCTTTCTTAAGAGAGAAGGGTTTGAACCCTACATTGGGCATCCCAACTTTTAAGACTTGCACATGAGAAATGAGGCCCAAAGACATAAAGCTTTGAAAACCAGTGAGACTCATGTCCACAAGACCCACAAGGCCATAGTGAACAGAGAAATGGCTTTTTAAAGTATTGCAATCTCAGACTCACACACTGGGGCCTAGTATAAAAGCAGCTAATTGAGGAGTGCCCAGACTTTATGTGGAAAGGGCTTATTTGCTTATCTTAAAGCACTGGCCTGAGGAGCAGGCATCTAATTTGGCATACCTGTAGAAGGATACTGGAGTATTCCCTGGGGATGGAGGCCAGCAGGTGCTATCATCTTTGCATTCCTCCTTTGCCTTGCTCCAAATCACTGATACCTCTCAGAAACAAGCTTCTTCCCTCCTCTGGTGCCCAAATTGTTATAGCTACCACCCACGGGACACCTCTAAATTTTCCAAATCTGGAGGCCAGTTGAGCTTAAATTCAAGGGTCCCACAGGACAATAACCAATGGAGGAGTTATTAAATGACTACCACCCTCAAGGAATACCAAGAGGCAACAGTCTGAGGAGCCTTGTCTTTCTGTGAAAGAGAACTTCCAGCTTATCTTCAAGGCTGCATCCTGAGAGGAAGCTCCTAAGACCCTAGAGGACAGTTGTAATCTTTGTACTCTCCCTCTGCCATGCTCCAGAGGGACCTTGTCTCCTAGAGGTGAAATTTTACATCTTGTGGTCCAGTTTTTATGTCTATTGTTCAGATTATGTGGGCACCACCCAAAGGACATCCCTTGATTTCATGGCTCTGGTGGCCAGTTGAGCTTGTGTTCCTGGGTTCCATGGGGCTGTAAAAATCAGAGAGACTGTTCTTGATTAGGTAATAACACCAGGGCATTGCACACAATGCAGAATGAAACACACTCCAGTCTTACAGTGAATGAGGCCTATTTGCTTTTCCGGGAGTTTCAACCAGAAGGGCAGTCTTCTAATTTGACACACATCTAGGGACCTACGTACATATATCTAGGCAACAGGTGATCAGTGGACACACTCTGTGCTCTCCCTCTGCCACTCTCCAGTTAAGCAGGATCTCCTAGAAGAGTTTATACCCTTGTCTGTGTCCTTGAGTTTTGCAGCTGCTGCCAGTAGACATCTCTTAGATGCCAACTTGGTGGCCAGTGGGGCTTACACTTGTGGCCCCACAGAACTGTGTATATTTGTGTACTTCAAAAACTACTGCCTAAGGGTCCAGCTTCCAATCAGCCTACCTCTAGATGTGATTGAACTCCTCCCCTTTGGGACACAATGGGTCTTGGAAGACTCTCAAATATTGGGAATTATTAAAAATAAAATAGAATGCTTGGACAATCACAAGGGTTTGAGAGACAACCAATACCTGGGCAGGGTTAAACAACAAAGTTGATCTCCTACATGTGGCCACTCCTTGAAGACTGGGAGGGATGGCTATTTTATCTGATGCCTAGAAACCAACACAGAAAATTAAGGAAAATAAAGAAATAGAGGAGTATGTTCTGAGGAAAGAACAAGATAAAACCTCAGGGGGAAAAAAATCCTTAAATAAAATGGAGATAAGTGAATTATCTAACAGAGTTTAAAGTAATGTTCATAAAGACTGCTCATGAACTTGGAAAAATAGATGAATACATGAGAAATTCAACAAAGAGAAAATATAAGAACATACCAAATAGAAGTCACAGAACTGAAGAATACAGTAACTGAACAACAAATTGCTCTAGAGGGGTTCAATGGCAGACTAATGAAACAGAAGAATTAACTCAAAAATAGGGGAGTGGAACTCATTAAATCAGAAAAGCAAAAAGAAAAAAAAGTAAAACAAGTGAAGATAGTTTAAGAGACCTATGATATAATATCAAGTAGACCAACATTCACACTATAGGGATTCCAGAAAGAGGAGAAAAAAGGAAGAAAATGTATTTGAAGAATTAATGGCTAAAAACTTGCCTAAACTGTGAAAGAAAAAAGACATCCAGACCCAGGAAGCTCAGAGATTCAAAATAAGATGAACCCAAAGGGACCTACGCCAAGACACATAATAACTAAAATGTCAAAAGTTAAAGACAAAGAGAGAATCTTAAAAGCATCAAGAGAAAAACAACTTGTTATGTACAAGAGAAACCCCATAAGACGATCAGCATATTTTTCAGCAGAAATTTTGCAGGCCAGAAGAGAGTGACACAAGATACTCAAAGTATTGAAAGGAGAAAACTTCCAGAAATCAAGAGTTTCCAGACAAGAAAGAGATAAAAAAAAAAAAAGAAAAGTTTATTACTGCTAAACTAGCCTTGCAAAAAATGTCTAAGGGACTTAAAGCTAAAAAGAAAGGGTACTAAATAGAAACAAGAAAGTATATAAAAGTATAAATCTCACTGGAAAAGATAAATATATAGTTAGGTGATACATTAATCACTTATAAAGCTGGCATGAAGTTTAAAAGAGAAAAGTAGTAAAAGGAACCATAATTATAATAATTTAAAATACACAAATTAAAAATATGTTAAATGTGACATCAAAAACATAAAACATGGAAGGGGAGAATAAAAGTTAGAGCTTTAGAATGTGTTCACACTGAAGTTGTTATCAACTTAAAACAGACAATTACAAATACAAGTTGTTATATATAAAAGTCTTGGTTACCACATAGCAAATATGTATAACTGATACACAGAAGATAAAAAGAAATGAATATAAGTATAAAACTAAAGAAAGTCATCAAACCATAAGGAAGGGAGGAGAAGAACAGAGAAACAACAAAACAGCCAAAAAACAATTAACAAAATGACAATAAGCACATACTTATCAGTACTTACTCTAAATGTTAACAGACTAAATTTTCCAATCAAAAGACAGAGTGGTTGAACAGATTAAAAAAAAACAAAACCTAACTATATGCTGCTTATAAGAGACTTGCTTCAGATTTAAAGACACACATAAAGTGAAGGTACAAAAAATATATATATACTCCATACAAATGTAAACCAAATGAAAGCTAGGGTTGCTATACCAGACAAAATAGACTTTAAAACAAACTGCAGTAAGAGACAAAGAAGAGCATTACATAATGATATAGTGGTCTATTCAACAAGAGGATGTAACATTTATAAATATTTATGTACCATCATAGGAGCACGTGTGTATATAAAGCAAATATTAAGAGACCCAAATAAACAACAATACAGTAATAGTAAGAAACTATAATATCTCACTTTCATCAATGGATAGATAATCCAGAGAGAAAATCAACAAAGAAACATTGGCATTAAACAAAACATTAGACTAGAAGGACTTAACAGATATATACAGAACATTCTATACGAAAACAACAGAAAATAAGCATACATGAAACATTCTCCAGGTAGATCTTATGTTAGGTCACAAAACGAATCTTAATAAATTGTAAAAGATTGAAATCACATCAAGCATCTTTTTTGACCACGATGATATGAAACTAGAAATCATTCTATGAAGTTGAAAAATTCATAAATATATGGATATTAAACATCATGCTACTGAACTACCAAACAACCAACAGGTCAAAGAGGAAATATAAGGAGCAATTCAAAAATACCTTGAGATAAATAAAAAAATTGGAAACACAACACACCAAAATATGCAGACTGTAGCAAATGCAGTTCTAAGAAGTAAGTTCATGGCAATAAACGCTTACCTCAAGTAAAAGAAAAATCTCAAACAACACCTCAAGAAACTAGAAAAAGAAGAACAGATAAAACTCAAAGTTGGTAGAAGAAAGGAAATAACAAGATTAGAGCAAAGATAAATGAAATAGGAACAACAATAAATATCAATGAAACTAAGAGCTGGTCTTTTGTGATACACCACCTATGTGATATCCCGCAATAACAAAATGAAGTATAAGAATTATGTGATCAACTCAACAGATATAGAAACAACATTTGATAAATTCAACTCCATCTATAATAAAAACTCTCAATTAAGTTTATAGGGAACTAACCTATACACACTAATGGCCATATATGGCAAAACCACAACTAGCATTATACTCAATGTAAGCTTTTCTTTTAAAATCAGGAACAAGGCAAGAATGCCCACTCTTATCACTTTTATTCAACATACTATTCAATGTTCTACTAAGAACAATCAGTCAAGAAAAGAAATAAAAGACTTCTAAGTCAGAAAGAAAATACAACTGCTACTATTTGCAGATGACATCATATTGTATATAGAAAACCCTTAAGACTCTACAAAAAAAAACTATTCAAACTAATTAGTGGATTTTGTAAAGATGCAGGTAACAAAATCAATATACAAAAATCCCTTGCACTAATAGTGAACTTCAAGAGAAATTTTTTAAAAATCCCATTTACATCAAAAATAATAAAATACCTAGGAATAAATGTAACCAAAGAAGTAAAATTTGAAGACACAAATAAACCAAAAGATATTAATTGGTCATTGATGGGAAGAATATTGTTAAAAGGTCCTAAAGCAATCTACAAATACTGTATAATCCCAGTCAAAATTCAGATCACATTTTTCACGAAAAATAAAACAATTCTAAAATTTGTATGGACCCACAAAAGACTCTGAATAGCCAGGCAATCTTGAGAGAGAACAAAGGTGGAGAGCTCACAACCCCTGATTCAAACTATGTTACAAAGTTACAGTAATCAAAATTGTATGATATTGTCATGAAAACAGACACATAGGTCAATGGAACAAAATTAAGTCCAGGAAAAAAAAATCCATGTACATGTGGATTAATGATATTAATTTATGACAAAGGAGCCAAGAATATACAATGGGGAAAGAACAGTCTCTTCAACAAATGCTGTTGGGAAAACTGGACAACCACATGCAAAAAATGAAACTCAACCATTACCTTATACTATACACAAAAATTAACTCAAAATGGATTGAAGACTTAAATATAGGATCTGAAACCATAAAACTCCTAGAAGAAAACATAAGCAGTAAGCTCCTTGACATTGGCTGTAATATATATATTTTTTATTTTGACACTAAAATCCAAGGCAAAAATACTAACCCCCCCCAAAAAAAACAAGTAGGACTACACCAAACTAGAAAGTTTCTGAATAGCAAAGGAAACTGCAAATAAAACGGAAAGGCAATCTCCTGAGAAAAAAAAATTTGCAAGTCATATATCTGATAAGGGGTTAATAACCAGCATATGTAAACAACTCAGACAACTCAATAACCAACATAAGCAAATAATTAAAAAAATAGACAAAGGATCTGAACAGATATTTCTCCAAAAAATACAGTTAGATGACTAAAAGATACATGAAAAGGTGATCGGCATCAGTTATCATCAGGAAAATGCAAATCAAAACCCAGTGAGATTATCATCACACTTAGAATGACTATTATCAAAAAGACAAGAAATAATAAGTGTTGGAGAGGATATGGAGAAGAGAAAACACTTTGTGCACTGTTGGTATGAATATGAATTGGTACAGCCACTTTGGAAAATAGTATGGAGGTTCCTCAAAAATTAAAAATAAACTATCATAAGGTCCAGCCATTCTATTTCTGATATTTATCCTAACTTAAAAAAATTATTCACCCCTTGGTCATTGTGGCAATAGTAGCCAAGATATGGAAACAACATAAGTGTCTATCAAAAGCTGAATAAAGAAAATCTGGTGTGTGTATGTGTGCATGCATACGTATGTGTGTATGAATATATATACATGCACATAAAGAAGGAAATGTTGCCATTGGCTACAACACAAATGGACTTTAAAGCATTATGGTAAGAGAAAGAAGACAGGGAAAGACAAATACAGGATAATCTTACTTATTTAATGATCTAAAGCCAAAAATGTAAGACCCTGAATAGCCAAAGCAAACTTGAAAAGCTGTAGTCATCAATACAGTATGGTACTGGCACAAAAACAGACACATAGATCAGTGGAACAGAATAGAAAACCGAGAAATGGACCCACAACTATATGATCAACTAATCTTTGACAAAACAGGAAAGAAACTGGACAGCAACATGTAGAAGGAAACTGGACCACTTTCTTACACCACACACAAAAATAAATTCAAAATGGATGAAAGACCTAAACGTGAGACAGGCAATCATCAAAATCATAGAGGAAAACACAGGCAGCAACCTCTTTGACCTCTGCCATAGCAACTTCTTGCTAGACACGTTGCTGGAGGCAAAGGAAACAAAAGCAAAAATGAACTATTGGGACTTCATCAAGATAAAAATCTGCACAGTGAAGGAAACAACACAACTAAAAGGCAGTCTATGGAATGGGAGAAGATATTTGTAAATGACATTGGATAAAGGGTTAGTATCCAAAATCTACAAAGAATTTATCAAACTCAACTCCCAAAAAACAAATAATCCAGTTAAGAAATGGCCATGAATAAACATTTTTCCAAAGAAGATATCCAAATGGCTGACACATGAAAAGATGCGCAATATCACTCACCATCAGGGAAATACAAATCAAAACCATGATGAGATACCATCTCATACCTGTCAGAAGGGCTAAAATTAACAACACAGGAAACAACAGATGTTGGCGAGAAGTGATGAAAGGGGAACCCTCTTATACACTGGTGGGAATGCAAACTGGTGGAGCCACTCTGGAAAACAGTAGGAGGGTTCTTCAAAAAGTTAAAAAGAGAATTACTCTAGACCCAGCAACTGCAATACTGGGTATTTACCTGGAGGATACAAAAATACTGACTCAAAGGGATACATGCACCCTGATGTTTATAGCAGCATTATCAACAGTAGCCAAACTAAGGAAAGAGCCCAAATGTCCATCAACTGATGAAGAGATAAAGAAGAGGTGGTGTGTATGAATATATATATATATATATATATATATATATATATATATATATATATATATATATATATATATATACACACACAATGGAATATTACTCAGCCATCTTGCCATGTGCAATGATGTGGATGGTGCTAGACTGTATTATGCTAAGTGAAATAAGCCAAAGAAAAACAAATACGTGATTTCACTCACATGTAAAATTTAAGAAACAAAACATGAATATAGGGGAAGGCGGCAAAGAAAGAGAGGGAGGCAAACCATAAGAGACTCTTAACTAGTGAGAACAGAGGGTTGATGGAGGGGAGGTAGGTGGGGGATGGGCTAAATGGTGATCAGTATTAAGGATGGCACTTGCTGTGTGATGAGCATTGGGTGTTATATGTAAGTGATGAATGACTAAATTCTACTCCTGAAACCAATATTACACTATGTGTTAACTAACTAGAATTTAAATAAAAACTTGAAACAAAAAATTTAAAAAAAACTTCCTTAGTGAAATAATACCAGTAGATGACAGCCATTCAGAGACAACATAAATTGTTTATTTCACTAGAAGAAAACTTGAAGTGAAATTTTACCTAGGAATCAGACTCTTTGACATGTTAAAAGTAGAAGTGCCTTCCCAATACATCATAGCGCAAGAATGTAAATCCCTATAAAGGAATTTACAGAATGATGGAATGAGAACAAAGAATATTTTCTTGCTACAAAAACCACTTTATTGGTTTCTGGTGTAGAATTTGGTTATTCATTGCTTACATACAACCCCCAGTGAGGAGCACTGTGTGTGGTTTATGGGTGATGGGTCACTGAACTCTACAACAGACCAATACTACACTGCATGTTAACTACCTGGAATTTAAATTAAATTTTGGAAGAAAGAAATAAAACCCAAAATATAAAAACAAACCAAAAACACACAAAACCAAACTCATATAAAAAAGATGGTGGCTGCCAGGGGCAGGATGTAAAGGATGGGTTAAATGAGTGAACGGATTGAAGGGTGCAAACTTCTAGTTATGAAATAAATAAGTTATGGGGAAATAATGTACAGCATGGTGACTATAGTTAATATTTTACTGCATATTGAACAGTAGCTAAGAGTACATCTTCAAAGTTCTCATCACAAGAAAAAAATCATTTTTGTAACTAGGTATTGTGATAGACGTTAACTAAATTTACTGTGGTGATTATTTTTCAATATATACAAAAATATTGAATCATTAGCTGGTACACCAGCAACTAATACAATGTTATATGTCAATTATGCCTCAATAAAGAGGAAGAATACACATGGAAAAAATTCATCAATTTATTGTTAGTGCTATCAATGACTTCTTTTTGTTGATTATGGAGTATATATAAAACTCTTGTTTTAAAATTCTATGTCAGGAATGAAAAATAGTGCCAAAATTTTATTAGAGACTGAAAAAAATATGTATTTGACTAATCTTTTCTCTTTTTATGCAAATCTCATTTGGTGGTTATCCACAAATGGCATGTAGTAAATCAATGCTTAATTATTCTAAGTCTACTGATACAAGAAGTGCCTGGAAGAAATAATAATGTGTCAGATAAATCTACAATCCTTTCATTCATTAACTCAGTCAGTCAGTCAGTCATCACTGAAACACTATTTTTGATGCCAGGTTATATTGCGTTTATCATTTACAATTCCTAAATCATAAGAATTTCGAACCTACTACCTGGTTGTTAAATCCATAGTAATTCATTAGTAATACAATTCTATCAAGACTATATGGCAATTTTCTTAACCATTCTATAGTTGGCCATTTTTGTTATTTCTGGAGTTTTTCACAACTGTAGAATATACATCCACATATAAAGCCTTTTGCATTTTTAGGATTACTTCCTCAGAACTCTTTATCAGAATTAGAATTAGTGGATCAAGGAGAATTAACTTTTTTAAGGCTCTTGATACACTGCCAAACTGACATCTATTAGCCATGTCAATGTACATTACCAGCAGCAAGATAACAATTTAACTTTATAAATAATAATTATCTATGTATTTCTGTGGCTGTCTGTTATATTGCTTTCTCTTTTTATTTTTGATTTTTTTCTTAGTTAATGCAGTTAAAGCATTGCCAATTCTGTTTATATTTTTGGAAAAACTGGTCATTACTTTCAATGTTATTGTTTATTCTAGTCATTATTTTATTTGATTTTTCTTTGTTATTTCCTTCCTCTACTAAATTTCAGCTAAGTTTCTTCTTATTCTTGTTTGTGGTGTAATGTTATTTATTTGAAATGTTTTTCTTAATGCAAGCATTTATGGCATAAATTTCACTCTAACATCTGCTTTTGCTGCATCCCATAGGTTTTGCAATATTGTTTTTTCTCATTTTAAGACATATTTTGATTTGCTGTTTGATTTCTTATTTGGCCCATTGCTTGAGTAGTGTGTTGTTTAATATTTACATATTAAATATTTAATATTTACATTATAGATTTTCCAGCTTTATTATTGTTAATTTTATACCACTGTGATTGGAAAATATATTTGGTATGATTTTAGTCTTCTTAAATTTACAATATTTGTTATGTCTCTTTTCATATGATTTAACCAGGGGATTTTTCCATGTGTACTTGAAGAAAATGTGTGTTCTATTTTTCTTGGAGATGTATATATATGTGTGTGTATACATATATACATATATACATATATACACATATATATGTGTGTGTATATATATATATATATATATAAGAATCATGTATCCTGAAGTATGCTTCAAATAAAAAATAACTTTAACTGAAGGTACTTGCTTAAAATAAAGCATATCAGAGGTGAGGTTGGTGGGAGGGTGGGTGAAAGAGGTGAAGATTATCATAATGAACACTGAATAATGATGATAATAATCATGATAATGATAATTGCTGAATCACTGTATTGTACACCTGAAACTAATATAACACTGTATGTTAACTATACTGGAATTAAAATTAACTTAATAAAAATAAGAAATAAAAATTATCACTTTCATTCTGGAGAATACAAATAAAATGGAAAATAGATATAAAATATGACTACCACTTTTATTTTTTGAAGATTACACACACTCTTTTCAAAATGAAAAAAAAAAATTTCCTCTTAGTTTTCCAGATTTTAAATGTTTTCTTTTAAATGTGTTTTATCTTTGAATTTTAAAAAGAAAAAAATTCAATTTTAATGTGTAATGAAGAATGTAAAGATCTGTGAAACAGAATAAATGATTTTAGGTAAAGAATTGGAACTATGCTTCTAAAAGCATAATTTTTTATTTATAAAAAATAAGGCGACAATAATATTGCATGTGAAATGCCCCCTTTCTTAGTAGTTTGTGGTCTAACTTACCCAGATTTATTTTTTAAAGACTAGTAGGAGACCGGCATTTACCAGGTAATGAATTCAGAAGCTACTGAATTCAGTATTCTACTGAATAATGTAAACTACCCCCATAATTGTACAACTTATATTTGGGTACATATATCTATCATTAGTTCAATCTGGCTAGAAACAAGTTTTATGCCAGCCTTGTGTTTAGACTATTTTCCATATTGCAC
Organism: Potos flavus; assembly: GCA_028534135.1. Classification (NCBI taxonomy): domain Eukaryota; kingdom Metazoa; phylum Chordata; class Mammalia; order Carnivora; family Procyonidae; genus Potos; species Potos flavus. The sequence goes on from CM052896.1 coordinate 57,259,256, forward strand.
ACAATGATATTCATTAATTTTCCCACCCTGCCTTCAGTGAAGGAGCAATTCCAGTCCATGTAGTGTACTTTACAATGGATGTTTATTTAGAATGCTGAGTAATAATCTGACATCACTTGGCTCCCTGATATGGTCTTTGATGTTCTCAAATGAAGTTTGATCTCACATCTGTATTACCATTTAAGGCAACATAGTTCTGGGAAACCTTATGAGGAACCCCCTCCCCCTCAAAACACACATGTAACAACATACATCAAAAAGTTGAGTGCAAAACAATTATTCTTTGACTAAAGACTAGGAAAGGAATCTCAACTGTTTAATCTTCAGGATCTTTCTACCAATAAGAGAAATCCTAACGTATTTCATTTTATGATCTAACACACACACACACACACACACACACACACACACACACACACACACTTTCTGTACATGCACAAATTATAGTCAACATTGCCTTAAAAGAAGTTAAACTACATGAAGCATTCCATGTAATCACCACAGAACAAATTATCCAGTTATAGCTCTCATTTCTTGATCATAATTACATTAAAAGTTCTCAAATTATAACATCACATTTCTTAAATCAGAAAAAATATATATATTATCACGATCCAAGATAATTTGATTGCTTACATGTAGTACTTCACAGATTTTGTGATGCAAAATGCAAATTGAACGTTGTGATCAATTTTTCATCTGAGTAATTATTGGGTAGACTTAATTATTTTATGTGTATGCAACATATTTAATAAATCTTATTATTCTATTTAGCTCAGGAAACAAAGAAACAACAGAATCTTTAAAAATGAAAGCTTATATTTATGGTCTGTTGTTTGGAAACCAATGATTTTTTCTTCTGGGCATATGACATTGCAACTCTACTCCTGACCTTCATGATCTATTACTCTCTAGACCTTGATTCTCTGACTGCTATTCTCTGATTATTTGCCATGAGAGATGGTAACTCCTAAGCATATTTACAGAATCTTTATCCTTTTTTGCTGTAGGGAATTCATATACTCAGAAGAAACACTTTGCCAACTTTATTTTGTCTGCTCTCAGTTTTGATAACAAATCCTCTTACAGTTATAAAGCTTCAGTATTTATAACTAAATTTATTATGTATTTATAATGAAAAGTATTATTTATACTGACTATCGAAACCTGAAGTTGGACTTGTCAGGAATTAAACTTCTCATTTTTCTTACACTCCACAGTTAGCCATTCTTTAATTTCCCATTATTTCCTATGTTTTTACCATCTTTTTGTTATCCTTTGAGATCTTACAGGCATTTCTGTCACCTCATTCTTATCACCACCTGTGCACTATATATAACCAAGAGACCCACATCTTCTTTCATTTCCGTATTACCCACCATAAGTTAGAACCTAACCATTACCCAAACATGGATAATCACACAGCTCTCAACTTTAGAAAAGATTTCTTGAGCTGCCTTGTGCTCCATGGTCTTATTTGCTTGTAACATTCGATTTACTCTGTCTGGCCTTGCCTAATTGTTTTCATGCTCTTTCAGGTGAATTTTATTGTTCCATATATACAATTTTGTGTTTTTGCATATACAATTTTCTTCTTTTTTCCCAAATATGCACCTCCTCTTCCCAAATCTAAATCTCTACTCTAATTAGTCCCTTCCATCCTTGGTTTCCATTATTTCAAGTTGCATCTAGCTTTATGTGATATTGGGAACTTAAACTTCCCAATTAGACTGCTAACTCTTCCATTTCTCTCACACAAAGATAGAACAATGCTTGTTAGTTCAGCACCTACTCTTTATTCGATCAATAGTTTTGTTGACTAACCTATGCCATGAGATAGATTAGTATGTATTTATTTATTTTTAATGGGGAGAAGGAAAATTTTTAAAGTCTGAAAGACTTCATCAGAAGAATATTAGAATCTAGAAGGAGACTCGTTCCCCCATATACGAACATAGGGATCTGAGAGTGAAGTAAAAGATTCAAATGTTAATAATAACTATCTGTAGAAAATCACACATGAGACCTGTGATACATGGCTGAGAAGCCTCAAGAATGCCAAAGATCAATCTAGGTAATGAGAGTACAGCCTCAACTCTAACCCAGAAACGTGATGAACTTAGAAACTGGAGAAGAATCAGTTGTGTTAAATCAGTTCTGTCTAGGGACGCATGGATAGCTCAGTTGGTTAAGCGTCTGCCTTTGGCTCAGGTCATGATCCCAGGGTCCTGGGATCTACACCCACATCAGGCTGTTGCTCAGCAGGGAGCCTGCTTCTCCCTCTGCCTGCCACACCCCCTGCTTGTGCTCACTCTCTCTCTGATAAATAAAATCTTAAAAAAGAAAGAAAGAAACCTGTCTAAAGAAAGGTCTGAGCACAGAGGGGCCAGTCTGAAAGAGGTCTAAAAATAGATAAGTTGGAGAGTATGAACATTTGTGAACACTGTCAAAGTGAGAAAGATACTAAACCTGGGAGCATAGGAGCCTTCTGAGGAAAGAACCATTCTCTATGTTTTTTCATATCATTGCTAAATTTCACTTAGGATTTCCATGGGCTCTGACTCCATGGACTAGATCCAGTCTCAGCCTTCTCTGCCTTGTTCCATGTTCCAGGAGGATGCTCTCCTCAGCTTGTACAACAGGGCTCCTTTAACTCAAAATTCCACTTGGTCCTGGCCAAAAAGGTAGGGTAAGAGTGCCCCAAGAGAAGTTTGGAAGTCAGGAGGAGGGGTCAGGGTGCAGTCCCCTACCTAAAGCCACAGTTTCTGTGAGGTAGCCTCTCTTCAAAGGCTAATACTCTCACCAGGCTCTGGTCACAGCTACTCTCTTTGGCTTTTTAGGCCAAGCATTCGGTATACTTAATCATTGTGCTGAGACTTCTTGGGTGGTTTCCCATCCCATCATCATCCCTAAATCCTGATCACATCTCTCTAAATAGACCTTTAACTATATTCTCTTCAATTACCCACTTTGGTATGTGCCATCTGCTTCTTCCTGGAACCCTGACTGATACACATTATGATCACCTATTGACTGCTTACCTTCTTCTTCAATAGATAGATAGAGAGATAGATAATAGAGGAGGGAAGGAAGGAAGGAAGGAAGGAAGGAAGCAAGGAAGGAAGCAAGGAAGGAAGCGTGTGTGTGTGTGTGTGTGTGTGTGTGTGATCTCATTGTCAAAGAGTGGACTTTCATTCTAACCTAAAAGTCCATCTCTAAAGGGTTTGACTTCCTGCACCTGGGTGGCTCAGTCCGGTAAGCGTCTGTTTTCGGCTCGGGTCATGATCCCAGGGTCCTGAGATCGAGTTCCACATCGGGCTCCCTGTTTAGCAGGGAGCCTGCTTCTCCCTCTGCGTCTGCCTCTCTGTCTCTCATGAATAAATAAATAAAATCTTAAAAAAATAAAAAAAAATAGTTTGACTTGCCTGAATCAATCTTTGAGAGCATGTCCTACTTTGGGCGCAAACTAACAAACCACATGGGGCCACTGGACTTCATGGAACCTTAGGCTGAGTGAGAAACAGTCATAGGGATCTTACCTAATTTGAGAATTTTCTAGGAAAATGTCAAAGTTGAAGCCTTTGAAATCTTTAAAGCCTTTAAAGCCAGAAGCCAGTTTAGATTTTAATCAAATAGTGGAAATTTTATGATGAAGTTAGGCCAAATATAGTTTCTTCTGTGGAGTATAATTACTGGAGCAGTCCTATATTGGAATAAGTTATTTAGTTAGATGATCTTTATCTAATCTTAAACTACTGAATCACTTTAAGATCTGTTATGGGAATATTATCTTTCAGTTTGGGGCCAAAAAGTTGCATTTTGTTGAACTGCCTAGACACGACAAATACAATTTTCTGATTTTCTAAAAAGGGATAAACAAGAGATCAATAACCATATAGAAAAAAAGTTTTTGATATGAATAGACAATTTGCAGAAATGATATGCAAATGACACTTTAACCAGATGAAAGATGCTCAAATTTTCTCATAGAAGTTCTTAGGACTGAATGAGAAAATGACCCTGAAATATTTGATTACTTCAAAAAATAAGAAAATTCCCAATGACTACTAGGTTCATGTCAAAACAAAACAAAACAAAAATCTCAGAAAGCAACTTAAAGAGTCTCCAGTGGCCTACCTAAGACAATTTAAGCATCAGTAAGGGATCCTATGTGAAGACAACTAAGGCATAAAAATCCATTTAAACCTATAATGATATTAAAACTAATTTGTCATATTTGAAAGATGCGAGGCAAACAACTCTTATTTTGAAAGCTGATTTAAAAAATGGAAATAAACATTCTCCATACAAAATTATTTGAGTTAACAAGAAAAATTCCACCTCATAGGAGTATTTCAGCCAATAAATGAAGAGGAAGTGATAGATTAGAATATCAAAAATTTTAATCCCTCATGCAAACATCAGAAAAAAATCAGATATAATGTAGCTCCTGAGAGAAGTATACAGATTATCGCTTATGAAGTATTTATTAAAAGATCTTATTTATTTGAGAGAGAGCAAAAGAGAGAGCAGGAGCAGGGAGGAGGGGGCAGAACGAGAGGGAGAAGCAGACTCCCCTCTGAGCAGAGAGCCCACCACAGGACTTGATTCCACAGCCCTGGGACGATGATCTGAGCTGAAGGCAGAGGCTTAACCTAGTGACCCACCCAGGCACCTGCCCATTTTTGAGTATTTTTATAGAAAAAGAAAATCAAAACTGAATCCAGTCGAGCCTCTAGTTCTAACTACCACTAGTATGCTAACTGACACCATAAAAAGCAATCAACAAAACACAGACTGTGAGAAAAATCTGTGGGCTGGCAGAGTATTTAAATATTTTTAAAATTAATTGCCAACACTTAAAGATTTAGGATATTTTAAAAAAAAAGATTTAGGATATTTTACCCAACAATCCACAGGTCCAACTTTTACTGAAAATTCACAATATCTGTAACACTGTCTTCAGTATAGAAAGCAACATTTATCTTGGGCCAGGTAGCAACTGCATGTTCAAGATGAGCCATGTTTCCTCCAATTTACAACAGAAATCACCAGGCTCACTTCCATCATGTTACTATGTCTCTAGGTTTTTAATCTCTGTTTTAAGAGATTTTGTCATCTATGATGGCTGGTGTGGTGCGCCCTTACCAGACAGTGACCCATTCATTCAAGTCATTCCGAGAACAATTTATACATGTTCATTCTGTATCAGACACTGCACAAAGGACTGGGAATATAGCACAAAATTTTTTTAAAATTTTTTTCCTGGTCCTCTAACATTTTTAAAAAGTATTTGTTTGTGTGTGTGTGTGTGTGTGTGTGTTTGAGCAGTTTAGGGTCACAGCATAATTGAAGGGAAATCACAGAGATTTCCCTCATACTCCCTGCTCAGATACATGCGTATAGCCTTCCCCATTATCAGCATCTCACCAGAATGGTAAATTTATTACAATTGATGAATCTACGTTGACACATCATTATCACTCAAAGTCTACAGTTTACCTTAAGATTCACTCTTAGTGTTGTACGTTTGATGGATCTGGACAAATGTATAATGATACATATTTATCAGTATAATATCATACAGAGTATATTCACTGCACTACAAATCCTCTGTGCTCCACTTATTCATCTCTTCCTCACCCCTCAACTCCAGGCAACAACTGATTGTTTTACTGTCTCTATAGTTCTGCCTTTGTCAGAATATCGTATAGTTGGAATCATAGAGTAAGTAGCCCTTTCAGATTGGCTTCTTTCACTTGGTATTATGCATTTCAGTTTCCTGCATGTCATTTCATGGCTTGGAAGCTCATTTCTTTTTAGAGCTGAACAAGATTCAATTGTCTGGATGTACCACAGTTAATTTATCCACTCACAGAAGAACATCTTGGTTGCTTCCAAGTTTGGGCAATCATAAATAATGTTGTCACTCACATCCATGTGCAGGTTTTTGGTTTTTTTTTTTGGTAGATGTTAGTTTCCAGCTCTTTTGGGTAAATACCAGGGAGCACTGATAACTAGATCATAAGAATATGTTTATTCAAACTGACTTTCAAAGTGTACCATTTTGCATTCCCCCCGGTAATGAATGAGAATTCATGTTGCTCCTTGTCAGCATTTGGTGTTGTCAATGTTTTGGATTTGGTACATTCTAAAAGGTGTCTAATGGTATCTGGTTGTTTTAATTTGCACTTTCCTAATGATATGTGATGGGAAGCATCTTTTCATATGGTTATTTGCCATCTGTATATTGTCTTTGGTGAGATATGTAAGGACTTTGGCCCATTTTGTAATTGGCTTGTTTTCTTATCACTGACTTTTAAGAGCTCTTTTTGCATTTTGGACAGCAGACCTTTATCACACATGTCTTTTGCAAATATTTTCTCCCAGCCTGTGGCTTGTTTTATCATTCTCTTTACATTGTCTTTCATAGGTAAGTTTTTAATTTTAATTAAGTCTAGCTTATCAATTATTTCTTTCATGTTAAGTGTCTTTAAGGTATCTAAAGTATCATCACCACACTCAAGGTCATCTAGGTTTTTTCCTATGTTATCATCTAGGAATTTTACAGGTTTATGTTTTATATTGAGGTCTATGATTCATGGTGAGTTATTTTTTGTGAAAAGTATAAGGTCCTTGCCTAGATTTATTTTTTTGTATTTACTATGTCCAGTTGTTCCAGAATCATTTGTTGAAGAGACTTTTTGCTTCACTGTATTGCTTTTGCTCTTCTGTCAAAGATCACTTGGCTATGTATATGGGATTTATTTCTGGACTCTTTATTCCGCTGCACTGCTCTATTTATCTATTTACCAATACCACATTGTACTGTTGCTCTGTCTCGAGGTGGGTAGTGTCAGTCTTCCAAGTTTGTTCTTCAGTATTGTTTTTAATATTCTGCGTCTTTTGCCTCATATAAACTTTACAATCAATTTATTCATATTCATAAAATAACTTGCTCTGATTTCATTGGGATTACATTGAATCTATAGACTAAGTTGGAAAGAACAGACATCTTGACAATATTGAGACATCCTATTAATAAACATGGACTATCTCTCCATTTAACTAGTTTTTGTTTGATTTTGTTCATCAAAGTTTTGTAGTTTTCCTCATACAGATCTTATTCAAATTTTGTTAGCTTTATCCCTAAGTACTCCATTTTGGAGGGTAGGAGGTGCTAATGTAAATGGTATTATGTTTTTAATTTCAAATTCTATATGTCCATTACTAGTAAATAGAAACGTAATTAACTTTTTTATATTAACCATGTATCTGCTATCTTGCTGTAATAATTTATTAGTTCCAAGAGTTTTTTTAGTTGATTCTTGCAGGTTTTCTACACAGATGATCATTTGCAAACAGAGATACTATTATGTCTTCCTTCCCAATCTGTGTTACTTTTCTTTTTCTTGTCTTACTGCCTCAGTGAAGACTTCAAGTATGAGGTTGAAATAGAGTGGTAACAGGGGACATGCTTACCTTTTCCTTGTTCTTAGTGAAAAGAAGTTTCTAGTTTCCCACCAGTAAGTATGAGGTTAGCTATAGAGGTTTGGTTTGGTTTTGTGTTTTTTTTTTGGGGGGGGGGTACATATTTATCAAGTTGAGAAATTTCCCTTTATTCCTAACTTATGAGAGTTTCTATCATGAATGGGTGTTGGATATTGTCAAGTGTTCTCTCTCTGTATCTGTTGATATGATCATGTGATTTTTCTTTGTTAGCCTGTTGATGTGATAGATAACATTAATTTTCAAATGTTGAATTGCATCAAATCCCAGACTTGCATATCTGAGAGTAATCCCACTTGGCGGTGGTTTAGAATTCTTTTTACACATTGTTAAATTTGATTTGCTATTTTGTTGAGGGTTTTTGCATCACTAGTCTATAGGTTTCTTTTATGAATATACATGTGTTTGTCTGGTTTTGGAATTAGGGTAATCCTGGCCTCATAGAAGGAGTTAGGATGTATTCTTTCTGCTTCTGTTCTCTGAAAGAGCCTGTAGGGAATTGTTATAATTTCTTCCTTAAATATTTGGTAGAATTTACCAGTGTACATATCTGGGCCTGGTACTTTCTGTTTTGAAACGCTATTAGTCATTGACTCAATTTATTTGATACAGACCTATTCAGATTATCTATTTTTTCTTGCAGTTTTGGCAGATTGTGTCTTTCAAAGAATTGGTCCATTTCACCTAGGTAATCAAATTCATGAGCCTAAAACTGTCCATAGTATTCTTCTATTACTTTTCAAATTTTCATAGGATCTGTAGTGATGTCCCCCTTTTCATTTCTTTTCCTTTCTTTTCTTTTCAAGATTTTATTTATTTGAGAGAAAGAGAGACAAGCACAAGCAAGGGGAGCAGCAGGCAGAGGGATAGAGAGAAGCAGGCTCCCCGCTGAACAGGGAGCCTGATGCGGGGCTCGATCCCAGGGTCCCAGGATCTTGACCTGAGTTAAAGGCAGACACTAACCGACTGAGGCACCCAGGTGCCCCCCTTTTTTTTTAAAGAAAGCATCAGTACCACATGACTATTGATTCACATAAAAAGACAATGAGGTGGGCTGCATAATTTTACAGGTAAGGAAACTGAGGCTCAGGAAAGTCAAATGATTTCTTTTCTCAGAACCCTTTCCATTTCTGATAGTAATAATTTGTATGCTCACTCTCTCTTGCTTTCTCTTTTTTTTAAGTTAGCCTGGCTAGAAAGTTATAGATTTCATTAGCCCTTTCAAAGAACAAGCTTTTGGTTTCACTGATTTTCTCTATTGATTTTCTATCTTCAATTTAATTGATTTCTGTACTACTACTTAATAAGAAGCACTTCTTAACAAGAAATATTCATTTCCTTCTTAGTTTGGATTTAATTGGCTCTTCTTTTTCTAGTTTCCTAAGGAGAAAACATAGATGATTGACTTTAGATCCTCCTTCTGTTCTACTATAAGCATTCAATTTTATAATTTTCCCCATAAGAACTGATTTTACTCAATCTCACAAATTTTGTTTTCATCTTCACTTAGTTCAAAATATTAAATTTTTCTTGAGATTTCTTTGACCCATGTGTTATTTAGAAGTTTATTGTTTAATCTACACATACTTTGGGTTTTTTTCAGCTATCCTTCTGTTATTAATTTCTAGTTTAATCTCGTCATGGTCTGAGGGCATAAATTTTATGATTTTTTTTTTTTAATTGTTAAGGTGTGTTTTATGGCCCAAACTGTGGTCTATCTTGGTAAGTGTTCCTTCCACATGAACTTGAGAAAAAGAACATGTATCTGCTGTTATTGAATGAAGTAGTCTACAGACATCCACTATATCCAGTTGAAAGATGGTGTTGTTGGGTTCAACTATGTATTTTGTTTGCTACTTGCTGTATCTGTTCATCTCTTATAGAGGGGTGTTGATGACTCTAACATGATAGTGAATTCATGTATTGCTCTTGCAGTTTTATCAGTTTTTGCTCCACTGTTTGATTTCTTGTTAGGTGCATATACATTAAGGATTGTTATGTCTTTTCAGAAAACTGACCTTATTATGTAAGGCCCTTCTTTATTTCTTATAAATTTGCTGACTTCAAAGTCTTCTCTGTATGAAATTAATATAGCTGTTCCCGCTTTTTTTGATCATTGTTAACGTGGGGTACTTTTTCTTCATTTACTTTTAATCTAAATGTGTCTTTATGGTTAAAATTTTTTAGAAACAAAATATAGCTAGATCACGTTTTTTGATCCATTCTAACAATCTCTCTTTTAATTGATGCATATAGACCACTGACATTGAAAGTGATTATTAATATAGTTAATGTAATATCTACCATATTTGTTACTATTTTCTATTGTACTTGTTTTTGCTATATTTTAATTCCCCTTTTTCTGCCTTTTGTGGTTGTAATTGAGCATCTATAGGATTCCATTTTCTCTCTTTTCTTTTCTTTTTCTGCCTCCTTTAAGTGGACAGGATGGCCAGATTGAACTGGCATTAGGTATTCCCCTTCCCCAAATCAGTTAGGCTCTGATAATAACCTAACAGACCAAGCTCTCATTAACTAGTTTCTCCTGAGGGCAGGACTTGTTAAGAAGAACAAAGTACAGGGGCGCCTGGGTGGCTCAGTGGGTTAAAGCCTCTGCCTTCGGCTCAGGTCATGATCTCAGGGTCCTGGGATCGAGCCCCACATCAGGCTCTCTGCTCAGCGGGGAGCCTGCTTCCCCCTCTCTCTGCCTGCCTCTCTGCCTACTTGTGATCTCTGTCAAATAAATAAATAAAATCTTTAAAAAAAAAATAAATAATAAAAAAAAAAGAAGAACAAAGTACTTTGGTGAATTTCAAAATGGTTCCCTTTTTCCTTTCCCTGACAGAAGCATAGGAGGATTTTTCTCCAATATTTACTTTGAGAACCTGGTCTAGCTCCTGATGGTAAATCTCATAAAATTTTGGGGCTTCCCTTGGAGTTTTTAACTCAGAGTTGTCCACATTGAACCTCCAACAATTCATCATTCATAGTTCAGGTTTTCCACCCTAGCACTCTTCCTACAATGATTTCTACTTTGTCTCTGCCTCAATAAATTATGATTCTCCGTATTTGTCTGTTGGTATGCCCAATCTTGTGAGCACCTATTTGCCCTGTGTCCCCTCCTCTCTTATAGATCCTAAAAGGGTTATTGATTTTTCAATCTTTTCAGCTTCTTATTTAGGATGGAGCTCCTTACATGTGGAATTATCCTTATTTATAATTCATAGTGTGACATTTGCTGGTTCTGGATTCAAGTTTAGTGGTAAAAAGGAATGCCCTCAATGCAGATTGTTGAAAAGGGAAAATAACAAGGTGATCTGAAGTTTGGATAAGTGGAGAAATTGAGATTGCCAGTTGCTTCTAGGGGTACAAGCTTACCCAATGCTCTGCTCAGTTTAGAACAAGGTGATTTTTTTTTTTTTTTTAAGATTTTATTTATTTGCCAGAGAGAGACTGTGAGAGAGTGCACGTGCACACACAAGCAGGGGGATCCCCAGGCAGACGGAGAAGAAGACTCCATGCTCAGCAAGGGCATGTGGGATTTGATCCTAAGATTCTGGGATCATGACCTGAGCTGAAGGCAGATGCCCGAATGACTGAGCCACCTGGGTGTCCCGAACAAGGGGATTTTGAAGTGATAAGTGTTCATGTGATGGTATCTTTTAGGCATTTAGGAAGATGCATATCAATGCTTCTCCTCAGTCCTCCCCTATGTGTGATGGTTCAGAACTAGAAGTTTATTATATTCTATTTAGAGAGAAGGAAACCAAATGTATTTTAACTACTTAGTTGAAAAAAAAAAAAAAAGTAATTCAAAGGAATTAACTTTTTTCCCCTGGCACATCAATTTCTGGTCAATCCTTAAATATGATTCATCTACTTAACAGTTTATTCATAGCAGATTATCAATCCATGGCTAGTCCACCTTGCCTCACAGCAGAGTAAATAATCTGCTTGTTCCACTGTCCTACTATCCACCTGATGGTTTTCAGGCAATGCTAATTAATATTTACGTACTTAGCAAAATAAAGGAGTAAGTCTACTTTTAACAAAATAACATAGCATTCTGAAACTAAAATAAAATGACTCTTGGGTTATTTGCACTTCTACCTTTTCCCCACTGGCATGGAAACAGGAGAATTGGCTTATAAAATGTGTATAAAAGAGGGAGGATTACAGAGCTGGAATTAATAATGATAAAGACAATAAGCACAAATGAGGAAGGATGCACAGCCAGAAAATAAATAGAAAAGAGGTCCAAGCAGGAGAAATTGAATTCTAAACTTTACGCCATCAGGTATTTTCCTTCAACCTCCTGGAGCAATACTCTCACCCTGTGGACACACTTTAAGCAAGGACAGCAGTGAGGAGAGGTTAACTACAGATTTTTACTAAGTACACGTTTCACTTCAGCTGCATCATTAAGAGTGACAGAGACATTGCCAGAATTTCAGATGGGTGTCAATTGTAGCTCATGAATAAAAATAAGGAAAGATCAATTATGAATATTTCCTCTATAGAAAAAAAAAAAAAAAAAAAACTCAGGAAGGGAGGAGACTGTGTCCATGTCCAGACAGTTCAGTACTGTCTAACTCAGCACCCAATTTATGTGCTGAATTCTAACCTGAGTATACATTTAGTCAAGCATTGCATGTTTTTAAAAAAAAAAAAAAAATTCTTGTGACCTGTGGAGATCTAGTTCATGGTATCCTAATCGAGTAGGGCCAGAAGTACAGAATCCTGAGTTTATGAATGGGTGCTCTCTGTATACAAGCCTTTGTCCATTTCTCCATTATTTCTCTCAGCTCCCTACAACTTAAGGCTCCAACTCTCAGCTCTGCTTTTTGGATAAAGTCTGAACACTTGCCTGGCAGGCAAGACTCTCCAGAATTTTGCCCTGAAATGAATTTGTTTTGTCTCTATCTTTCACTTATAAATTTTCAGCTCTATCCAAACTCAACTATTCAAGCCACTTGCTCTTCAACCTCTTATTATTTGCTCAAGAAGCTGCTCCGGATAAACTACTCACTACCTTGGTCTTATATATGTTCTCCACTTCTTCCAGGAAGCCCTTCCTGATTCTCCAGTTGGATATATAACATCTTCCTCCTCTGAACACATTTATTGGGTATATGAGTTTTTTGTTGTACATCTCCCACTTCTCTTAATACTAGTTATTTTATATATGTTTATAAAGTGTCCCTCAAACTATGTCATTATTTTTCCATGTCAACAAGTATTCATTACAGGGAATCCTACTTAGGTCTCATGCTCTGAGAAAGGATTTAACTTGGGCATAAGTTAGTGATGCCTTCTACTCGCAAGTTTGATTTTTGCAATGTGCAGTCCTAGGGACAATATCTTCTTTATGCCAGGCAGTGTGTTTAGATCTGTGAGCCAATTATTTCTAATCTTTACACTCCTAAGAGGTTGGTTTCTCTCCTGTTTATAAATCAGGAAATTTACAAGTTAATAAATTACTCAAGGTCATGCAGCTCATAAATGTCTGAGCCTGGTCTGCATCCCAGCCCCAACAGCCTCTACATCCCACTTGCTTTTTACTGTGTCTTTATATTTTCTGTTAATTGATTATGTTTAAAAAACAATTTCTTTATACAGAATGTGTATCTTTGTTTTTTCTTTTAAATACAGAAGCCTATCCCATGTCCTAACTTCTGTCTGCCTATCCCATGTCCCAACTCTTTAACTTTCTCTCTCTCTCTAAAGTGCATGTCTATTTGCATGTGGTGGGGGTTTTTGTACACTTAATACAGATTCTGGAATTCCTGCCTGGTGGTTCCAGAAACTTCACAGGTAAAACAATAAGACCTTTAACAGGAGATGGCTGTAATCTTTCCAACCATGGTGCACTGGACTAAGACCACTGAGATCCTAAAGCTCTTGGTCAGAGGCCACCCACTCCAAGGATGTGTACCATGGCAGGAAGCTTACCCTAAGAGGTGACAGACTCTTTGTACGCAAACATACTCCAAAAATGTTTTGGTGTCAAAAAGGAGTGATAACATTCACCACATCTCTGCACCTATCCCTCAGATTATTCTGTCACTGAAACCTTGGGAATTATAGTGTGCAAAAAATATGAACACACACACATGTAGTTTCTCCACTATCCCTTTTGCCTAGGAAGAGAGTGTTAAAAAATGCAGTTTTTCCTTAATTGGAATCCAAATTCTGCTGCTTACCTGCTGTCAGACCTTGCCTCCTAAGACAAGGGAAATAAAAGCAAAAATAAAGAGTTGGAACTACCTCAAAATAAAATACTTTTGCACAGCAAAGGAAACCATCAACAAAACAAAAATCAACTTACTGAATGGGAAAGGATATTTGCAAATGATATATCTGATAAGGGGTTAATATCCAAAATATATAAAGGACTTACATAAGTCAACACCAAAAAAACAAACTATCTAATTAAAAAATAGGCAGAGAACATGAATAGACATTTTTCCAAAGAAGACATACAAATAGCCAGCTGACATGAAAAGATGCTCAATATCACTCATCATAAGGGAAACGCTAACCAAAACCACAATGGGATATCACCTTATACCAGTTACAATAGCTACAATCAAAATGACAAGAAATAATAAGTGTTGGCAAGGATGTGGAGGAAAAAGGAACATTTGTGCACTGTTTATGGGACTGTCAACTGTTGTAGCCAGTGTGGAAAACAGTATGGAGTTTCCTTAAAAAATTGAAAGTAGAAATACCATATGATCCAATAATTCCACTATTATGTATTTACCCAAAGAAAATGAAACATCAATTTGAAAAGATATAAGCACCCCTATATTTATTGCAGCACTATGTACAATAGCTAAGATATGGAAGCAACCTAAGCGTCCATCAACAGAAGAATGGTCAAGGAAAATGTGATACACCCACACACACCCCTGACACACATACAAAGGAATATTGTGTATAGCCATAAAAAAGGATGAAATTGTGCCATTTGGAAAAACCTGGATGGACCCAGAGGATATCAAGTGAAATAAGTCAGATTGGGAAGGATAAATACTATGTGATTCCATTCATAAGTGGAATCTAAAAAAAAGAAAGAAAGAAAGAAAAAAAGAACAAATAAAAAGAATCAGATACTGTATGGTTACATACAGAAACCGTATGGTTGTCAGAGGGGAGGGATGGGGTTAGATAAAGAGGGTGGAACAGAAAGAGATACAGGATTTTAGTTACGGAATGAATAAGTCAAAAAAAAAAAAAAGAATGAATAAGTCACAGGAATATAAGGCACAGCATAAGGAATACAGTCAATGATACTATAATAGTGATGTATGATGACAGATGACATAATTGGAAGTCCTAGCCAGAACAAATAGGCAGAAAAAGAAAAAAAAAAAGGCATCCAAATAGGAAAAGAAGAAATAAAACTCACTATTTGCAAATGACATAATATCATTTATGGAAAACCTTTAAGAGTCAACCTAAAAACTGTTAGAATAAACAAATTCAGTGAAATTTCAGGATACAATATCAATACAAAAAAATGTATGCCATTTCTACATACTAATAATGAATTATAAGAGAAAAGAAATCCATCCCATTTACAATTGCATCAAAAAGAATAAAATGCCTAGGAATAAATTTAACTAAGGTGTTGAAAGACCTGTATATTTAAAAAGATAGTACTTGGGAATATTCCAGGATTAAAGATAAACAGGTATAGAACAATTAAAAATATCAAACATAGGGGCTCCTGGATGGCTCAGTGGGTTAAAGCCTCTGCCTTCGGCTCAGGTCATGATCTCAGGGTCCTGGGATCGAGCCCTGCATCGGGCTTTCTGCTCGGCGGGGAGCTTGCTTCCCCCTCTCTCTCTGCCTGCCTCTCCGCCTACTTGTGATCTCTCTCTCTCTCTTTTCTCTCTCTGTCAAATAAGTACATAAAAATCTTAAAAAAAAAAAATAAGGCAAATAATAAAGTGTGTGGTACTGTCAGTGTGTTTAGAGTGTCTCAAAGAACAGAGTTCCAACGGCCCCACTGGGCTCTGGTGTCAAAATATAGCCCACAAGTTAGAGGCATTTTTTCATCCTCTGCTGACTACTAAAGAATCTCCCAGGCCATCACGGCAGCTACATAGGACTTTGAGGTGCAAACAGTGTGAGCAACAGGAGACAAGACAGGAATATCAGCTGTTATCAAATGTCCACAAAGAGGAACACCAAATGCACCTTGGGAATAATGGAAGGCATGACAATGAGGTACCGGGTGCAGGATAAAGGGAGAATACACAGGGTCATCCACGGACTTTACCTTAGTAGGCTTGGGCTGCCATTACAAAATGCCACAGATGGTCACTTACATAGCAGAAATTTGTTTTTTTTGCGATTCTAGAGGCTGAAGTCTAAGACTGAGATATGGTGAGTTTTCATTTCTCCTGATGTCTATCTCCTTGGCTTATAAGTGGCCTTCTCACATGGTCTTTTTTTCTGTGTATATGCATCTGTCATGTTTCTCTTCTCATAAGGACACCACTCCTAAAGGATTAGGGTCCCACCCTTATGATATCATTTAACTTTAATTACCACCATGAAGATCTTATCTCCAAATCCAGTAACTTTGGGGGTTAGGACATCAACAAAAGAATTTTTAGGGGACACAGTTCAGGTCATAACACCATCTCATACCTATCCTATGGAATCCATTTCATTCATACTCCCTGGGTCTGCAGGAGGTTGGAATTCTAGTGGGTAAGCCAGGTTAACTGTCTTGTTATTCTTCATCTTATTTTCTTTTTTTTTTCCCCATCCTATTATATTTTCTAGTAGCTGATCCTGAAGCTGCTCTCATGGTTAATTTGAAGATTTGAAAATGATTAAGTGAGCCACCGTCCCTTCTCAACGTTCTCAGGAAAGAAGCAACACTGTACAGAATCTTACTACATATTTTTGTTAGATAGCACTGCCATTTTGCACGCAGACTACGTTCAAAGAACTAGGTTGAATAAATTCACCGTTTTTAGAATCAAAATTATGTAAATGATCATCTCATTTTAACAGTATTTATAACATTCTTCAAGTTTTAAAAATGGTTTTATATATGAATGAAGGAATGAATAAATAGTATTTCTCTTTCTTACTGCAACCTATATGCAGTTATGCTCATGGAAGGAAATAGAAAGAAAAGAATTATAGGTTCACTAAAATGCTGATCTCCAAAGTAGCAGTTGACATTTTCAGGTAGTTTTTGACAAAAGCCACAGTGTGAGTTCTTAGAGTCTATCATGCCTTCCGATAAGGGAAGTAGTCTCAAGCCCAAGTTGTTTCCCTCCACCCTCTCCCCAAATGTGCCCAAGCAGGTGCTGGTTTTGTTGTGGCTAATTTAGCAGCTTAAACGATTTTAACAGGTTCTGTTTACCTCATTTCATTTTCTCTGGGGGTCAGCACTATAAATGTTGCAGGCGTGAAATTAACTGTGTCACTGTGGTTGCTTAGCTCAGTAGGACACAGAGATCTCAGCTCCCGCAGTTGAGCGGTACCCAAGGTTTTGGGTGTGTGTGTGTGTGTGTGTGTGTGTGTGTGTTATTTTAAAGAGTTTTATTACAAAATGTGAATATCAGGACACTTCAGAGCACCCTTATCTTATACCAAATCTGATGGGGGAACAGGTTTTAAAGTGTTCCTTGAGTAGTTCTCTCCTAGTGACGTTCAGGTAGATGAAGTACTACTGAGTGATTAAGAGATGTTAATTTGACAAAAGAATTTATTCTGAGACACCAATCCATGGGTAGCTTTTATGGTAGTTTTACAGCAGTCTCAAGTAGCCTTAGCAAGTTTGTCTTCTGGTTTTTAGCCATGTGTTTCTAAAGCCAAGGCAAAACTTTCTCATCCCAGCAGGGCTCCTGACTTCTCTCTCTTTTCAGACAAATCCAAGGCCTGACCGGTGGCAAGGTCTGCATCGGTAAGCAAGCTAGAGGAATTCAGCATATTCACCCAGTATTTACTCCACAGAAGCTCAAGCAACTTATGATCCAAAGAGGATTTGAAATATAAGACTTCTAAGGCATAATATGGTTTGAAGCTTGCACCAAAATCTTCTATTTTATTACGTGGACTAGCCTGATACTCGAGAGGGTCCTTCCTCGAGAGGTTTGTAGCTTTTGGGTAGGTTTGTCCTAAAGGCTTCAGTATTCAATTTCCCTGCAGATACTGTTCCTCTCAGGTATAAACCAACCCTGGGTATAAACCTCCTGAGAATCTCTGGAACTATGCAAACCAGACATGTCCAGACTTCATCCCCAGGAGGTTCTTCAAATCTAGTGAACACCGTAGACAGAACCCAAGATCATTTTCTAAACCTCGTATATTTTCTGTAGCTCCCAAAGCTGAGTAACACTTTGGTGATAATATCTGGAGCAGTGAGTTTGGGTATCATTCTATTTAATCCACTGTGATTTGGAATTTTTATTAGCATTCCTACAGAGCATGGACTAACCTACTCCCACTTAATTATCTAAAGCCTCAACCAAGGGGTCATAAATAAGATTAATACAGTATTTAAGATAAGTGGCACTGGGCAGCCTCTCCATTGATTGTGGAATGTGTTAAGGTTTTGTCTTTCATGTCCAAATAAGAGAGGAAAAAAAGAAAGCTTAAGGGAAAGAACTCACTAAAAGTCCTTTGTCTAAAAACCTTGGAAGTTTGACATCCTATTCTTTCTGACCTCTGAGTGATCACAGCTACAGCCCGAGATGTTTTTTAATGTTGCAGTTTGAACATGGCCCAATATTTTAAGTTAAATCCACAGATTAAGCCTTCTTATAAATTTCCTGGTTCCGCTGCCTTACATTATTAGATATATTTCTGTTTCCTCTGCTTTCATAGACCTAAATAATGAAAACTCTTTATAGTTCTTCCAAAGCTCACCAATTCTGACATGTGGTATTCACATTTTGTGAGTAATTTCCAAGGCACTTCCTATTTTTCTGTTGAGCTGTATGCCAATATAACTTTTGGAAGGTACAGCAGCATAGGTAATTGGCAATTATCCAGATCTGTGTTGGCTATGTGATGGAGGTGTTTCTATATATTAGGGATCCATGCAAACAGGTAAATTTTATCACCTAGTCATAATTCTCTTCGGATGGGTTCCCTTACTTTATATTCTCTTTTCATATATGTATATAAATTGCCTCGAATGATGCTTTTTCTTCAAGAAGAGTCCATCGATAGATATCCAAAAACAGCCATAATTAGGTAAGCTGGCCAATTAAATAAGGAAACACAATATCTTGTTAGCAATTGGCATCAACCGTTGGGTGACATTTTGATAAACTGCTTCAATATACTGTATAGCATTTTGGTGCTTTTTCACTTCTTAAAAGGTCACAGTCTCTGAAAAGCAACATCGAAAAAGCTGATATTTAAAGGGTATAGAAAAATTCAAATAAATAGTCTGGTCTACTGCTAGATAGCTCTTCTCTTTTCACAATGAAATCTCTGATCTTCTACTTGGCCTTTTTATTCTGCTTGTTGAGGTTTCCATTGGGGAAACCTCCATCTAAAACCTCCATCCCCTCTCCATCTAAGGGGAGATGACATGTCTTTTTCTCTCTAGTGCAAATCTGCTATCACTTGAAGCCTTACTCTGTACTTTTCAATATGAAATTTCACAGTTGAATTACTTGGGAAGATCTATGTGGTTACAAGTGGGTCCTTTCCTAAAAGACCTAGACCTAGAGATATTTCTATACCAATGCCCATTAATCAGACTTTCAGGAAACTTCTGCAAACTACTCTGAGGAGTGTGTACTGCATTGTTTATGGGCAGAAATCAGGGTCATATTCACCAAGACTTTCAATTAGTGTTTCTTACAATATGAACTGTTTCCATAAACTGTCTACCTTAAAACAGCAAGTGAAGTGTTTTATCAAAAATGCAGATACTTAAAAAAAAAAATGCAGGTACTTGCATCAAAATCCAGATCAACTGAATCAGGATCACTGAAGGTGGAGTTTAGGATGCCTTGTTTTAGAAAATCTCCAGGAAGTTCTCTAAGCACACCTTTGGAAACCACAGCTCTGTGCCATACAGAGGCAGTCTGACCCCCAGGGAACTTAGAGCTAGATCTTGCCTCTCTTTCTCCATACCCAGTAACCTTTCTACATTCTCATCCAGTGGGAAAATCACTTCTATTCCTCACATCATTTTAAGACAAAACAAAAACAAGTTGCTTTCTTCCAAAATGGCCCATCTTGGACTTTTTGTTCAGCTGGATGCAAAGGGTATGTCCTTGCACACTGTGTGCTGCTCATGAACATTTGGAGGATGGGGAGATCATCATCATCTTACTAGGAGTGGGTAATTCTTCTTTTCAATTGTCCTAGGTAGTGTATGAATTGCCACATAAACTTCTTTTACAGTCTTGTTAGAAAGGTCTGAGCGCTGGAGCAAATCCACGACCCTGTGTGAGCGTGGGCTGGTTGAACCGGCCAGCGGTCCCCTCGTTCAGTCAGTGGGCCACAATCACAAGAGTGCAGGTGGCATAACTGCCTTTTCAAAGAAGGTTGTACTTATTTCACCCTTTCCCCAGTACATAATCAGTTTTATTGATTCTAAATAAATATCTGACATTTGGTTCAACAACTTTTGTAGCTTAAAGCTTCCAAAAAGCAATTTCGCCACAACAAAAGAGCTGGAAATACATTGTAACGTGTGCAAATTGCAGGAGGTTAACGAGGCAGGAACATGTTTGTATCAAGTCTCCTCATTCCCGTGTGCCTGCCCTGGAGGTCAATGAAGAGGTCAAGGCTCAAATAGCCAGTAAGGCCCAGCAGGTGGTCGCCTCACAGATCCTAAGGAAGAACCCTCATTCAGGTTTGAGAAAGGCAGTGAGGTGTAGCCTTTGATCCTCAGATCATAGTCTTCATCCTGTATAATTTCTTTAAAAGAAGACATGTTCCGTGGGCTTCAGCTATAACCTATCGTCTTGCTGCTTAGAATCTGTTGGGGGTGGGGGGACAGAGACACCTCCTACTGTCTCTCCCTCCCCATGCTCTACCAACTCTGAGATCTGGATGTCTTATTAACCTGCCTTGAGAGAATTTATCTTTTCTCTGAATCTTCAGGTTCAAGGTCTTATGTCGAGTGGCTTGTTTGTGCCCGTTTATATTTTGTGCTTTTCCTCATTTGCTTTGGATCTCCTGATAGGTACTGTGCTTCTTGCGTGCCCCTATCTGATGCCACAAAAAGCTAGACTCTGCACTTAGCTACAGCCCCTGGCCTTTCCCATTCTCAAGTGTCTGTAGTCCTCCTTTTCTTGAGCACCTAACCTCTAGAAAGATACCATTTATCAAGTTGCCCTAATCAAGTGATGCCTGGATCTGGTCATTCCAGATCTGGCCAGTGGCTGTCAGTGACATAGTATTGACACCAAAAGTAAAGAACTATTGATTGTATGTGAATATAACTCCAGTTCCCAACTCTCTTTTACAGTTCTTCATTAAATTCTATAAAGCACAAGAGGAATTAAGAAGCCAGTAGTTTATACTGAGGGTGGGGTGGAAAAATTAACATGTATAGAATACCAGTTAAGGGCTGGATGTACTGTCTTCCTTACGGTCAGAAAATGCTTTCTGGGGATGGGGGTGGGGGGACAATCGAGCATATTCTATAGTAAAAAACTGGATAAAGTGATAAAAATTAAGAACAAAAGTAGGGGAGCATGTCATGTCTTAAGAAACACTGGGCATGAGAAGGTGAAATATAAAAATAGTCAAGGGACTCAAAGAATAATTCAATATTAAAAATAATGCTTCAGAGGAAAGTTTACAATCAGATTCAGCAACAGACAAGATCATCCTTTAACACAATCAAATAAAGACCATAGCTGCTGCGATGATTTCTCTATTCCCTGTTGAACTCGCTTTTTTGGCACATGATAGGAATGCCAAAAATATTTCTTAGATTAATCCGTATATGAATGAATAAAATAACCGCTTGATCAGCCAAGTAAACTACATTACAGAGTCAAAATTTCGGCAGTAACATTGGTGCATTTACTAATAATCGTAAACCTGTGTGCCTGTGTCCAAAATAAACGTAGGTTTAGAAAATAATGCATTTCTTTTGCTCATAGGTATTATTCCACTACAGGTTAAAGATCATAGTCCTCTCTCTGCCTGTTTTCTTCCTAAAAAGTATTCAAAGCTTCATCACTTTCTTAATGCACTAATTTACTATCTCTTAGCATGGTTATTTTTCCACATTATTTAGAGAAAATTTGCCTTCCTGCTAGAAATTTTTGCATTGTATATACAATGTTACTTATTGCTTGGATAATGCCCTATTAATTTCAATGGATTCCTTTTGACATAAAAATGGATTTGCACTGAAGGGCAAACACTACCTCCATATGTATCCAGGCTGCATTACAATCGAATCCATCACATTATACATTTATAGGTGTCTACCCCTGTTACCCTGCTGAAATGGTCTGCCATAAAAAATGGCCATGTGAAAAGCTGGTTTAAATTTCATGCATTTTTACTTGCAAAGTATCTGGTAAGATGAACAGAAGCCTCCGAGATGAAATCCCTTCCAACATGAATATGCGAACGTGACTCCCCGGGAGCAACGACAGCTCAGCGCTCCGTCCAGTGCCTTTTCTTTAGATTCCAATGACAGATTTGTTTTAGGGTCAGCATGTTGGAAAGCACGGAGAATTTATTTTTTGAAGCTCGCAGTGGTAAATGGCACATTGGAAGAGGAAACTGCGAGCTCTGTTTTCTTTGGCATTCCCGGTGCTAGTCAAGGAGAGCCCTTACGTGGTCTCCGAAAGCCCAATTTAGCATTTCGGACCTTTTGGGTTTTATCTTTAGAAATAATTGTTTAGCGTACCTATTGGCTGACGCGTTTTCGGCAACTCAAAGGTCTTCCTTTTTCTTATGAAGCATGGGAAATCATGCCTAGGAAGGTGACTTCGGTTTAGAGGCAAAAATATGTTCCTCGGGGACAAGCATGGAAGTGAGACTTAATAGGTCTTTCTGTTCAGGGTGCTTCTAAAAAGTGAGGTTCAAGAACTTAGGAGAACACCAATTTTGTGGAATTTCATCAAATTTCCCACTTTTCCCTAAGTTAGAAATCCCAAATGGAGGGAAATATATTATAGCAAATAGCATACCAATAGGAGGGGGAAAAAAATCACTAGATTTCTGTCTATGAATTAAACAAGGAAAAGTGTTGGCTCATGTTTTGAGATTTTTACTTCTAGCATAATAAAAACAAAACAGAACTGGAACTGACAATACCACCACCAGATTTGAATCAGAACGTTTGGGTTATCTCTCTGTCCTTTCTAGATGTCAGACTTCAAGAAGTCATCAGGTTCTATCACATGCTTTCTATGTAAAATGGGGACTTTCCATAAGGGGAAGTTGCTGCAGGTATTTAAGGAAAGTAAAGCCAGTATTTATAATCACAGGTTTTGCATAAAAATGTAGGCTTCTGGTCTCAGTCACTTTGTATTTAAAATTGGGATAAAAATCTACTTTTTGTCTTTCTGTAGATTAAATAAGATAGTATGTTATATGCCTTGAAAATTTAAATGTTATTTACCATCCACTAAACTCATATTATTGTGCTTTTAATGGCTTTTCTGTCTTCTAATTTTCTTTCTTCTTTTTTTTTTTTTTTTAACCCCAGGTGTTAACCACAATATTTCATTCTTGATGGTTTGAAGACTACAGGTTCTTTAGTTTGGCTTGGCCCATGAATTCTGGCTCATAATTTTTCCATTCAAATTATTACAAGATGGCTTTATTTATCATAATGTCTGAATGGAATATAAATGAAGCATAGCGTACATCAGCTTCCTTATGTGAATACATATGGGTCTTGTACATGTAGAAAGGGACAGAGTGAATGAATTTTGAGATGGTGAAGATGTGGGTGGAGTACGTTTCTTTTCTTGTTTCTTCCCTTCTATCAATAAAAGCTTTTCAATACAGAAGATATAGAAGTAATACATATGGATACAGATCGGACTGGCTTACTGTGAGTTTTTAAATAGAAGGCCCACACTGTTCTTGTCTTAGAGTATGTTAAAATATATTTCATAAAATTGTATTATAACCCTCAAATTAGTCTGCTTCTGTTTTTAAAGACTTTTCGCAGAATTTAGTGGTTCAAAGTTAAGGTTGAAAATTAGCAGTCCCTGGCATTACAAAGGATCTGTAGAATTCTTTCTGTAGCTGGGAGTTTGAGAACCAACTATTAATCACGTTATAACTTAAAAAGATATAAATGTGTAGCAAGCAGAAAGAATTCAGTTCAGGTCTGCTGGCCCAAATACAATGGTCTGAATAGCAAAGTTCTGAGATTTCTTAGCTGCATAATGTTCTTACAAATGGTCCATGCTGTGCTAATAAAACTATTGTGACGAGGAGCTTTTGCAGTGGAAACTGACAGATGAGGCAGAGTTAAGTACTTTTTCAGACAAGCTACTACAGTAAATCATTAAGGCACACAAACAATCATCCTTCATCAATGCGCAATTTGTTTCATAGCAATTGCAAATCGAAAACAATGTAAATAAACAAATCGACAACTAATGAACATCCCCCACCGCTCACTGTAAATAGATCTACAACTTTAGAAGAACACTTTATCCAACACATTGTCAACTCATTGTAAACACATCTACAACTCATAAACAACTCATTACCCAGTATGTTGTCACCTCGTTGCAATTAAAGTTGAATGTTAACTGTACTGTATGTTCCTGCTCTGAATCAGATTATACCCTGGGAAGAAAATGCAAAGGAAGGAGAGCCAGTTCAGAAATGAGAAGGCTTTTTACTTTACTTTTCCCCCCACGTGTTTGACTCTTAAAATTATGTGACCAGGCTCACATGGAAATTAACCTGCATTTTTTACCCTTTCTTCAGGTATTCCACTTTTTCCATTTGCATAGAGAAGGCAGTGGTTTCTTAGCACAAGTTCCTTTCATAGAGGAAAAGTAAATGTGTAAAGTATTCCCCAAGCAGTAGTAAAACTCACAGCTTTTACCGTAATTGCTTTGTGTGAACTGCATTTGGCATCCCTACCTGGTGTATAATCTTCTGGTTGGGGCCAGCGTTTTTTTACAGTCTGCAGGCTGATGGTTTTGGGAAAGCAAATATGAACTTATGAATGTCACCGCAATTCTCTGGTAACGTTACTGTTGCCTGAGGATTTAAATGGGTTTCTTCACCATTTGGGCTTACATAATCCTTACAGCACAGAGGGAGTATTGCCAGGTTATATAGGTGCATGCTTATGTAAATATACATGCAAATGTGTATAAAACACGTAAGCAGATGCATCTGCAGCATCTGACCCTTTATATAAATAGTAGGGTCGATTTGTGAGATGAGGGTACAATTTTAAAATAATTTTTTTTATTTATCTTTTTTCTGATTCAGACCAAGCTTTGACTTTCTTGTTTACCTATGTGGAAGATGGAAGAATTTGAATTGGAATGCTACTAAATAATGATCATTTGCACATTCAAGATACAATCCTATGTATATAATTATGTAGATAATGTAACAGCTTTAGAAGCATCATATTCATAATAACCAACCCAGAAGGGGTGTGGTGTAGGGAAAAAACCATCGGCAATGAGGGGCCTTGGTTCTCTGTCCATATTTGCTCCTAAAGAAATAAGAGATTTCTTAAAGCCATATTCCAAAGGGTTAGTCATAGATTCCTTCCTGGGAAAATCGATCTTGAAAGTTCTTTCCAACTTGAAGTTTTATTCTGGATGTTTTCAGCATCTATAGCATAGCTAGCACTGAGGTGCTCTGGATGACATATCAGAAATGATTTCTGTCTTATGAAATAGTAGAATGCATCAAGGCTTTGCACTTAGAGAATTTCATGTGAATATAGTTCTATCACCTCCTAGCTGTGACATGTCCTCTCTGAGTCTTAGCTTCTGTACCCATAAAATGAGACTGCAAGATTCTGAGAATTAAAGATTAAAATGTTTGCCAGGCATCTAGTGCAATGCTCAGTGCTAAACAAGTGTTCAATAAATACAGTGATGGTGGTGGTGGCCAAACGAGTTTCCAGTCTCTAGAGAAAACCCAGACCAAGAAAAAAATAAGTTCATTGATTCATTCATCCCTCTATCATCTCCCGTATTCGCTTTTCATTATACACTCCATCCACATTAACGTTCTCTTAGGAAAACACTTTGGGGGAAAAGCCACAGATTTTCCATTCTGCCCTTCTAAGGTACTTTAAGTAGTTGTGCAATATTGAAGTACGAGCCCTCAGACTTAAATACTAAAAATAAGAGTAATATTTTTACTGAAAAAGAGACTTTTGGAACTCTTTTTGTACCCTGTTCTCAAAATAGATTAAATTATTCTAAAGAGAGGCCACTTGTTATAATATGAAGATCAGTGCACCATGAACAGAGGAGGTGTGGATTTCAGTCCTCATTCTGTCGTCAAGCAAACATTTGAGGGTGAGCAGCTCCCTTAACCTAAGTGAAAGTCAGCGCTTGTTGCCTCAACTGTCCTCTCACTTCCACTGCAAATTCCTTTTGACCCATTTATTCATTCAACAAATAGTTATTATCCACTTTGACGTGCTAGGGACTCTTCTAGGCAATAGGGATCCATTAGGAGCAAGACTGACAATTCCCTGGTCTCGTGGAGCTAGTGATAAGACAAAGTGAGTAAGTAAAAAAGTTAATACAACTCCAAGAAAAAGGTCTGTGAAAAATAAAGCAGGCAAGGTATTTGAAGGTGATGGCAGCAGGCCCTTCCCCCACTTTTTCTCCCTCTAAAAAAAAAGTGATGGCAGGCTACACTGTTTTCAATACAATGGTGAGAAAATTCCTCTCTGAAGATGCCATTTGATTATAGACCTGAATTAAGTGATAAAGAAGTTATGCATTATTACACCAGACTCAAGGATTATAGACTACACGGATTAAAAACTTGACTCTTTTAGCCTCAAAATAGAGAAAAACAGAATCTGTTTTCCACCATCTTTATTGCTCCTATTCTTTAAGGTGTAGGAACATTGTTGCTCTCTTCTCTTCTGCCCCATGTATGCTTGTGTTTATCTTTCCCATTCCCTGTCTCATTCTAGTATCAGGAACTGAGCCTTCATAACATCCTTTCGTAGGTTTTATCTTTCTATTCCTGTAACTGCAAATTTATGTTATTTATAAAAGTATTCATGTCAGAATGAATACAAACAGAACAAACACTTAGAGAAAGTTGTAGGATATGAGGTCAGGGACTTAGAAGATCTCTTACGCCAACATAAAGGCATTGGCTTTTGTTCTAATCAAGGTGGAATTCTTCTGATGTGCTATCTGGATAGACTGTAGGAGGTCAATGTTAGAGCAGAGAGACCAATCCAGACCCTCTTGTAATAATCTAAGTAAGAGATGATGGAGGCTTGGACTAGTATAGTAGTAGTGGTGGTGGTGAGAAATGGTTGTACCTGTGACTTCTAAATATCTGGGATTCAGGACTTGATAATGGGTTGGATGGTGGTAGGCTAGGTGAGATGAAAACATTTGGTACCCTGCACTCCTGAACTTGCTTGACTAGTTATGAGCGGGAAGACCTTAGGCAAGTCAGTTAATTTCTCTGACCCTGAGAGTTCTCTGAGTTCTATGAAGATTAAATAGGATAGATGGCACATGGTCACCCCTCAGTAAACAAACATTTAGTTTCTAGCTCTTCATCCTTTCTTTATAGTGGCAAACATGCTAGGAAGAGAATGCTGTTCTAAGGTGGGCCATTTTATTTTGTGACTACTCTCACGAAGATAGGTAGACCACATACTAAATTCTAAGACAGGTAAAGAAAACAGTAATAGGTCAGAAAAACTAAAAGGTATTAGATATTCCAAAGCAGATAAATTTTAGAAACCTCTTTCCTAGACCAAAATCTATAGACTGCCAGTAGTATGGGTTATGGCCTCACCAGTGTGAGCCAGCAAAGAGGCTTCTCAGTGGTGGTGGTGGTGGTGGTGTGCTGGTGGCACCGTCTTTCCTGAGATCTCACGCCTTCTTAAAAAATTGGGCCTGGCTTCCAAACGGGCCAGCTTCCTCTGAAGCTGTATGCACAGCGAATATTTTACTTCCTTGGGACATTGAGATCTCATCAAATACTCAATTTTTCTCCCTAAAGATTTCTATCCAATTGTTCTGGGCAAAGAAACCAGCATGAGAATGTTAATGACGTACCCATTCTCAGGTTACCTGGTGCTCCGACCAAACGTGAAGAGAAAGTGTTCGTTAAAAGATGCTTTCTAGAAAGGGGACACTCTTATGGCCACAGACTGCATTTCGAACCCTCAGGAATAAAATGTTCATAAAAGTGAACAGGACAGAACAGAAAACACAGTAACAGGATGGTAATAGTGTTCACTGAGTACACCTTATGTATCACTCACTGTTCCAAGCACTTTGCATTTAATAGCTCATTTGCACAAAACCCCTAGAAAATATATATATATCCTTATAATTCCCAGTCCCGTAAGTAAACAGAGACATAGAGAGGTTAATTTTTGTCCAAGCACAGCTAAAAATGGCCAGGCCAGGATTTGAACCCAGGCCATCTAGCCTGAGGCTGCATTTTGAAGCATTATTCAATACTGTCTCTATCATGCTCAGAAAAAGAAATCAATATATTAACTTATACCAAGCCCTGAAAAATCTCTCTCTCTGTTAGGAACAGTCTCTCACTAATGACAATATAAAGAGAGAAGGTGAGCTGAAAGGCAAATGAAGGTCTGAAAGCTTATTCACACTCCAGCCCAGTGTATGGCAATCTTTACCACTTAAATGACCTAAATCCCTCACGCTGCCCTGGAGAGCATGTTAGAACATCCTCGGAGCCAGTCTCTAAATCAGCCCTTCTCTCCACTGCCAGCCAGGTCCGAGCTTCTGGGTAGCCCTCAAAGATCACTCAACGAGAATACACTAAAGAGTTTACCAAGTAAAAAGGAAGGATGATGAGATCTCAGCAGGGAAATAATATTACACCTTTTGTGTGAAAATTCTGCCACACACACACACACACACACACACGTTCATTCTTACCTCTCAACTCTTTCTCCTTTTCTCCCTTCCTTCACCCATTCCATGCTCCCAGATTCCCCTTGAAGTCTATCAAGTTTCCAGACGAAAACAGGTGCTCAAAGTGTGCTAACATTTTATATGTGTGTAAAACAGATGTATGCACATTATGCCACAGGTCCAAGGCATTTGAGACATATAGTTGCTAAGAGTTGAGTACTCTCAGCTTTATTAGATCAGGATGCTATATAGAATGTTGTTCAGTATCCTATCTGCTTCAAAATAAAGGGGGTTAGTGATGATTTAGAACCCCTATAAAAATAAACTTCAATGATTTTAACAAATATTCTGCTTGATTTACTTATCAATAAATTGTATTTAAGATTTAGGTTTCTCAATGATACACATTTTTTTTTAAGATTTATTTGAGAGAGAGAGCATATGAGTGAGCATGGGGGGAGGGGCAGAGGGAGAGAGAATGTCAAGCAGACTCCCCGCTGAGCACTGAGCCCGAGGCAGGGCTCCATAACACTGCCCCGAGATCATGACCTGAGCGGAAACCAAGAGTCAGACACTTAACCCACTGCACCACGCAGGTGCCCCATGATATGCGTTTTTTCACTGAATCATGTTCTTTATAAAATTTAGGGTTTACCTATAGTTTGATGCTTAAGTGGGATTGGTATTTAACATCATGCTACTCATTCCCAGAATAGGAAAGGAACCTTTTGATAAACTGAAGTAAACCTTGCACTGCCAAATGGAGTTCACCAAAGCCAATCAAAGTTCAAGCTATATATTGTCCTTAAAGCAAATGAATTCCGCCAACCCCCACACCATCTGGTTATTTTTTCTTCACTTTTCCACAACTCATCCTGTTCTCTCCTTCTGTACTTTTCTCGTTCTTCTGCTTCTTTTAAGTCTCATCTGAATTCGCCTATTTTATCACTCAACAGAGACTATCTCGGACCTTTCCTCTAAGTCCCGGCTGACTTCAGGCTAAATTCCAGATAACTAGCTGGGGTTGAAATATATATGCAGAGAAATTTTATATGGAACATCTGCTATACAAATGGAGATGTTCTTAACACACATCTAGTCTTTGATCTAAATAGATCTTGTTTTCCTTTGACTTCCTACAGAAGATCACAGCTACAGGTTTTCTTCTACCCCTTACCCTCAAAACTGAACCCCCTCCCCCCATGTGTCAGGCATTTAGACTATTTTCTGTTTTACTATTACAAACTAAAAAGCGATGAATATTCTTGAACGTCACTAGTTCTTAATAGGGATTAAAAAAAAACAGCTTATCTTCTCTGTCATCGAATTTCTGTAGCACAAGGATTTCTCAGAGGGCAGCTTAACTATACATTCATAATTCTTAAAATTCAGCTTCTCCTGCTCATAGTCTTGTTATCCAAATTGTCTAAAGAAGCCAAGTTTTAACCTATATTGCAGTAAGTGCTGCATTATAAACTATGTTCAAAAAATATGTTTTAATTAACTTTTCAAATCTACTCATTAAAATTCCCACAAAGTGGACTACCAATGGAGCACCTTGTAAGTAAGCGCTCTTACGTACTTAACACAGAACACGTCTACAAGAGTTTTGTAGGAAACCGCAAGCAGTTATTATATTCTACTTTAGTTATCATAAATGTTGAAAGTGGATACCAAACATATATAACTCACCTTATAAAAATAAATGCTAATTTAGTTGGTCATTTTTAATACACAGGTTTTTGAGTCACCATATACAAGATTTTAATTTTCATACAGTTTGTCAAAATAGCAAATAAATTACACCTTAGCAAAAATATGTTCACTATGAAACCACTGGGACTCTGACAAACTCAGATTCAGCTCTCAGATTTGTGACATATGTGGTCAACGAGTGATGGATTAAGAGTGAAAGGGTTAAGCTGTGTGTGGGTTGGCGCATGACAGCCAGGAAGTGAGTTCAGGGCACCACCATTCAGCTAGGTCAAGGCCTCGTGGAGTCAACGGTCAGGGACACCAAGGGTTCAGAGAGCTGGGGACCTGCAGAAACACACCCTAGAGAATTTCAAGGAAGCAGGGTCTAGGAACACCACTTGGAGCTAGGAGCCAGGCTATTATGCAAGCCTTCGCCCAGAACAGCGACTAGTGTTACAATCCTGAACCACTCTCTCTCTCAGATGGTGCTTTCTGTCATTAAAATGGCTGGAAGCAGCCATAGGGAAAAAGATGAAGGACCTCTATCTTTGAATTTCTGTGGCCTAGTTAAGCAGAGCCACAAGGGCACGGGATTCAGAAGGCTACCAGAGGACATTAAGGCAAATGGAAAAACCACCCTGGGCTGTAAGGAGGATTTGGAAATAGATTAGAGGACCGAGACTCCAGTAGACCTTAATCTGCCCCAAACTTGGCCTCCGGGCTGAAGTCCACTGGCATACATGCAGTTTAAAGCAGTCAGCAACTGAGTGTCTTAGAATGAACTGGGCCCTTAAGCCAAAGTAAAGATGTGTGGGAGAAGCAGGATAATCCCAAGGGCAATGTGATGGGCAGTGGGAAAAGCACCGGTTTAGGGTCAGAACAGCCAGACTAAAATCCTATCCCCTGAATGTATTAAAAGTGGCATTAATTCATTGACCTAGCTCTTTGAACCTGAATTTTCTCTTTCATAAAATAGTAATAATAAAGAATACTACCCCCCTATATGTTCTCTCATGTATTAGAGACACCTGAACAAAAGAGAAGATGCATGGGATGTACCTAAGTAGAAGGTATCATTGCTATCATCATTACTATTACTAGTATTTCAAATTCTAGGCTAGAAATAAAAAAAAAAAGCCTTGAGATTCTCAAATACCCAGCAAAATCCAATAGCATTTCTCCCCCTACTTCCCTTAGTTTGTTCAATTAACCAACTTCCCCTAATGCCTGATAAGAGCTTCAGAAGTCAGTAAAAATTAAGGACCTGGTGGGGTCAGAATTAATTTTGTTGGCTAAAGCTCAAATTGTCAGAATTATATAGGGGAAATCTTACAATCGCCATACACGGTATTGCTTAAGAACCCGCCTGATGGTCTAACACGATTAGGTGAACTGCACATAAGCTCATATTCACAAAACTCTGAGGTAGAAATTATACATTTTTTATAGATAAGAAAACTGAGGTTGAAAATGATGTAGGAACTCTGCCTGTTTTGGTTAATAATGTATCCTCCAGCACCCAAACAATGCCAGGCACATAATAGTCATCAAATATTGTTGAATGAATACATGAAGAAATTTATGGTGGCCTCACTGGCCAAAGGTAGAACTGGGACTTGACATGAGTTTAAATGTGAGGCTGTGAATTAAGTCCCTATAATGTTCATTTGAGTAGTTCGTCACAACTGAACGTTCACTTGTATACTTTGCCCTGCTCTCTTTCAGAGTGTGGCTTTTCTTGTGATCCTGAGTCTTTTGCAATTCCTGAAAAGAGTTGAGGAATCCAATAATTTCTTCAGTAATCAGTTACTGATTCCTTATTCGGTACCTACATTTATCAAGGGATCACGAACTTGACGTGCCTATAGGCCCTTTCTGTGGTATTGTTGAATAGGAGGACTTTGATAGGAATATCGGTTTGGAGGTCAAAAAAGAGGTCAGGACTAGGGATGCCGATTTGGAGTTCCTCTGCCTACCCTGTGTCATAAATATATTTGTGGAATCAATTAGTTCATGAAACCACAAAAGTAGAGGCGGATGGGTCATTCAAGACTGACTTATAGGATGAGAAGACAAGAAGAAAAACAGGGATTGAGGACTAGATAATAGAGCAGAGGAGGACATAAGATACTGAAAAGGAATAACTAAAGAAATAGGAAACAAGAAAAGTGGAAAGAAGAACACTGTTCATGGAGGCCAAAGCAAGCAGGATTTTCAAGAACTGAGTGACTAATTTTCTCCAATTCAAACATGGTCAGGGAAATAATTGGAAAGCATCCATTGCACCTACCAAAGTGGTAAAGCCTTTTTTTTTTTTTTTTGGACTAGTGACCTCACAAACCATACTGCATTGTGTCTCAGGAAGAAAGAGAAGGTAAGGTAGGTCAAGTGACAGGTGGTATTGTTTTAAATACTTTAACCGTGAAGGTAAGTAGAGTGGTGGTGCAGTAGATAGAGGACTTTTTAAAGATAGAAAGACATAAACACATCAATATGCCGGTGGGAAGGCTGAGGCTGAAGATAAATGTCCGATCTGCACTATGACAGAGGGAAGTCCCTGAGGGTGTTAGAGACTGGGGTGGGGCAGGCATGGGATCTGCAGTATAGTTAGCTATCTCTGCTTGAGTATGACGATGGGATCTTCTTACGTCAAGATAGGAGAAGTGATGGGAAGGAGATGCCCATTAGCCCGGCAGAATAGAAGCTGTGCATATTCTTGAAGAAGAGAAGCTTTGGAGTATGGGCTCGAGGAAAACAGCAGAAGCCTGAAATAATTATATAGTAAATAAGAAGGCAGTGTAACACTGGTGGGCAGTGTTGAAAACCTAATACAGTTCTGATTCCTACATTTTTGTTATTTTTTTTCTATTTGGAAAGAATCTCAAAAAATTCAAATGCAGGTTTCATTTTAAGGTCATCAATTATAGTTGAAGGTCAAATGACCCATATTAGGATATTCTGTAGAGAGGAAGACTTAGGATCTAATTTTTCAGCTAACTATTATGTAACTTCGGGTGAAACATAGTTCTTTGATAAACAGGAGTGAAATATTTGTTCTGATTAGTGGTGATTTCAATAGTAATGAAAGTCCATGATACTGCAAGTAAAATGCTTACCTTTTTCATTTTCAATTGGCAGCAAATAGAGAAGTGAGCTTCAGGGGCATATTTTAGAAATAAACAGTGTATCCCAAATAAATGTACACTTTTAACTACACGGATATTGCAAATACTCTAAAAAAGAGTTCAATTACTAAAAGGTCAAAAAACAAAATCAGATCAAGGGATGCCTGGGTGGCTCAGTCAGTTAAGCATCGGACTCTTGATTTCAGCTCAGGTCATGATCTCAGGGTCATGAGATCATGCCCCGAGTCAAGCTCTGCGGCTAAGCTCAGCATCTGCTTGAGATTCTCTCTCCCTCTCCCTCTACCCCTTCCAGCCTGCTCGTGTGCACTCTCTAATACATCAATTAAATAAATTTTAAAAATCAGGTCAAAGTCAGGTTCTTTTATGCTACAGTATTTTATGTACCACTTCAAGAGTTACCCCCAAGATTAGAAAAAAAAAAAAAATTCAGGTTTGGTTGGAAATCAGATTTTTAAAAATAATGGATATAATAATACAGAATAGGAAAAAAATAGTGATATGGTATAAGTATCATTCATATAGTTTGAAGTTCACGGCACCCGTGCAATGTGTCTCAGATCCATTCAGCAGGTCATGAAGTCCTCTTCCCTGGCCAGGAACATTCCCTGGTGGGCCCTCATCTCATTGTAGGGATTTATTTTGAAAAGGAGGATAAAAGCCTTTAAATGACTTCATAATGCTTTATGTAGTCATATTTAAAAAGGAAGTTATTTAGAAATGTCGTTCCGACATTTTACTCCTAACTTAGAGGGAAAATGGAACTTCCTAAGGAAGTGCTATTCAGAATCATTACTCTCAACTGCACTTGAAGGGAAAGGCAATTGAGTGAAGCCATGGTGACAAAGCTGATATGAAATGTCTCAGCAGTCTTTTCAGTCTTAGTGTCAAGCATTCAGCTGGATATTGTTACCATTCGTCAACCATCCATCAATCCACCAATCCATAAAACATCCATTTTGAGTAAGACATGGTACTAGGATTCACAGCTGCTACCCTCAAGGTGTTCACAGTCAAGCACAGGGAAAGAACATGTAGATAATAAAAGGACAACAGACGGTGAGAAGTATAGCAGTGGATCTATGCACAGAGCACAGAAAAAGCACTGAGGAGCGAATGAGGTCTTCTGTTGGAGGGCCCAAAGTGTCTTTCAGGAGAGAAAACACATGGCCTGGCATTGGAGGTGTGAATTTTAGTTCACTGTATATGTTTAAAGACTTCCCATTATACAGACCGTTGCCACAGTGAAGGAGGGACGTCGCTAGGATACAAAGTCCTATCACATCCTCCAAGTCTCCCTTACTCTTTAGAGCATCCTTAGGTTTTGCATTTCCACTGTACTCACAGATGGGTATTTATTTCTACGTACATTTTTCATTGCTCAATTCCTCAAACTGGTTTATGATTTTCTCCCCAAAATAGAATTTCCGACACTGGTTCTGTCCCCGACTGAGGGCCTATGTTGTGCCCCGTGATCTGAAATTCTATTTGAATGCAAGTCCCTTCATCGTAACCTGTGTGTTTTCATTTCGTCACTGAAGTTAAAAACATGGCACATGGATGACATGAGATTTGAGCACTGTGCCTCAGGAAAGCCAAAATTCTGCTGCAAATTATTTCTAGAGGAAAAACTCCAAAATGACTCATCATCAGATGATAGTCTCAAATAGAAAGAGCTGCTAAATTTAAATAAGATAATTAAGAGGAGCGTCTACGTGTTGAGCTGCACAGTTTGGGGGCCACATAGTATATTCAAAGTTGTTTAGCTAGCTTATTTGGGGATTTAAAGTATTTACAATATATATTGATGCATACAAATAATCATTTTATCAAGAAAGATAAATTTCGGATGTCTTTAATTTTTCTGGCCCTAACCTTTTGCTTCCTACTGTGTTTTCATTTAAAGTACACATTGCTGCCTTTGTGCACAGTTATCCCAGACACTTTTTGAATAAAAATTCTTCAAGAGGAAATCCTGGCTTCATTACAATTCTCTTTTTAATCTGTTAAAATTCATCCAAATTTGCGTTCTCTAATTGCATAGGAGATTTAGAGAAACGTCCAAGAATCTCCAGGACTTGTAACCTTTTTTTTCCTTCTCTTGTTTCCAAACTGCATCTGTGTTGTCAGACAAAATATTGATATAGCTTGCTTAGCTCCACTTAGTAGAATCTAGGACAGTGATTTATGGAGTAGAGGCAAATCCACGTTAAACCTCAAGGTCTGGAAGTTTAAGGTTTACGTTGCTATCTATTTAGATTGGTATTTCCTTTCCTTGCTTATAAAAATAAAAGGACACGTGAATGGGTCGCCCAGAAACACAAAGTTGTTGTTTAACCTCACACTTGCCACTTGCCCATGAGAAGGTGTGTTAGTGCTTGA
Source organism: Potos flavus (assembly GCA_028534135.1). NCBI lineage: Eukaryota > Metazoa > Chordata > Mammalia > Carnivora > Procyonidae > Potos > Potos flavus. The sequence goes on from CM052896.1 coordinate 57,295,053, forward strand.
AAGATCCCCAAAGTGAAAACATGTCGATGCAGCAGAGAAGGGCTGAAGGACACTCTCAGAGTACCTTGAAGAGGGGGCAACGTCCTTTCAGATCGAGAGGGACAAAAAGTAAAGTTGGAGGCTATCCATTTCATATCAAGCTACAAATAGGAAGTTTACAGCGCATCTGGAATTTGAGCACTGTGTGTGTGTACACACAGCCCAGACAGCTAAGAGCATATACAGCAAAGATATTATAGATGTGTTTGTATACATGTGCACACAGATAAGCACAGAGTATGTCTACACACACACACACACACACACACACTATATATATATATATATATATATATATATATATATATATCTGTCATCATCCTAGGGGATTGGCTTGTCAATCCAGCTGCTGAGAAACAGGCCGGGTTGGCCTTTTGCCTCCAGCAGGATGTCCCGAGGTAGCATTTTGCGTGTGGCAGGCAGCCAGGACAATACATCACTACAGCTGGATTAGGCGGATAACACCAACAAGGCCAGATCAGGAACAGGAATAAATCCTTTTTTGTAGAATTGTGGAGGGGGTTTTGGAGATGACTTATCTTTTTTTTTTTTTTAATCTAAAATTACTATTTCCACAGCTAAAACAGGAAGGAAACAGTTGTCATGCAGAAAGGGTGAAGAAAAGGACATCGGGGGCTCTTAAATAGGGCATGAACTTGCAGGAGATGGAGACTCCAGCCCCTGGTGGAAAGCGTTGGGGGGAGGGGGGGCTGCCGGGAAGGGGGGGAGAGGGGGGGAGTTGTTTCAAGACTCAAAGCCTCAGAGGTGATCAAGAAAGGCCTCAAGAGTTGGGATCCTGGATTCAAGTTTCCTGGCCCTATTTATGGTACTTTTCCCCAGGAAGTTTACAGGGATTTAAAATTAGCTTTAGTGTAGAGCCCGGGTGTACACAAGAACCTTGGTATTTACAGATATGAGCTCATAACACACGCCCTAAATGAAGGCAGGTTGCACCATCCTATCGGTGACCTTTAATCTTTCGTTTGAGTGTGTAACTGAGTCTCAAGGATCTGCTTCAATCAGACAATTTTCCTCAGGAAGACGTGGAGTTTATTTTGCCAGAATCCGCTCTGATTACTATTTTAACAACTTTACAGATCTCAGAAATGGTTTTAAATAATAAGCTCGTAACAATACAAGAACATTTTGCTTATTAGCATAACCTTTTACCAACCACAACTATTCCCCCATACAAAAATATAAGAATTTAGAATCTGCACTCGGTGGCCATCTGTTTTCTCTCTAAACATTACTTGTGAGTCCCTTTCTTTGGGTTGTTACTAAGATATTTTAAATCGTGATGTTCTTGCACAGCATGGCAGATAGAAATAATGATAATAAAATAAGTGTGTATAGCAATTTACTTAGAAACAGGAGAGAGCAAAAGAAAATTAACGAATGTTTAATTCTAGGCAGAGGGCCAAACTATCCTAAACCCCAGCCTCCATCTGCCTTTGCCATATTTTTTAAAAACCCACCTTTGAGAAGTACAGATCTCTTTGTCTATGGCAGCAGTTTCCCTAACGTAATGTGTAGTAGAAAGGTTCAGTGCTAGGCTCTAGAACCAGGCAGTCTGAGTTCAAACCCCAGCTCTGTCAACTTACTTGCTGGGTGACTTTTGGAAGCTTACTTAACTTCTCTGTGCCTTGGATTCCCCGTAAGATGAAAGTAATATTAGTCTAACTCATAGATGTGTGTGTGTGTGTGTGTGTGTGTGGATTACCTCAGTTAATGTGACGCCCACATTCAGAATAGCATCTGGTAAGCACTCACGACAAGCACAATGTAAGATCAGATAACTGTTGGCTATTATTATTGTTAAGAATACTAATAATTACAGCCATTTGGTTCACTAGTCTGTCCTTAGTCAAGGCTGCACCTTGATGTGGTCTTTAAAATCTTTATAGGTGACCACTTCTATTTGCATCTGTATTCATGAAAATGCTATTTCCTAGTACATCTGGATAAAATTTAGCTGCTCATCCTTTACTCCTGAATCAAGTATTCTTAATAGGAGCAAAGGGATTTTCTGTGGAGTCAGCACATTATTCAATCCCCAGTTCCCCTTGGTTAGTATATATTTGGACTGTGGCCAAATCCCCATTAAACTTTATATTAATCATGTTCATTGTATTCTATTTAAAAAAAAATGATAAGGGAACCAGGGAGGGAAGTATCTTCATAAGAACTCAATGCGTGTTATTTCTAAACAGTGAACGTTTGGGGACTAAGATTCTTAGCAATATTTGCATCTTAATGTAAAATAATTGCACCAGAAACCATTTTGGTTCTGGTCCAACTTCGGTACCTCTAAAAATGTGCTGGTACATGGCTAGGCAGGTGCATTTTTATTGCATATTTTTTTTTTAATTTTTTTTTTAAAGATTTTATTTATTTATTTGAGAGAGAGAGAGAAAGTGAGAGAGAGCCTGAGAGGAGAGAAGGTCAGAGGGAGAAGCAGATTCCCCGCGGAGCTGGGAGCCCGATACGGGGCTCGATCCCGGGACTCCGGAATCATGACCTGAGCTGAAGGCAGTCGCTTAACCAACTGAGCCACCCAGGCGCCCTACTGCATGTTGTTATAGTGGGAGGCATGTTGCACGTGCCGTTATATGCACAGTTAGGTGTGGACCTGCCTGTAGCTTGAGAACTTCACTTAATGGGAAAAAGGAGAGGACGACTCAGTTTCACAACTATCTCTTTCCCTTTACAGTACTTTTTTTTTCTCTCCCGATCCCCAAAATAATAGTGAAAGTCTATTTTTAAGTTGCTATCTAAAACTTCTCATAGCAAGTTAAGCAGTCAAAGAGTATAAAATTCCTGGTTTGCTGTGAATATTGACACTTCAAAAAATCCCTAAATACTGTTGGGACTTTAATCTACCACAATCTCCTTCAAAATACATAAGCGAGATTGTCTTTAACAGTTGAAAATGTTATAGCTTTCCTTGTTTCTCCTCTGAGTTTATGCTTATTCTAATTTCCCCACTACATTCTATCCTAATACATATATTCTTATCCTTGAAGGGTTTTTTGATTGCCCTATGTTATTTCTCTGTAATAAAAATGTGTGTAAATCAAAATCATGTTTATTTTTCTTTGGTGTATGGCTCTAAGGAAAAAAAAATTTCCAACTTGGTTATCATTGCAAATATTCATATTAGTAAACCAATGAAAACACCAGAAATATGTGATAAATCTGGATAATTATATATGAGAAACTTCATTGGAAATGCATTTATTTTATTTTTTTTTTTCCCCAAATACTTTTATTTTATTTTTTCAGTGTTACAAGATTCATTGTTTATGTACCACACCCAGTGCTCCATGCAATACGTGCCCTCCTCAATACCCACCACCAGGCTCACCCATCCCCCATGAACTCAGAACAAGGGACTGAGGGTTTTGGAGGGGATGGGGTGGAAATGCATTTACTAACGAGAAGGACGGGTCTGGTTTCATTTTCAATTAATTCACGTATTTTGGATGAATATCATTGCCAGAATGGAACAGAGTTGAACATCGATTCTATTACTTTCTTTAGTTATGAACACTGAAAAACCCTGTGCACCTGACCAGGGGGATGGAAATAGAAGGAATTTTGTTATAACACTGCAACCCAATTCTCAGTATTCCTCTGAGTTATATGCCAAAATATCATGTAGTCACTTATCAAAAGTTATTTCTAGTGCTCTATCAGCTAACAACTTGACTCCTCTAATTTTACTGAAAGCAAAGAATTATAAACAACCTGCCTTGTGAAAGACTTTGTCACCCAGTCATTAGAGACATTCATTGCCTCAGTTTCTGGGAAGTAGACCAAGAAGGCTTTACCAGTATCGATCAAGTAACTGTTAATTATTCCTGCTATTCCTTTACTCTGAAGCACTTTGTTTCAATCTGGATATACTCAAAAAAGGTTGGGAAAATAAAAACGTTAATTTTAATTCATCTTTGCCAATATGTTTTTAAGTAAAATGTTTTCATCTTATCACATGCTTTGAATATATTTTTTTCACAACGTGAAGCGGAAGATTTACTTCATTCCATTTTTGGAAGATGTTCACCCTTTAACCTACTTAGCAAAGCTAGTTTTCATTGTCTAACCAATCAAATCAACATCACTTTTTGATAGTTATGCATCACTGTGACAACATCTCATTTCTGAATTCTAGCTCTAAGTTACATTAGGTAGGTAGGTAGGTAGGTAGGTAGGTAGGTATAAGGATAAATGAGGCATGGAGATTTGCCATAAATTTCTTACCTCCTCACCCTCTGTATTTCTCACAGTCTCTCCCTTTGGTTTGCTCCCAAAGGGCTTTCTAATGAGAATCATTCATTCTCTGACAATAGTTGGTGAAGGAAAATGAAAATATTCGTGGAAGAAAACAGAACCTCTGCCACCCACTTTATGAACACACTTGAATTAGAATATATCATCCTGAGTCAAAGGGCCTCTTTCTAATGTCATTCTTCATTCTTAATAAAGATATGTTTAAAGAGGAGAAAGACCTTAGGTTTTTGGCTCTTTGGTTACAAGAGGCTTCCCAGACAACAGTATTAAAAATTAAAAATTATTGCTTCATTTAGTATGATGGAGCTTTTTACAACACGGGGCCAAGCTGGTGAGTGGTAGGAGACGGTTTTTAATTTTTTTTCGAGAGAGAAAGTGTGAGGAGAGGCAGAGAGGGAATCTTAAGGAGGCTCCATACACACTGAAGAGCTCTACACAGGGCTCGACACGGGGCTCAACCTCACAACCCTGAGCCACGACCTGAGCGGAAATCAAGAGTCGGATGCTCAACCAACTGAGCTACCCAGATGCCCCAGTAGAAGGAAGTTTTCAAAGAGAAGATATTAAAGAAGTACCAGGATAATGTATCAGCCCCAGACCCATCGCAAGACAAAAGTACACATAGATGTTAAAGACCAGGAAATTGTCTTGATAGGAAATTGATAGGTCTTAAATTGATAAGTCTTAAAACTGTTGTTGCCACATAGACTTTGGAAAGGCACACATCCCAATACAGGAATTCTGTGGGGAGACTGATGATGGGACTGTAAGACCTTCTGAATAGAACCCTTGCAATGGAACCATGTCCATCTCATGCACAAGATTAAAGGACTACCTTCTTGGTATGATTTTAAGGGCTCAAGGTGTTTCCTTCACTCTCATTGACCCAGCTTTCGATACCTGACGTTATTCCCCTATCAAAGATTCATTTTACATTCATCACCTACGAGTGTTCTTTCAACCCCTGGGAAGATATCATTGAAACTTGTAAGCCAGTTTTATCTTAAATCCTTAGTGTATGTGAGATTTTAGTCCTTGTCTACAAATAGAAGAGCAGAGCACACACAAAGATTGAAGGCAGGGGAAGGAGAGGAGGACACACAAAGGGCGCACTGAACCCAGTCTGCTAATTTTGGCTGCCAGCTCCAGGGCTGTCTTGACCTCAGTCTGTAAGTTTCTATGACCGGTCAGTGCAGATTGCTTGGCTGCATCAATAGTCATAGTGCTGGTTAATAACATGCTATTGGATTCCATTCTCAGTCTGACTTCCATATGTAATTTACCACTACTTGAGACCTTGAAATGATCCCATGCATTAGGTGTCATTATCCCACTTTAGGCAACAAAGGTTTTCTCGGTCACACAGCTACTATGTCGGTCTGTGTTATGGCACCCCAGAGTCAGATACCCTTCTGTTCTCATTTTTAGCTTCCACATGGAATTATTAGGAAGCAACGTGTACAAGCAAAGATGACTTAGGGAAGATTCCAATCACCACATGCTCAAGCTACCAACCTCAGGCATAGCTCCTGTTCTCAGCTCTGTTTGTCATGAGATAGGACAGTTTTTTCTTCCATGATCTAGTCTTGTTGGGTCTTGTTTCTTCCTTCCTAGACATGACAATCTCCTTCCCGGGTGCCTCTCCCCTCTATTATATAGAGAAATCGTCATCTAGATCAAAATTCTATCCCGAAACTGCATACCTTTGTTCATTAAACGAAAGCCCTGATGTTATTAGACACTGCTCATCTTAGAAAACAATTTAGAAACTGTGTTTTGTGTTTTTAGCATACTCTTAAAGAGTCTCAGGCTCATCTCAAAAGGCTCATCATGAAAGTGTCCCCAAAAATGTGGGTTTTCCCTTTCAAGGAATTCTCAGACCAACTTCTAAGAAAATATTCTGTGTTATTGGTATTATAATTCCATGTTAAATAGATCATTAGAGTGAATAAGGCAGGAGATGGTTAATAGTACCCCTGCTTGCTACATAGAATCAGGTTATTAACTTCTCTTTTTATTTGTAATTATAACACCTTCCCTATCTATTTCACAAAGATGTTGAGGATAGAAATAAATTGTTTTTTTCTTTGTAAACTATTTGTTCTGAAAGGTATAAATGACTATGTAAACCTAGATGATGTTTATCATTATTCCAAAAGGTTTGTCTGTAAATAAGTCAGGATATTAGGCAGATGAGTCATATGAAAATAAGCTCTCAGTCTAGAAAAAGATCAATGTTTAATCATTTACTGAATAAACACATACAGTTAAGCATGCATCCAGGTTTAAAACTAATGGCTTCTAGGAAAAATTTTGAGTAAAATAGTATCTAAACTCTTTATTATGGTACGAAATGTTCTCAGAGTTTGGGCCCTAAAACTTTTTTCCCTTTCTTTTTTTTGAGATATAACTGACATATAGCATCGTATAATTCTAACATGCATTATGTGTAGATTTGATACATTTACATATACCCAAATCACCACTATGGCATTAGCTAACTTCTCCATCACCATCACATATTTAACATTTCCTTTTTGTGGTGAGGACACTTACTATCTACTCTCTCGGTAACTTTCAAATATACAGTATGGTATTGCTAACTATAATCACTATGCTGTACATTAGATCCCCCAAACTTATATATCTTACAGCTGGAAGTTTGTATCCTTTGGGTATCTCCCCATTTCCCTCACCTACCAGCCCCTGGTAATCACTGTTTTGTTTCTAATTTGGCTTCATTAGACATATAACATAAAAATCATATAGTATTTGTCCGACTTATTTTACAGGCATAATGCCCTCAAGGTCCATCCATGGTGTGGCAGTTCTATGCTGCGTGTGTCTGTGTGTGTGTGTGTGTTTCCATGGGCATAAACACATACCACATCTTCCTTATCCAGTCATACCTCATATCATTACCCAGTCATCTGTTGACAGATGCTTACATTATTTCTGTATCTTGGGTGTTTGTGATGAACATGCAATGGACATGGGAGTGCAGATCTTTCTTTGAGATCTTGTTTTCACTTCCTTTGGACATATATAGAGAAGTGGGATTCCTGGGTCATATGGTAGCTGTATTTTAAATACGAGGACTCTCCATGCTGATTTCCGCAGTGGCTGCACCAATTCACACTCCCACCAACAGTGCATAGGGGCTCCCTTTTCTCCACATTCTCACCGAATCTCATTGTCTTTTCCAGGACAGCCATTCTAACAGGTGTGAGGTGGGATCTTAGTGTGGTTTTGATTTGCATTTCCCTGGTGAAGAGTGATGCCGAGCACCTTTTCCTGGGTCTGTTGACCATTTAGGTATCTTTGCCTCATCCCTGCCTCATTTTTGAGTCTAGCTTCCTCTATCCCTTCACGCTCCACAGCCACCCTCCTCAACACCGTATCCTTTCTAATCTTCATGACGTCGCACACATGGTCTCCCAAACCTGAGATTTCCATTCTGGTCTGTTTGGTGAACTGCCAGTCACTCTTTAAGACCCAAATCTGACTTCTGTAGGCAAAGTGAATGTAGAGTCCTCAATATTCCTTTAGAGTCCCATGGACATCTGTACTGCTCTACTACGAATCAGACACGTGGGTTTTTCTGTTTCTTTGGGTTTTTTGGTTAAGTAATATATTAGGTACTATACATTGACTATCTCAAATTCTCATGATTAAAAGGTAACCATTTTTTGATCTGTTATTCAAGTTCCTAACAACTAACTTTGTTAGTTGTTTATATTCCAATAAACGTCCTATGTCAATTTTTGAACAAATGAACATCCTGAAAACCCAGGTTGTGGTAAGCATGATGCTTGCCACTAGAATAAATTGCAGACTTTGTCTTTAGGGAGATAACCACCTACTGAGGAGGCAGGCATTTAACCAACAAATAGAATTAGGAAGGCTTAACGTCAACCAGAAGAAGGCTGACACTACCTAAGAGTACCTATAGAGAAGCGGCCATATAGACACTGCCAGAGGGAGATGGGAAAACAAGAACAGGGCAAGAGCTCAATGAAGCAGGATGTGTTTCCCCTGAGACAGACCAAAACGTTGAGTTACATTGCAAACTTTGGTTTGCTTTGTAAATTTGTGAGAAATGTTACAAGGTCAAATGGCAGTTGATAAAACATTTATTAAAAATCACTAATTTTGGGGGCGCCTAGGTGGCTCAGTCGGTTGAGCATCCGACTCTTGGTTTCAACTCAGGTCCAGATCTCACAGCTCATGAGATCCAGTTTCTTCATTGGGCTCTGTGCTCAGTGGGAGTCTGCCTGGATATTCTCTCTCTTTGCCCCTTCCCTCTCTAAAAAATGTCTTTTAAAAAAATCAATAATTTTGTTAGTAGCTTCTCCAAATCCCAGATCTCAAGTAGGAAAAGTCACCATCTTGCTCCCCTCCCTACCCTTGCCTTCTAAATGGGACACACATGAACAACATATTTGGAGTAACTGTGACCACCTGACTTTCCTCCTCCTTTAATTGGGTTTTTCCTTCATTACTCAACTGGAAATCTATTTTAGGTTTTCCAGGACTATGAAACAGCAGAGATTTCTACCTTTCTCCCTCTATTTCCAACTCCAAAAGAGGTTATTTGGCAAAATGAACATTGAATGTAAGAAGTAACCACAACACAACCTCTGTCCAAATCCTAATCTATTAGTATGGATAGAATCCAAAATGATGAAATTTTGCTGTAAGACATGTTAACATTGTTAGATATAAGGAAAATGTATCAAAATATATAGTATCAAATGTGATAACATTTTAAGCTTTACATAAATATATGACACATCTATAATGTTACTGAGGGAAACTATAGTGCCCCCAGGAAGTTGCAGCTGGGGAGATTAGAAATATAAACATGTTTTTAAATGCTGAAGCCATGGAGACAAGTGTTTGTCTAAGCTGTTTTGTTTTGTTCAGTTGGCTGGTGGGTAGGAGGGAAAGAAAAGCATCGTGGCAAAAATGTACAATTCTAGTATATGCCGCATTTAATATATACTCTTTAGCATATTTAATATATACGCTTTTTAGCGTATACTAAGAGAGTAACAACTTGTTAATCTGCTCAAAATCAATGTTTGGCATTTGCTGAAAAGGTTCTATTTTCATATAAAAAGTCAGTTGTTATTAACTTGAATTCACAAATCAGCAAATGATTATACTTTAATTGTGAGAGCTTGAGATATTCAATGTACAGTGACTAATATGGTGCTTAGGAAAAAGCAGGTAGACATTGCGTACGGTTGTTAATAGCAGGAATAGAACATGAGACACACATGCAAAACTCTGCCAGTATAGAGCGGACCATACAATTGCCTTCACGTAAGGAGGTTGGATTTGGGTCTTTAAGGATGACTGGGCATTCTAACAGCCCAAAAAGGAAATTCCAGGCTTGGGAGACAGAATTTGCACAGACATGGAGATAAGCAAGTACGTGGCATTTAGAATGGTGGGTGTGAGTGGAGAGAAAGAGGAGGTAAGATTGGAAAGGAGGCAGAGGCCAAAATCTGTAGGGCCTTTTATGCCATGAGTTGGCGTTTAGATATTATCTCATCCGTAATTATTTTCTATAAGCCAGTAGTTTCCACCCTGGCAGTACGCATGACTGAACTGGGGAAATTTTTTAAATACTTATGGTTCCTGTCCCTCACAACACACACAAACATAGAGCTGGCCTTTGCCAATAAAAATACGGATACCCGGTTAAATCATCAGAATTTTAAATAATTTTTTTTTTTTTAGTATAGGTATGTCCAGTGCAAAATTTGGAACATGGAACACACTTATAATAAAAGTATTTATCATTGATTTGAAATTTGAGTTTGACTAGGTGTCATATATATATATTGCCCCCTCCCCACACCCAGGAACCTACCGCTACCGAATAATCAAATCGGAATCTCTGAGGTGGTGTCTGGCCACCAGGATCTCTTAAAGCTCTACAAGTGATTTTCACATGCAAGCAGGGTTAAGAACCTCTGGTCTAAATGATGGGTAGTCGAATAATTTCAAACAAGGGAGTGAAACGTTTGAAAGAGCACTGAGGAATAAACAGTCTCATCATTTTGTGACATACAAGCTAAAGGAAGGGGAGGCTGGCAGCAGGGAATCTGCTGAGAGGTATTTTGCAGGCGTCTGGTCAAAAGATGGAGTTGGCTGGAACTAAAGTTGTGGCAGCAGACGTGGAGGAAAAAATGAGATTCTTGACCAGTGACTCAGGTAGTGTTGACTAAGAACTTATGGGAACAAAGATCACCGTCGGAGAAGATGACCACTGGATCCCTGCCAAAGTTGCCATTCCTCAGCTCCCCTCCACCCTCTCCTTCCTCCTCCAGTTTGGGCTTGAGCACAGCTGTGTTTTATTATCGAGGTGACCTTGGACAAGATACTTAGCCTTTGTAAGACTTGGTAATTCTTCTGTAAAATGGTGACGGAGTAACAGTAACCTATTTTGGAACATTGTTTATAAAGGTTAAATGAAATACCTTTAAGAATCTCATGATTCCTCCAGGCATGCGAAGTATTCAATATATTTTGGCCATTATTACCATGTTGCTGTGATTTTAAGTTTAATTGACCCAATTCCGGTTGCTTTTCTCTTTCACATTCTCTCCCTAGTCCTCTCTCATTTCTGGTTTCTAACTTTTCTCCTCCCCCATCCATCCCCTTTCTTCTCCCTCAGTAGTGACTTTTTGAATCCTGGAGTGTTTGGTGTTACCTGTTTCTGAAGAGATTTGCTGAGGCAAGTTTAGACTCATTTAAGCAAGAAGATAGAATCAGGCTGAGTATGGTAGCTAGAACTAATTCTGAGAGGAAATGACTATAGGATGGCTTAGGGATTCCTGGATTATTCCATTATTCCATTCTAGATAGCCAGCATCAAAGAATCATCAGATCCAAGAATGTCAGAGCAGCAAGGGTCCTAAGCATGTATTAGCATGATATTCTATAAATTGAAATAATAGCTACACTTAGGCATAGCTTTGTAATTCTTATAATCTGTGAGGATCTCACTCTACATCCAGTATTTTGCAGAGGCTGTGTGTAGAGGAGTCCACAGGGAAGGCTCTTCCTTAATTGGACCCTGGTCAAGAAATAAGTAATAAAAGTCACTGTGGGGGCAATCTGGGAAATTTGCATATGGACTGTAGTAGGTGACATTATTGAATGAATGCTTATTTTTATGATGTGGCAAATGGCACTGTGGTTAAAGGAGAGAATGTTCTTATATTTAGGGCTAAAGTATCACAATGATAGTAACTTACTTTCAGATGGTTTAGCAGAAACCATTTAAAATAAATACATATACACACATTCATGTTCAATTTGCGGGGGAGGGGGGCGGGGAGAAAGAAAATATGGCAGAATCGGTGAGCCTAGCTGAAAGCTATGTGTGTTTTATTACTTTTTAAAAGAAAATAAATCTAAGTTTTAAGATAAAGCAGCAGCAAAGAAAGTAAATTTCTTTAAAAAAAAAAAAGCAAAAATAAAAACCAAAAACACACAGAATACATGATTACTATTATCCAAAGGAGGAGGAAAAGCAGGCTCTGTAATCAGACAGACCTAAGCCCCAACCTTGTGGGGCCACCTTTTTATTAACTAGGCAACACTAGACAAATGTGAAAACCCAAGCCTCAGTTTCCTCATCTGCAGAAAGAGCTTAACGACAGTAACAAGAGTCCCTAGAGTCTATTCCGCTGTCCCCGTTGTCATAATGGAGTAGGATCATGAAGGTGAAGTGCTTAGCCAGGGCCTGGCACAGGCCAAGAGCCCACGCAGAGTCCTCTCTCACCACTGTGAGCCCAGAGCAGAAGGGAGTAAAATCAGGAAAACGCCCTCTATTCCATCTATGATCTGCCAGTTCCTTTTTCTTAGATTCTTAACATTGCCCTTCATACAGGAAACTGGGACGTCAGTAAAAAGCTGGGCCACTATTTCATAGGGTACCGAAGTCCAAACAAAAAGCCCTTTTCTGCGGAGTAGGTAGCGTGAGGGTGGCATTCCACCTCACTGTCATCTCTAAAGACAGCAATAAACAAATCATAAAAAATGTGCTTGGAAATTTCAGCTCCACAGTAATAGCTGAAACAAAGGCAGAAAATTGCAGCTCTCTGTGTAATAACTAAGCCTCTCGTTATGTGCTGCTGTATTAAATATAAAACATTTTCATTTCCTTTGTATAGGAAATTCAATAGGACCTGAAAAGGGGGTCAACCAAGTACTGTGACTCCCACAATAAAATGTGAGTGGTGCTAATATTCCTTTTCCAACTCTCGAGTGACTGCAAATAACCAAACAGATAAAATGTAGCTTTCATAAAACTCGAGGTTTGGTGGAGAATTAGCATGAGACTTGTACTTGCTACTTGCTAACGGAAGGTTGGCCAAGAGCTCAGATTTATGCCATGAAATTTAAATGGTTCTCTCCTGAGGTTTTCTTGACAATATCATTGTATGCGGCTGAGTTAGTTTATTGGCACTTTTGTATGGGGATTGTTTTTGGAGGAGTGGGGAATGGGAGGGTAGGGGTGACGATAACCTATTTCTTTAAGAAACCCAGCACTTATGGGGCTCTAGGGAATTTTAAAGCAGGGAATTTGGAAGAGTAACACATGCAAGAGTCTCCAAATGCTGAGGCAGAATCAACAACATTTACAAAATTACATTGGGGGAAAAAATAACATGGTAAGATCACAGTTCTTTTGTTGGGGTGTTTATAACATAACACATGGCTTCATCTCACCAGGCTTCTGAAATTAGAATGATATTGCTACAAGATTTGTATGGATCAGGCTTTGAATTTGCATGCAAGTTTGCAGGGAATTTTGTACAAAGATGAAACCTCAAATTGAATTCAGACCCAGGTATTTTAGTGGCTAGGAAAGGTTATTCACAACACGCCCCATACAACGTCGCTAACTAACTTAGAAACAGGAGGTCACAGATTAAAGTAAAGGAGGGAGGTTAGGCCTATAAGCAATTCAAGCAGAATTTAATTACAAAAAGGGTAGCTGAATAATGGCACACATAGCTAAAGGCAGCAATAGATGCAGGAATTGTAAATCAGTTCAAGGAAGCTGAGAGGAAAAGGAAATAAAAAAAAAGAAGATAACAAATCAACTCTCTTAAAAATATCCTAGGGTTAACTGAGCAAGCCTCAGTGGATCAGAGTCAAGGCTTTATCCTTTCCATGTCCCTGTGCTTTGAAAAAGACACCTAAACAGCAGTTCATTGATTTCTACAAAGGCCAAAGACCTGTGTCATCCACCCAATTGAATTCTTTTGTGCCGTACATGTGCTTTCCCTATATTGTCTGTCCCCTTACAATTTTATCTCGCCATGTATACATTTCTCCCACCACGGGTAGGACACAATTATTCCATTCTTGCCAACATGAGCTATATAATCAGCTTGGGAACTGACATTTCATTCATGCCCTTGCAATACACGAGAGGAATTAAAGGTCCGTGTCCTCTGTGTCTTTACTGTTTCATCCCTGCCATGCATTTCGAGGATAGTGGCTAAATATCATCACAAAAAAGAATCCATCTCAAGCTGGAATTTTTTTTTAAAAAAATGCACATCTAATAATAATTATGTTTTTTTTTTTTTTAAGTGACTATATTTCTGGACAAGGAAATAAAAAGAAGGCCAACGTTCAAATGCCAAAACAGCAGAGGATGTGTGTGAAATGGAGCTTACAATGGGACTGCCAGAAAGCTTGAGCTAACATTAGAAGCATGTGAAAGTTGGCAACCCAGGCTCACGTGGAGCGAAAGAAACAGTGTTTTTGTACATTCCAGTTCCTGTTGGTTCTGATCCCTTGAATGTTGCTTGGGGTATTACGCTCTCAATTCCAAACAAATTTCAGCTAAACCTCAAAATATTTTCAACGATGAGAAACCAAACATGATTCCTCCTAAGCATAATAAATCAGCTCAAATTTCAGTAAAGCTTAAGAATCTACTTAGAACCCTGAGGTGTTAAAGTTCCCAGGAAAGAACTAACCATTCTCATGTCTAATTTGTAATGTTTTGGTTTCGGCTTTCCGTTGCTTTTCTATTTCTAAGCAATTTCACTCTGACTCCCCCGCCCCTCAACCCAGCGTCCACCAATGCTTTTGGATCAGGCTGCTTATTTTTTAAGAAACAACCCAATTGACATTTATTGGGCAGGTGGTAGCCAGGCGTCTTCTCTGGAGGGAGAGAAAATTATTTTAGGTGTTTTCCCCACTCTCCCGCCTTTCAGACTAAGTGGATTTCAGCACCTGATCCAAATCACAAAGGTCATCCATTAGCAGAGAGCAGAAACTAATTTGGCTTTCCCTGGCACCTCTCATACTCCATGATTGTCTAATAGTTTGCATGGTGATAAGTTGGAGCCTTGGAGAAGAATGGTTTGTATGCAGGTTGCGTATCAGGATGTCACCATGTTCCCCGGGCCAACTTACAACACAGCTTTAGACATAAGGATCTACTGCAATAGGGTGGCTGTTAGTTTATTGACTGGTGTGCTTTACATTGGCTGGTTTTGTTTTTTTTTAACGAGATCTCAATAACTATTTTGCTCTTCATTAATAATCTTAAAACAGCAACTACACAAGTAGATTTATGGTGGATTTTCCCCCTTTTGTCATACTGTCTGCTCTCCTCTGTCATTAGTTCAACAACTTATCACTTTGCAACGGTAGGCTCAGAAAAGACATTTGACAGTTTTAAACCAATATTTGATTGGCATTATGGTTACTGTGACATCCTAGATATAGATGGAATATGTGGGGTGGATTCACCCTCTGCCTTCCAGTGGCTTCTTTTAGAGAAAATGAGAGAACAGATTGATTAAGAAAACCCAGAAGAATAAATAAAGGTGAGGAATCTGCTGATGCAGCCCCTACATGAAGAATTGCATTACTTATTTTTAGATTTACGCTTAGAAGACAAAGCAATCTATATGAGCCGCTGCCTGCCTGTATCTTTCCTCCAAGCTCTTTTAAAAAATTATATATATGTATGTATGTGTGTGTGTGTATATATATAGCAATAACTTTGACATTATTCCAGAGAAACATTTTTTTATTCTTTCCTCTTGGTTTATAACTTCTTACTTTTCTTACCCTTGTCGAAACTTTTCACTTAAGACCCAAGAGCTAGGGAACCAAAATCAGTCCTCCTGTTCTGAGTGTCATTGTGTGGTGATCCTAGTGTTCAGGTGGCCCCTGAACACTTTTGTCGATTTTTATTGATGGGATCCACAGGCACTCTGAGCGATCCCACTCCGGAGGGGCATAAACCAATGGCAAGGTGAATGGGGGAAGGAGGTGGTCTGACAGTAGGCCAGAGTCCGGATGCTCAGGGGTCATTGACAAAACGTCAAACATTTCAAATTTCTGACTAGCTTTCTGACTAATGCCATGCTAAGCAGAAACATAACTATTTCCTCCAAGAAACCCACAGACACCCAGACACACAAACACACAGAAACAGACTTTCTGTGGGGTTTTTTTTCTCTTCTAGTGGCTTGTTCTCTTGCTTTCTGTCTTACATGTGCACACACGCACACACGCACGCGCACACACACACACAAATAGTCTACAGGGAAATTAAGCGGTGCCAACGAAACAGTGTACTGAGAAAGTTCTTGGATAAATTAACAACGCAATTACATTACATGACATGCCACAAGATGGATGAGGAAAACTTGGCTGGTATTATGTTCTGTTTTCAAATTGCAATTTATTTGAGGGTTTTAATGGATGCCTTATTAAAACATCTCGGCCCTGGTCAGGTTTCAGCATATGTCACAGTGGCCTGTGATTGATGACACCCTCTGCTGCTTCTCTTGCACATTTGCAGGGAATTTAAGCAAAGAGGGAATGAGCTGAGGCCCAGCTTTGTATTGATCGTGTGGAGGTGCGCTGCCTGGGAGCACAGTCTAATAACATTCTCTGAGCTGAACTGCTTCACATGAAGGCATTTATTACAAGAACTAAAATGTTATATTGCTCAGAATAAAAGAATATTGTACAAACAAAAGAGTTAGCAGTGAGTAGGGGAGGCGGGGAGGCTATGGCAGGCTATGGAACCATGGCTTGTTAGCTTTCAGAGGCCACATTTCTAAGTGTTGGTGGGAAAAACTGAAGAAAACTAAGGTTTAAAAAAAAAAAAGGTAAAAGAAAGGAAGGAAAAATGCTGTGGGCTTGATTTTTGCCTATTATAGCCAGTTAAACATGTAGAATGACAGAGTTCCACGAGAAAGAGGATGCTAGGTAAGGATTGGAAGGTGAGCAGTCCTAAAGTCCTTTGGAAAATAACTAAGTATCAAAATATATCACAGGACATTACTTTAAGGCCATCTGAAATCTTTCTCACTTTATATATGCTGTCGTTAATTTTTAGGACAAGCTCCCACCAAAACAGCAAGAGGCATTCATACCTGAAATATAATTTTACTCCCATCCACACTGTAGAAATTGGATTTCCATCATGTTTTAATTATAAAAAGGGCTCTATTTGCGATTTTAATACTTGAAGTTTTATAAACCCTTATGTGAATTGTCAAGAAATTAATGTTTAATCAAAAAACCATGACTCAATTAGATATGTTGTATACACAGACACATCTAGTCAAAGAAAAAAGACTAGAAGGATATAAAAGCAGTTATTATTAGAGAAATGATAGTAATTTTCTTCTTTGTGCCTTTCTGTAGTATCTTAATTTTCTGCAATAAACACATATTACTTTTAAAATCAAAAGGATAAAAAAGCATTTTAAAGATATTTGTACTGTCTTGATTTATAAGAATAGTTAGAGAAATCGGTATCCTTTGAGAGTCTACAATAAATATAACCTCAAGGAAAGATTCATTTTGCAGTAGTATGTGAGTCTCTCTTTCTTAGTAAGCAGGCTCTATGCACTGAAAATGTAAACGAAAAAAATAGTAATAACAGGCAGAATGAAAATATACCTATGCAATACAAAAAAAAAAAAGTTAAAAAAAAAAACAGTAAGAAGGAAACAAGAAACTATGTTGCATTCTCAAACTGATAACATTGGGGTTTGTCAATCTCAGTCCAAAGGATTTTTTTTTTTTTTTTGCTTGACCTGCTGATTGCTATTATTTGAACTGCCACATTTATTATTTTGTTAGCCTTTGAGGGCCTATAAAAATCTCACCTAATTATAGTGGAATCACCTAGCATCACAGCCGAAGCCAAAGAAGGTGAGAAAATGCCCAACAGCTTTTCCTTGAAATGGAAGGAAAAAATAGTTAAGAATGAACAAACAGCAGAAACCAAGAACACTCAGGAAAGCCAGCTTTATGAGTCTCCCAAGAAATGGATACAGAAAACATTTTTTAAATGTTGACAGAAACTGTTAAGTTGTAAAAATGGATTTTTTAGCATTGTCAGTTGAATGCACCTTCTAATGTGCGAAATACCAAATTTACAGTCTCTGACTAGATTGTGATAGCTTTGGTGGAGTGGTGCTGGGGAGAAAAAGGGAAATGTTACTTAACCTCCAAGGCCTCTTTTTCTCTTGGATCGTAGATTTCATATCCCTCTTCTAGGTCTTCTTATGGCCCCTCATCTTCTGGGCCCGAATGTCTATCTGTTTATCAAAAGGGAATAACTTTCTTCCCTTTTTTTTTTTTTTACTGTGGAAGTGGTTACAGAATGTCAGAAACTCTAGGTTCCTTTGTTCTAAAATGAGGACCAATTCTCTAATCTTGGAGAACTACTTCATTTAATTTCAAGTCAATTAATATTCACTGAGCATTATCTATCAAACAGTGAGCACGGCTAGCTGATGATAGCCAGCTTTAAGAGTCCGTCTCTTCTTACTACAAATGCATCCATCCACACAGGCCGCAATTTAGTCACCCACCCACCCACCCCAGCTTAGAACTGAAGAAGTAAAGTAATAAAAGGAGAAGGAGGTATGTATGGCTTTTGTCAATGCGGTGAAAACAAACATTTATCAGTAATTATGTAGTTTGGCTTGTACGAACAGCCATGGATGAAAAAACCCACTAATGTGCTCTATCTTTCAGGATAATTCACAAACTGTATAGGGCCTTTATATCAAGCTTCCAGTAGCATAACACAGATGACGAGCTCAGGGCAGATGCGAAAGAACAGCACACAGGAAATGTTAAAGCAACACTGGGAGGCACTTGGGACCATGCACTTTGCAGGAGCAGAATCCCACCATAACGTGGAATACAGAAGGTAAAATCAGCAGCAAAGAGGGGAAACAGACAAGAAAGTAGAAGAGAATGCAGGAATAAAAAGAAAGCGGTGAACGCCCTAAACTAATACAATGTAACATGTCAATTTTATCTATGAAGTAGAGCCGGAAGGGTGGAGAATGCTCTGGGGTCATGAAGTCTTGAAATTTTGTAGCTGTTCTTTGACTAACTTCCACACTGAGGTCAAAACGAGGCACACAATCAGTAAACGAGAAATGGAAACTCCGATTCCTACCCAGAGGTGGCAAAGTTAATATCACTGTCTGACTTAGGACAGGTTCTATCAACTGCTCCCTGGAAAGGAATATTTGATAACCAAAACTAATTAATATATGTTCCACTCATAATTTAACTCCTAAGTGAATCTGTAGAAGTACGTTCCTGTGGTTTTCTGCTATTTTTAAGTAATCCCTTTGCACTTCAAAGTCCCAATTTAAGAATCTAGGTTATTTAGAATTCTTGGTCGCATTGGTGACCAATTTTGGCTGAATTAGCAAGAGGCAACTTCTTGGAAAACCATCGAGAAGCTCAGAAAGTCAGTGAGAATTTACGTAACTGGGAATGGGGACAGGCGGATCAGCTGAGGACTGACTGGTCCTGGATGGACCACCCTCCCAAGTCTGATGATTAATTTTGCAAGAAGCTACTAGTTCAGGGTCCCTCTTCATCCATCACAGCCTTTGTGTTTTCGTATTGTGGATGGGTTCCAAAAGCAGCAAGCAAAAGAGAGTAGCCTAATGGGCAAGCACTTTTCCAGTCTTTGCTTGCGTTAAGTTTGCTTATGCCTTGTTGACCAAAACCAATCACACAGCAAGCCTAGAGTCCACCCGGAGTAGAGACACAACTGCATAAATACGAGAAGGTATAATTCATTGAGGGCCATTACCGTAACTGTTCACACACTCCGCTTTGGGCTTCCATAATAGAAGGGAAGTGCCTGAACTCTTCCTCTGACAAAGCCAAGTCACAGTGAATTAATGGAATAAAAGGGAATCAGGGTGACATTAAGAAGAATAATGGATAATGGGTGGCAAAAATACATGATAAATGGTCACCATGGAACCCTAATTCGATTTTTGGAATGGAACTGAATCCACATACTGTTTTATTCCTCTAAAAATTGTGGGCTGTGGACAGGTATCATCCATGAGGAATTCATGACTTCCCTAAACACCCAGTTCCCCAGTACAATGCATGTGAACTTTCCAAACTAGCCAAGAAAACTATGAATTATAATCTCCTTCTATTTTTTTTGAACAGCCATAATAAATATTCCTCAACTGATTTAGGTTACATCTGTTCACATTTCAATTCTTGTGTCTAAATGAAAAATAATAGAAGCCAAATATGAAATGTATATTTTAAAAGAATCTCACTGCTCTAGAAACTTGTTATCTTATATGTCACACACTGTTTCTTTCAGTTTGATTGGTAAATAAGTTACTGTACATAACCATGCTACTAAGAGTACACTGAGGAATGAAAATAAGTAGATATTTTCTGGCATTTTAGTGCACAAATATAACCTCTTAACCGGCAGCATCCAAAGGTTAAGTCTCAAAACTGAGTCCATTAACCTTTCTAAATGGTTGTGATATTAAAAACTGACTCTTAATAGCTATGGGTCATCATCTAATGCAATAACCATCAGCAATAAAGAATTATGGATTAAGAACATTATCTATCTATAAAATGGTCATTTATGACACTTGTACGCAGACCATCTCTAAAATGTACCGATACCCATGGCCAAGAGTTCAGACCTAATAATATACATTATGCTTTTATTAGTATAGTTATGATATTAGTGAATTTTTAGGGAAAATCATCACATTTACAAAAGGTTCAGAATGTTTACTTCAAACGGGAAGTCAACAAAGAAAATCTTCTGAATTCTCTTTCATTGAGCTATAACTCAGCTAGGTGGGGCTAATTGACTCAGAATGTCAAATAAAAAAGATAGAAAATATGTTTTTAAGTTGTCTAGTGTTGATGCCACAGAACAAATTTGGCCTCATCTGCATCATTGAGAAACAACCACTCCACAGAAGCTCCTGTGTCTTTTACCAAACAGAAAACAGTTTCTTTGGATTGAGTTTTGATTGTTTTTATTATAACTTAGAAAATTCAATATACAGTTACAGAATAGTTACTGTGTACCATCAGCAAGGATATGCTATGTCTGAATTCCACAGATCTGAATAGAAGAAACTTCAATTTTCTAATAGAGACTTAGTCCCAGTCAATATTCCTAAGACCTGCAGTTAATTTTCTTAAGGAATTGCCACAAAATACAATCTTCTGAAGACATGGAACCATAAAAATAACCAAAGTTAGTTACAATTTCTAAATATATTTACTGTATTAACCTGTGTTTTGTCTTCAGCTTTGCAAAAGGAAAAAAAAATGTACTCAGAGTGAAATCGCATTAAACCTTGTTCTAAGGAAATGGAGAAGGATAGATACAGGGAAAAAAAGAAATCTGGGATGCTTTGTGACTTCTAATTTTTTTAAGAAATT
Organism: Potos flavus; assembly: GCA_028534135.1. NCBI lineage: Eukaryota > Metazoa > Chordata > Mammalia > Carnivora > Procyonidae > Potos > Potos flavus. The sequence goes on from CM052896.1 coordinate 57,316,161, forward strand.
CTTTTATTGAAACATTTGTATTGTCCTGTGTGTTTCTGAAATTTGTTTATTTAGATTCCTCCTCTATGTTTATTCAATTTAGATCATCACTATCTGACTTTTTGGGTACAGAATAGTCCACATAATTCCAAGTAACAGTGGAAAAAAAATGCCAGTGTTCAGAAACATGAAATACAGATTAATAGAAAAATCTAGCATAAATAGTAGCTCCATAAAATGTGTTTAAAAGCACACCTACAAGCAACTTGTAAATACACATTCTCCATCTCAAGGAGTTGTTTAGGTCGTCTTTAAAGATTTTATTTATTTTTCTATTTGAGAGAGAGAGAGAGTGCGCGCACAGGCACATATGCGCCACCCATGGGGGGGCGAGGGGGAGGGGGAGGGGGGCAGAGAGGAAAGGGACAAAGAGAGAGAAAGAGAATCCCAGTCAGGCTCCATGCTCAGCACAGAGCCCAATGAGGGGCTGGATTTCAAGACCCTGATACCATGACCTGAGCTGAAACCAAGAGTCTGATGTTTAACCAATTGAGCCACCCAGTTGCTCCTAAGCTATCTTTAATAACTTAAAAGTTGTTTGCTCTTCTCCCCCTGCTTCTAGGAATCCAAACTCTGATTCATTTAGAACTTGAGCCCGCTGATAGAGGCAATCACTCCAGTCTTTGTTAGTGAAAAGCCTTATCTCCGTGATCTAACTCAGATCTCCTGGGCCACAGACCTTCCTCCCAGAGCCCCACAAGTAACCTCTCAACTCTCTGTGATTCCCTGGGCCAGGATGAGTAACCTCTGATCTACTACTGATACATAATGTGAAAGCCTCAAAAAGTTTGTCAAATAGAATTACTAAAAAGAATTTATTTTGTATGCCCCTACCCATATTCACTCTCAACTTACTGCTGCCCAGTCTCAGGTCAGACTATTTCAAACCAATGCCAAAGAACTCGAGAAATTCTACAGGGTCGAACTTGTCAGTCCTATTAGTAAGTCGCATGCTGTACTAAATTATTAGGTTAAGAGGAAAATAATCTCCAAGACCCAGTGACTCTTTAATAGCCATAGAAGCATAGCTTTTGGGTCTTATTTCCTCTTACAGAAGCCTAAAGTTTATTTGACATGCCAACTTCTAAGCTCCTTGGAAGAAGAATTCATACCTTACTAACCTTTGCATTCAGCATGTCTAAAATGTCAATCAGAATTCTATCCATGATATTTATCAATTGATAATAACAAGTACTGAGCAACCTACAAGTTAGATGTTCAGTGTATTTTGACAGATTATCACAGTATAAACTCTTGAAGTGTTTCCAATCATGTTCTCAATTGGGCCACCAAGTACAGAGTTGAGAGCAGCTTGCTTGCTTTTGGTAAATTTCCTCAGGATCCGTCCTGTAATGTGGCTAGTTTGCCAGATTGCTTTCACCACACGTTGTTAAAACAACATGATCGTCAACCAAACTATGTTAACCAGACTCCCCAAAGGCATATACTCCATGAAATAAGTAGAAGCAATGCAATTTCGCAATAAGTATAACATCGTTTAAAATTCTGTTGCCAACAGCTCTCAAAGGTGTTATCCCTCCATGTGCTAGCTCTTCATACAAATATGTAGAATTCTTTTTCAGTCGTTATCCTTTTAAATTTCATAATAACCCACCGGAATTTCGGAAAGTATTTTTTCTTCTTTTTTTCTACATCTGCTTATCTTCTTCATCTCCTCCACTCTTCCTCTTATTCTTCTCCCACTCCCCCTCCACACTCCCCTTTTGATTTCTGGATACTGCACATGATAGCACGGTAGAGTTCCCATTTCTCCATATTTCATTTCCTTAAATGCTGAGCATCCAACAAGTTTTATTCTAACCACTGTCAGCTGGATCATTAACCAGGTACTGATACAGAGGGAGAGGGAATCTATTTTATAGGGGGTGTCCCCCTGAAGTGTAAATTAAGTCAATCACTTTTTGAGTAATTGTATAGGGGAGCATTCAAAATAGTCACTTTAGGAGGCTTTCCTTATTCCAACGATACGGATATTGTTAAAACCCTGGAACTTCTCCTGTGAAGTTGTCTTTAGGGTCTATAGTACATTTTATTGGAGAGCCATTTGGATATATAAATGAGTACTTTTTATTTAAAAATGGTTCAGAGAATGGATAGGATAAACAATAGCTTTATTAGATCTCACTGTGAGGCAGAAGCTTTTGTATACACAAATAATCTTAAAGCTAAGCCTTCTTTCAACTAGAAATATGGTAGTGCTTAGATGATCTTGCAGTTGCCTTCTTGTGGTAGAAGGCGGGCTTTCCATCTGCCTTAAGGAACTGGAGGGCTGATGACAATCAGATTCACCTAAAAAAGGAGCTGTCTCTACAGTCCTTTTATGGCTAGAAGATCTATTTAAAAAGGTCAGGAAATAAAGATCAGGGGTCTTTTCCACCCTCCCTACAAGCACTCAGTTATGGGAATTGCAACAGACAAGAGAGGACAATAACAGAGGACATGAACCCCTCCCATCCACTAGTTCCAGCTGGACCTCCTGAAAAAAATCATATATTACTGCATTACAGTTCACGGATCCTGACAGAGCCTGTCTGTTTTGTCCAGGACTAAGGCCCCGAAGTTCATCTAGAGTTTTATTCACCTTCCTGTTCCCTCCTATTGTTTCCTCACAACCCCTATTCCTCACTCCAGCACCGAACACAGTGCCTAGCACATGGAGGAATTTGATAAATATCTGATGCAATGATGAAGGAAGGAATAGAGGGTCAATCTTAGCATACTGCCCACTTGTCCTCTCTCCACAGAAGCACTACAAGGGCGACAGGAGTTAGGACACACCTTAGGATATCAGGCTGTCAAATGAAATACCCAGAACCCATTTATATTCCCTTCTGTCTTTTCTTCTCTCCAACCTGTTTTTCAACCACAAAGATTTTGGGGACTATTATTTGGACTCCAATATAAAGTTACTCACTTTCCTACAGAAAATAATTTCTCCATGTTCTTTTTCTCATCTTCTTTTAAAAAGTTACAGACATAATACATATATATGTACCTATACATAGAAATTTTATGCATCTATTATATATTTACATTTATATGTATTATATATTTACATTTACATTTATATATTTATAAATAAAAGACCTAGGGATGTCTAATCTATTTCTAACAGTTAAAAAAAATAGCTATCGCTCTCAGAACCCACAATAGAACTTCTGAAAGTTCTCCAGCTAACTATTCTGTGTGTTAAATTTTCTTTTCATAAAGCCTCCTCGGGTGCTCATGTTGTCAGCATCTCAGAAGGCCCTCATTAAAGAGCTAGCATTTGACAGCCAAACCAACTGTGCCAGTTACTAATTTATTGCCTCTTAGCCCCAAAGCCACCCTTCATTGCCTACTTGTGATACTGGAACATTTCTCCCTTGCCAGCTGGCACAAGGTTCGTGTTTGTTAGTAGAGGGTGCTGGAGGGACACTAGAAGAGGAAGGAGCTTCTCCCAACTCCTGCATGCTTCATTTCTTCCCTCTTTGCAGTACTGGGGGTGTCTTGGACACCCAGTGGAGCTGTTTCCTCTGTGGATACTCTGATGGCAGAAATCTGACTTGTTCTGGGGCCCCTCAGACAAGAGGACTCTAGGAAATCCTTATAACTGTATCTAAGTTAATCAGAGGGAAGCATTCCATTCTCTTTACCAATGTCTGGTCTTGGGTAGATAGGCAGGCACGTTGTAAATAGCAATATATGGTATAGGAGGGGAAATATTCTAGAGGCACTTCCAGGGAAGACTTCTTTAACAAAAACACACAAGACACAGGCAGTTGCTTTTTCTGCCTCTGGTGTTGGTGTATAGAGATGTGATGCTTGGAGAGGAGTGGCCATCTTGAAACCTATAGGAGTAATAGTTTTCATGCTGAGGATGGCAGAATAAGAACAGAATCTGGATCTAGTGATGTGTTTGGGCTGCTGGATTTCCCAACCATGAGATCTCTCCCCTTCAGACTTAACCATACACATGACAATTTTTAAAAGCCCCATAGTGTCTTGGATATTTGTTTTCTGATGAATTAACAACCCCAAACACCCTAACATTCCTCAAAATGAATTTAACTAACACTCCCAGTCTGCACCCACAAACCGAGCAATCCATTTTCATGTACTAGAGAAAGCTAATCCTTATCTGAGGTCCTTACACTTCTAGGGTTTCTTGTCAAGAGGCTTGAGGAATCCTCAGAAAATCTCCACTCACGGACAACAGAGATGGGATCTAGCAATTTTAAGATATGGAAAGAAATTCCTCTACTGACTTTAGTTATCTCCCTGCTTTCCATTTTGGTCACTTTATGAAAACATTGAAATTTTTTTTTTTTCTGTAGCTTATAAGAAGGCGAGTTAGCAAAGTAGTTTAAAGAGAGGGATCTAGAGTCAAAAGGTCTTTGTTCAAATCTTATCTGCTCTACTTTGAGCAAAATATAGGACACATAACTAATAGAGCTGTTTCCCACCTGTAAATAGGTATACTAGAACCTGCTTCGTAAGGTTGTACGTGGAACTTCATTAACCCCGAAGGCAGTTAACTTATTCTATATTCATTAAAACCTCAATTTTGCCTCAATAAACAGACTGCCAATAGACAGATATTGGGAATGTTCAGAACAATCCAGATAGAGATTTAGAGTCTTGGAAGGAATAATTCTGCATGGAAATATACCTACTTATTTGGGATCTCATTAAGAATTCTGAGCAGAACTCACATCTTTTGAAAAAGACAGGAGAAATAAGCCCTCCATCCAAAAGGAGGTGCTGATGGGGGGGGCTTCTTCACCTTCATGGTGGAAAGGATACTACTGATGAGCCCCACCAAGCAGAAATGAGGGGGCATGTTGAAGATCACCCAGAAGCTCCCTTAGAGTGTGTAGGTTTAACGTCATGTCTGCCAGGAATGGAAAGAGACATTTTCCATTTCCATACTGAAAGGGATGCCTCTTCATTTTGTCTCCCCCAACCATTTTTTTTTAGGTCAAGTAGATGCAGCACTGAAAATCTCATAAAGTCATCAGAAGAAATGCAAAAGACCTCTTCTCTCAAAATAAGCTTAAGCACCTTGTATAGTAGCAGAGCTTCCAAAAAATTAAGTAAATAAATAATGGATGAACGCTAACACCGCTGGGCATTCAATGTGTCATTTAAGTCTTGGAACGTTTGCAAGTGTTTATTTGCAAACATGTGCTTCTGGGCGTTTACATATCCAAATTCCAAATCTGCGTAATTTAAATTCTAAACATTATATAGATAATGCAAAGTTTACACAAGGGATTCCAAAAATCCATCTTTACGGCCCCGACACTACATAAAGCAGTATTTTTTTTCTTTTTTCTTTTCTTTTATTTATTTATTTGACAGAGAGAGCGAGATCACAAGTAGGCAGGGAGGCAGGCAGGCAGAGAGAGAGGGGGAAGCAGGCTCCCTGCTGAGCAGAGAGCCCAATGAGGCACTGGATCCCAGGACCCTGAGATCATGACCTGAGCCGAAGGCAGAGCCTTTAACCCACTGAGACACCAAGGCACCCCATAAAGCAGTATTTTCTGCTAATAATGTAAAAACCTTGAATTTTTAAATTGTTTCCTTTAAAAATAATTGCCAGTTTCAGCACCACGAATGGTTTGACAAAGCAATAAAGCTTTGTGACTTCCCAGCCCTGTGCTTGAACAGTTACACTGTGACATTTGGTGACCGTTAGGCACACTTAATCTGATAGATTCCCTGCCCTCGGTCCACTCCCACTCCAGACCCACTGACAGTAGAACAAACAAAAAAACCTTTTGGAGGATTAGGACCAGTTTTGAAAAAAGTTCCATTGTTTCCTGAGTCCTTAGCACATTCCTAAGTATTCCGCATTTCTGGAAGAGGCAATGGAAGGAATCAGGAAGGAAGGTTAATTCCAGGGCTATGAGACCAGGATGAGAGAAAGCCGTGTGTAAAAAAAAAAAAAAAAAAAAAAAACAAAAAAAAACTAATAGCACCTTTTTAATTCCCTTAGAGTAAACCCTTAAGATTTATGCTATGCTAATTATTATTGGTTACAGAGGATCATTTGTACTTTATTAAATCCCTTCTTCCACTGGGGAGGAGACAGTTACATGTTTTGATATCTGCCAGTACCACAAGGTAGCCTTTGAGCAGTGCTGTGTTAAATAGAAGTACAAACCAGAGCCCATGTGTTTTCTGACCTTATGGCAATTTGATATCTAACTGAGCGTGGGCCTGTGTTAAGTCCTATTCTGGTCCAAATTGAGAAACTTGAATTAAGAAACTGTTTCAGGAAGTTTAAAAAAATACACACACACACATATACACTTTATCTACATGTGAAACAAACCTCAGACCAAACACTGAGGTCTTACTCAGGGGAAAATTGCTAAAATATAGCACAGAGGTGCTAGAAACACCCAGTATTTGCCAAACAGATTTTACATGAGCATCTCCCTTGTAGCGCGGGCAATCCTGCCACTTTGTACCTTCCTGCTCACTCCTCCATGGGTTTGATTTGGATGGATGTAGGCTTTCTCGGATTTTTATGTGTCCCTTTATTTTTCTGATCATCTCTAAACCGTGCCCTTAAAAATAATAGCCTTTGAGAATCTCTAGAAAACTAGAATTTATCTTTCTCACCTATCTTGCAGGGTTTCTTGGTTTTGTTTTGTTTTACAGAACATAAAATGTAATCGGCCATTTTCAAATACACAAGCAACCCAGTTTACCCTAATAGTTATTAGTACAAAAGGAAGCTTATCCATAGCATGTAGATGGCTAATGAAGGAATGTACCTACAAGATATTTTGCCTGCTCAAGAATGCCAAGACCTCCAATATTTTTTTTCTCTAAATTCTCTGTTAAACTAATTCTGTGTGATAGGCAGATATGTCCTCCACATGCTGGCGAATTAAAATTCAGCTTTCAGTGAGTAAGATTAATTGCCTCTTCAGACAAAGCTGGATTTGCGCTCCTATTAGAGAAAGGGGAGGGGGAGAAGCGAGGGGCAGAGTGCCAACTAGACTGCAGGATTCAGTTACACGTGAAATGATTTGTAATTCTGAGTAATCACTTAGGACAAGCCCTTGCACCATTTTATCTATACATGACTCTAGGCCAAAGTCAATACTCATAGTAAAATAATGAGATGAAGCTAACTGAGCCCTTTTATTAATGCTCCAAGGAGCAAATCTGATGCTTGAGTTTCTCCCATTGAAAGTATCCACTTCTTCCTAAAAAATGAACAAGTGGGTCAGGATGCCCGGTAGCAGCCAGGGTACCTGCTTCAGCAAAATCATAAATAACCAACCCTTCCTGCCTTCTCCCTTTCTGTTTGTGCACCAGGCTTTACCCAGCTGCAGGTGAAAACACATGAATTTTGCATTACCTCTAGGCTCATTAAAGAGATCTGGCTCTCTCCTAATAGCTTCCCCTCACTTAGGGGGGAGACACACACACCCCCACCCCCACACACCATGATGAACCTTAAGAGAAACAATAAAAGACTTTTGTTTGCTCTTCCTCATCAGTCTTATAAAGAAAATCAACTGTTCTAGCAAATGCACAGCTTGGTGACAGAGTCAGCACGCAACTGTGAGGAAAATGAGATGGATAACCAGCTGTCCCAGTTTCCTGGAGATGAGGTTTGGGGAGGAAGAGGGTGCTGAGAAGGGAGGGGAAAGATGGGTGTAGGGAAATCCTCGAATTTAGCTCTTAGTGTTGTTTATCCCATGTTACCCCCAATCAGGTGACCAATCTGGCAAATCCATTAATAGCATCACATGGCACCCTCTCTAATTTGTGGGCAATGGAGAACTCTTTCCCGTGCTGGTTGAAGGCCTAAAGATCTACTAGAAAAGCTTTGAAAACAAAATATATTATCCTTAATGTCATTTTCTAAAACTTGGAGAAACAAACTAATTTATGTGAAGCAAATTGTCTTTTATCAGAGAAACTTCACAGAACATTTCCACTCATCACCAAAAGAAAAAAAAAAAAGTCCACGCTTTTACTTATTAAGGCAAAATCTCCATATACATGTACTCCAATATAAAACGACACAGGTATAACAGAAGGACAAACATACCTGCACTCAAATTCCAGACTTGTCTCCTATTTGCTAGGTGACTCTTCCAAGTCTCTGGGCATCTCTGACCACAATCTTCTCATCTGTAAAGAGAGAATCACACACTCACAGGCAAATTGTGACGAGTAAAGCTTAGTTCAACATCGAGTGCATAAACATGATTACCCACGTCCCTCCATCCCCTAGATTATCGTATTCCCAGGGGTAGGGGACATCTATATAAACAGACCTTACAGAGATTTCAATTAAATTACTCCCAATATTTCTCTAATTAGAGCTTTTGGTTGGTGATCAAAATAGCTTTTTTGAATTCCACTCGCACTGGTGCACTCATTTGTAGATATCCTGACAAACATGAAATTTCCCTTAAGAAAGCTTAATCACAAACCAGTCAGTCAGTCATGGGCCAAACAGAAATTGCTAAAAGATCCAAGGCCCTACGTACTGAGTACATACCAAGTGCACATTAATTCCATTGTTCTCAGCCATACTTTGGTTTTTCACACAAGCTGAACTTGGAATGGTATTTTTTACATGGAGAATTCAGGACCCACAGTTTCTCTAACTATACAGTGTGCAGCGTCCTGGGAGAAACTTTCAGTCTCAGGAGGACTCAAGATAGGCAACTCAGACATTCACATGAATTGCTGGACATATAGAGAAAAGGACCTTCAGGTAGAAGACAAAACACATATGAAGTCACCAGAACTTACGAAAGCTTGGCCTGAGAGGGAGCACGCAACAAGTCCGGGGTACTGATACGCGGAGAGTAGGTGGAGGAAGGGAAAGAACCGGAAGAAAAAAAAGACGCAAAGCCAGCGTCACATGGTATTTATTGGCATCTCTGAAGTGTTTGCACCTGATTTGGAGGCCAGACACGCTGAAATTTTAGCATGACAAAGAATCACATGTGGAGCTTGTTAAAATTTCAGTCTAGGGGCACTTGGGTGGCTCAGTAGGGTGTCTGCCTTTGGCTCAGGTCATGACCCCAGGATCCTGGGATTGAGCCCAGCGTGGGGGGGGGGGGTCCCTGCTCAGTGGGGAGCCTGCTTCTCCCTCTGCCCCTCCACCTGCTTGTGCTCTCTCTCTCAAATAAATAAATAAAATCTTAAAAAAAAAAATACAGAGTCTAGGAGCACCTGGGTGGCTTAGTCAGTTGAGGATCCGACTCTTCATTTTGGCTCAGGTCATGATCTCAGAGTCATGGGATCAAGCCTCCCCCTCCCCCCACCATGGGGCTCCGTGCTTGGCGGGGAGTCTGCTTAAGATTCTCTCTTCTCCCTCTGCCCCCCTCCACCTGCTGCCTCTCTAAAATAAATAAATTAATCTTTAAAAATACAGAGTCTAGGTCTCTCCACCATCAGTTCTAATTCAGAAATCCTGGTGTGGTTCCTCAACATCTATTTTCTTCATTCTTTTTTGCTTGCTTGTGCATGTGTGTGTGTGTGTGTGTGTGCTTGTTTTTTCTGAGTATCAACCTTCTAACAAGCTCTCCAGGTGATTCTGATGGAAGGCGATACATAAAACTTTTAAAAACATGGCAGCAGGATATGGGCAGTCATTAGGGATTTATCCGAACAGTGATATAATCAGATATATGACATAAGAAGATAAATAGTTCCTAGAGAATAAATTGGAAGACCAAGCCTAGAAGGAGGTGCATAATCCAATTGGGAAGCTTTTTGAGTGGGGCAAGAGAGAAATAATGAGACACTGAACTGACTACCATTAGATGAGAATATAAGGAAGAAGTATAAAAGTTTAATGGGACATAGTGGCTTATTGCTTGAAAAAGGAAGGAATCTAACATGACTTTCAGTTTTCTGTTTTGGGTTCTGTTGACAACGTTTATATTTGTTGAAACAGCTTATACAGGAAGATTAATAATTTGGGGAATATGAGTTAAATTTTGCATATCTCAGGTTTAGTAAAATGGTTAAAAGTATGGGCTTTGGGGTCAGATAAACTGGATTTAAAGCCTACCTCTGCCTCTTAACTTCTGTGTGACATGGCAAATTGCTTTACCTCTCAGATGTAAAAGTGGGGGGAAAGTTCAGGCATTTTGATAAGTAAATCAGTTAATATAAGAAAATACCTTAGTACAGTGCCTGGAAGTGATTAACAAATGCCAGTAATATTAATAACTCCTGTTATTTTTAATGCCATCATCATTAGCTAGCTGGAGATATTCCATAGACAGATGAAAATATCATCCAGATGATTCTTAAAACTTTGTTATAGATAAGATCATCCAGAAACATTTGAAGAAGCCAGGACTAATAGAGTCCAGAGGAATATAAATGCTTTCATTGATAGATGAACTGGATGAAGCTGAGGAGTGTCACACAGAAAGAAAGTAAAGCAGAAGATATTGTAGGTCAAGGGTGTAAGGCAGAAGAAGTTATCAACAGTGTCACGTGCTTCAGACAGTCAGGTAAAATAAAAGTAAAAAAATATGTCCACTGTATTTGACAAATGGGAAAACAATGGTGACCTTAATTAGGATGGCTTCAATGACTTATGAGGTTGCAGAGTGAATGGGAGCTGGGTGACTGACCAAAATGATCCTGTGAAAGGACAAACTGTGTGGTAGCAAGAAGGGTCATGAGGTGGAGAGGGGCTGGGCTTTCTTTTTTCAAACGGGATGTTTCAGGCTTAGAGAAACGACCCAGTGCAGAGAAAGAAAGTCAGAATCATTGTTGGAGGAGAGACTGAGGGGTAATAGGAAGCGTGAAATAGACAAACAAACAAACAAACAAAAACATAGGCGGGTTTCAGCCTTGGACCAAGGAGGGAAACTTCTTTCCTCAGCTCTGAAAGAAATAAAGAAGTGGCCAAAAATCCTGAAACCGGAGATGAGTGCATTCCTGTCAGAGAATGCTGAGTTATCTCCCCAAAATAGGGGGATATCTCTGGTGAAAGTGAAGTGGCTACCCTGAAAGGCAGGTTAGGCATGAGAGGAGCGAGGTGGGAATTTGGAGTAAGTAATAAGGGACAAGGGAGTTTGCCACGGACTGTAACCTGCCTTTCCCCACCAGCGATGCTGAGGCATGATGCTCTGTGAAGTTACTTGGTTTTCTCTTCTTCCCAAGCTTGGGTGGTTGTAATATCAGAGAAGATGGATTATGGGTTTAATTTAAATTTTACAGAGCAGATGTGGTAGAGGCACAAGGCAATAAAAAAAAAAAAAAAAAAAAAGGATGATCCTGGAGAAAATGGAGTTAAAGTAATAGAGATTTAACAGAAAGAAAGTGAAGATAGAGGAAAGCTGATGTCTGGAGCCAACGGAGGACTTTCGAGAGTGGGGGGCTCAGAACAGCCACAGAAGAGCAAAGGAATAAGAAAAGTGGAAAGACAGAATTGGGGGATTAGAGTATAAACAGGGGCACGTAATTTCAGAGGCGAAGGCATCTCAGACACTGATAAAATTGTGTGAATGGCCATAGACAGGACTGACGTGCAAACATTTCATGACCACTATGGAGAGGTCGGGCACGGTCGCCCCTTGGGCTAGAGCAGAGGATTGGTGTTCCTCCACACAGGACCGGGGATCTGGACTGTGGAGAATTCTGGAGAGGTCTCATGGGCGTGGAGGGACTGGCAGAGGGGCGGGAGCATCTGGGCAGAAAGTGTTTCCCATCCAGTGCCTCACTGTGTGCTGGCTGAACAGCAGTTCTAAGCGAGGAACTGGTGATGGAATAGGAGGAAAGATGAAGATCATCGGGGTTGAAGAGGTTACAGGAAGGTGCTGATGTGTCTTCCATATAAATGTGGAGAACCTCTAGGGTGGTGAATGCAATTGCTGTGGAAAAACATTCAGCGGCGCTTCATTCTTCAGTGAATGCAGACAAGCACCCTGGGGACTGGTAGAAAACGTCCATGAGGAAACACTGAACACAGTATAATGTAATGGGTGGCAATCCCAAAAAGATAGGAATTTTCCAAGTAAATGTAGAAAATCAACCATCTGGAACCAACGACTTGACGTTTAGAAGTTGACCTCTATTCTGCTTAGAAATATGGGAATCAGGAGAGACTATTCATGGCATTGTTGTTGTTTTCACCCTTCACTTCTATTCCAATGCATAAACCCCAATCTCAAGTTTACTTTCTGCTTCTCAGCCTGGAATATCTGGCAATTGTTCATGTCGGCTCTCATCATCCCTAACTTTTAACCCTTGACCTATATAGGTGGGTATTGCCATATTGTCATCAATCTTTGACACTCCAAACTAAGGAGGTTTATGAACCTGTTTATTTGACTGTCATCAGAAGACATTTTATTTTCCTTTTGTCGAAAATGGGCCCATTTGAGCAGGAACTTGGCTGGGATGTGGAAGTGAACATTGGAACCTAAAATCCCAGCCATGTATATAGATCTCTCCCTCACGCTGTCCTTCTTTCTTTGCTTCTTCCCAATCATCCTAACTTCCTGTTTCTTTTTGTTGTTCTCTTATATTATTTCCTCCCTTGTTCCATGTTTAAATCTGACATCATTCCTAGATATTCTGAAGCTACACGGATGCCCCCCCCCCCCCCGCTCATCTCTAAACTTAGACTCTCTGAAAAAGAAGAAAGAAGCAAAGACAGACCCATAGATAAAACTCACTTGTCTAGGCACCAGGGTATCCAAATCTACTTGTACCATTAACTTGCTAATGTGTCTTGTAAACCCAAATTTAGTTATAGACTTCCCAAGTTTTGGCCATGGCCTCTGATAACTCAAATTGTCTCCCTCAGTTTCCCTATGTAGAAAAATATCTATCATTTACCCCATAATTCTTCTGAAGCTGGTAACAGATTTAATAGTTTAAGCAACTCTGTTAAAAAGGAAATATCTTTTTAAAGTCAAAATAAAGCTGGTGCGACTGGAAGATTGGCATCATTAAAAGCATGTTACTTAAGTATCTAAGATGTATACTAAAAAGTGCTTAAAATAATTTAAAATGGGTTTTTATTGTAAATTAGAAGATATAAACATTTAAACTCCACTTTTGAGTGAAAATTGACCCATTTGACGGATTTTCTCCTTTAGCCAATGTCTTATTGTCTACAACATAAAGATAAAAGGAAGTATTTGTATTTAGGCTTTGATGCATAGAAATGGACTTAGTAAAAAGTAAATCTTTTTATGTTGAAAAAAATAAAACAACGAATAATTCTTGACACATACTTAAAAATATATTATTAGAAAAAGAGTATCTCAAAAACCTATTGTGTCTTTTTTTCTTCTTCTTCCTCTTTGAGTAACTCAGGCAGAAAACCTCAACATTTTATTTGATTATTTAAGAGTTCCCTTTGGAGTGGAAGTAGATAGAGCTTGATATCACTATGTATAAATAAATAATTTGAAGGTCTCTATGTCCAGATCAAATTCTAAAATCAGATAAGTGGGTTTCATTTTATCTCTTGTTATTTTAGTGGTGGGAAGCCTAGTTTTTCCCTCCCCTCCATGGCCTGTAGTCCTCCCAAGTTTGCTCCCTTGGGCTCCCCTGTGGCCTGAGGGATGTATTTAGGATCTCATCAGCCCTTTTAATCTGATTGCCATTCTGCATTTTAATCTCTGCTCCTCAGCCCTCTCATAAATTGGGAAGAACGGCATTGTCTCCCCTTTCTCTCCACCTCCTAAACCACACTCAGGCCACAGCAGCACAGGAGGTATAAATGCCAGATTATAGATTTGCTTCATTATGAAAATGTGTTTGGTTGACACTTTTCTTCTGACAGACAACAATGTAAGAGTCAGCAAACAAGCTTATGACTGTGTGTGCCATTTCATATCATGATGGTTGTTAGCGATGGCTGCATGCTTTATAAAAAGGTAAATGGAATTCATCAGTTCATTTCTTAATTTTTTTTAAACAAATATTTGCTTAACACCTAAAATATGCCAGGAATTAGGCGAGGCATTCAGAAAACAGAGATGAATAAACATGTTCCCTGCCTTCAAAAAAAAAAACAAAAAAACCAAAAAAACCTCACAGTCAAGTAAAGAGACAGTCACGTAAATAAATTATTATAATAAAATAAGGCTGAAAATAAAGTATAAAATTCCATTTCAGCACAAAAGATGAATGACTAATAAGACTGAGAAGAAGCTCGGAAATAGTCAAGTTGGACAGTCCACAGAAGACGGTGTTTGAACCATCTTTGAAAGAGGAATATGAGACACCAGAGGAAGCCATTTCCAGCAAACACACAGAGAAGAAAAAAAAATAACATAGTTACATACATATCAATAGTTTGGCATATAGGGAACATAAGATGACAGTTGGCATATTGCTGGAATTGAACGTCATCAGCTCCTTTGAGGAAATAATGACATTTGTTTTCAGTATCAGGATTTCCTCAACTTAGTCTATCATTGAAGTCTCAGGGTAAAGCAGAAAGAGACAAGTATGACTCCCAGAATCGTAGAAAGCCACATCAGATTCATGAAGGCTTCCCAGAACAGATAATGTGATAATCTAAGCCAGTTCAAAGGAGTGCCTTTGACAAATAAGGAAAAGGTAAAGGTGATTTTTCTAAGACAAAATAAAATGTACATTATCCCTGTGTGGCCCTATCACAGCACAGAACAGAATTTGTAGGAATCGAGTGAATTTTAATACCTAACAGAGATCATCACCAAAAACCATACCATAAGCAGAATCGTTCTTTCAAAGATCCTCTTGTCTTATCACACTTTTATTCTTCTAGAGCATTCCCCGTGTGACCATTCTTTGACCTCGCAGAGAACTGCAATCCTTTATCCTTATTGCTTCATTTCTATCGACCAATCCCCTCAGGAATTCACGTCCTTCCTTCAATAGCCCTCGTTCCAGAGCCCTTCTTTATAATGAATCTTTTGCAAATATCCTCGATTCCCTGGGCTCTTTCTCCGTCCATCACATCCAGTTTGTAAACCCCACTGATGAATCCAGCAACGCGTTTCCTCCGGGCCAGCATCCACGGAGCTAAACACTGCTGGACCAAAGTCTTACAACAGAGAAGCTGTGATCATGATTCACTAATGGTCACCAGCCTCAAATGCTCGTTCAACACTGAAAGTCCAAAGTGATCTCCCCCTCCCCACCACAGTGACTGGTCAACTCTTTGTCTGTGTCCCTCCTACTATCCAACTCTCTTTTGTCCGTGGCACATCACCTGTTTCAAAGTTCCCTGAGGACGTAGAAGCCACCTAATATATTCCGCGTTACCTTCTCGTTACCAGATCTACATCTGCAGTCATCCACTCGTCTCCCCTCTTACTGTGAAGGAGGAGCCAACCTTTCTTTCAGAATTCTACCTGTTCCGTGTCTCAGGTAACTATCCCCTTTCCTATTTCTTCCACTTCTCTCTAATGGATCATTCCATCAGCATTCACATACTAATAGTTCTCACGTTAAAAAAAAAAGAGAATCAAAACAAATCAAATTCCCTTGATTCTACATCCCCAATTAATATCTAATTTCTCAGCTTCCCTTCAGACCCAAGTTCAAGCCCACTCTCCCCAGGGCAATCTTGCTTACACCCCCACAATCCCAGCTCCTTCTCAGATCACCACTGATTTCTATCATCAAACCCGGTCTTGCATTACTCAACCTTTCAGCAGCATTCAAAATTCTTTCCCACCCATTCCCTTCTGACATAGCCTTTTTGCTTCTGCAATCATATACTCTCCTGGTCGTATTTCTATTCCTTCGGTTCTTCCTTCTCATACCCAAAGCAGAGGCCAAGGTGAGGACTGGTGTGCGAGTAGTTGATATGAAAGGTGATCCAAGGGGGCAGGTGTTAGGGACTTAGTGGAGTAAGAAAAGCAATAGAAGTGTGTTATCAGGGTCCATGTGGTAGGCCAGAGTGGTAAAGATATTCATTCCTCTGAGACCTTCTGAGAAGTGTAGAGCTTGCTTCCCTTAATTGTCCAAAATACTTTGTTGTTCCTTCCTTCTTCACCTATCGTTTAATTTTTGTGGTCCTCACGACTCAGTCCTGGGCTATATTTTCTCATCACTTTCCTACCCCTTCCCAATAATCTCAGACATTCTC
Source organism: Potos flavus (assembly GCA_028534135.1). Lineage (NCBI taxonomy): Eukaryota > Metazoa > Chordata > Mammalia > Carnivora > Procyonidae > Potos > Potos flavus. Next base: position 57,332,308 of record CM052896.1, read on the forward strand.
ATGCTGAATGTGGCACCCAAATGTTTACAAACCATAGATTTTCATCCACCACATAGATCGCTATTCCAAGTATAGCTTTCTCCATGACTTCTCCATTTGGAGATTCATCAGGCATCTCATATTAAGGAACTCCCAAATAATCCCTTGATCTTTCCCCATTCCTGCCCCAAATCTGCCTCTTTAATTTTATCATAGCTTAATAAAACACACTTCCATTCACTCAGTTATACGCAATAGAAACTTGAGTCATTTGACAATCCCCTACTTCTCCCTTCCTACATCCAAACCAATACCAAGTTCTACCAATTGTACTGCCAATTTATATCTAAAATCTGTCCACTCTTTATCATCTCAGCCCTCATCTAGACAATTGCAAGAATCTGCCTCCATTTCTGGCCTCCTCCAATCCACTTTGCACAGTAACCAGGATGATCTTTCAAAAACAGATATCAAATTGTATCACCCCTCTGCCTCAAGGATTTAATTCTCTTTCTATTTTCTTGAAGTGGTAACAGTTCGTACCGGTTTTCTGGGGACACGTCCTATTCTCTCTCTGCCTGTTGTCCTAGCTTAATTATCAGCAGGATCCACTTTCATTCTTCTAAGTATCCCATTTTGGACGATAAATTATAGGGTCACCCTATTCTTAAATACAAAATTCCCGTATGATTTATTCCAACCTCATCTCCTGTCATTCGACACTAGCCAACTTGAAGGCACCAACCATTCTCTGCTTCAGAGTCCTGGTTCCTGCTGTTGCCTCTGAGGACCATGACTCCTGCTCTCTCACCAAGATTCCACTTAAGGCCAATTTCTAAAACAAGTATTTCTCAATTCCATCATATAAACTGTTTCTACCAGGACGCTTACTTTTTCTGTATCTTCACCCTTTCATTCCTAGTGTAATTATAAATGTATTTGTATCCCCACTGTATTGTAAGCATAAGGGTGAAAACTCCTATCTGCCACTTAGTAATGTCTATTCGAGCACGGCCCAGACCCCTTGTGGGTGTCCTTTAATATTGTTGAAACAACAGAGGACGGGGGAGAGAGAAATACCAGCCAAGGCCTTTTAATACATCCATTTTCTAAACCTGAACAAATACAAATTCTCTCATCACTCTGACTTAGTATAGTGCAACGGAGATGTTGAAACAAAAGGCCAACATAGGAGGTGCGCATAAAGTTTTCTCATGCTTTGGGAACATGAACAGAACCGTCTAAACACAATGGAGACAAATTCCACAGAGGCAACTGTTGGTAAAGAGGGGAGAGCCTTATTAGCTCTCTCAGAACAGGAAATTAGGTGAAAAAATAAAATACTTAGTGAAAAATTCAGCTTAGAACAGAAAAGCATTCACACAAGAATATATACCGAATTAGTTCTCTCATTAAGGATCATAAATTGATGCCATTTTAGAGCCAAAAGGACCATACCTGTGAGTTAGTTCAGTTCTGTCATGTTGCAGGGAAGGGAGTTGAGACCCAGGCAGCGGAGGTAAAAAGAGCAAGTCCACAGGAATGAATGATCTCCCATGTTTCTGTATAATGAGACAAGTCTAGGGCAAAAATACTTGTTATTTTACTAGTGGCTAATACAAACCTAGTTAACATGTACTACTTAAGATAGAAAATAAATACACTGGTCCTAAAAGAAGGTAGCCTTTAGATAATCTTTTACTTCTTACTTTGAGAGCTGTCTTCTCCACCCTATCAGTCTCCTAACATGAAGAGATTAAGATGTTGTGGTAAAAAAACAACAAAAAATACACGTTCTTATTTATAGAACCCCGTGGCAAAGGGGAATTATTAAATTACATTTCAGGACATTCTTTTTAATGAAATACATTACCAACTATTGTCATTTAACTAATTAATTCCTTTATTTTATTTAAGTAAAATGTGTTCTTAGGTTTCTCCTCTTTGACGGGTTTTATTTTTCACTCTATGAAGAGACTATCTCTACTACGTCAGTGATTTTAAATCCCTTACTAAGTTTTAAGCCTTCCAAAACGGACACATATTTCACGAGGTGTACTTGCTTCAAAGAATCCAGTTCTACCCTCCGATACTGGATACTTTCTTTACCATGTGAAAGTCACGTATCATTTTACGGAAAGCTCACACCATTTGTTTTTCAAAACAAACCAAAAAAGTCACCCATCCATCTCCCCACCCTGAACAGAAAGGTCATACCTATTGTAAGAAGTGTGCCTTCCATGAATGACCCCGCATCATTGCCTCGAGGCTGCACGAGAAGCCACAATGACAGGATTAACACAAGGGCGGGTAACACTGCTGCATGCCAAGATAAATATCCCATTGTAACTTCTGAGAATGAGGGGCCAAACGTTTTCCTCACAGACATTCTGTGCCCTCAGAAATTCCTCCCTAAATTCTCCTGACCAAGTCCAGATTTACTGGCTCAGAGATCTTACATATATAATGTTATTTGTCTGACTGTAGAATGTAAATGTGGTCTGTTAACTCCTACTCTGTATCCTAGTTGTAATAAACACGAAAATTATTTTACATGTTTAAATACGAATATTAAGGAATGCAAGCATTTTTAGTGTACGTTAAAAGAGCATAATTTCTGGTCAATAAAAACACAAAGAGTCTCCGTGATACAACAGATGAATGGAATGGAGAGACAGACATGGAAAAAATTATTTACTCATCAAGACTCTCCAGTATGGGACACTTTTCCAAGCTGGAAAACTTACCATGCAGAATATTCTCCACCCAGAAATGTAAGCCAGTATTTAGCCGTTAGGTGAACAATGATTTTGAAGGCTGCGAAGAACCCCATGTGAGGTTTTCATTACAAAGACCTTATTTTAGATACAGTAGGTCTAACTTGGAAATGGTAATTACTCCTATAGAAGTTCAGGGCTTGACATTTTTTCTTAGGTATTGTGGCTTCCCTTTTTGGGGGAGAGGGGAAAGTAACTAATGATGCCCTGGAAACAATTAGCTTAAAAAGAAACAGCTAAGAGTATTTGATTCTCCTTTGATGAAGTGTGAACACTAGACCCCTTTCCCCCATAGTGGAACTGGACTAAGCTAGCTCTGAGGGAAGGAAAGAGTGTAAGTAAAGGGAACGGGAGGACTGCATTTGCTACTGTTTATCTCAGAGAAGCTATTTCAAGTGATCACTGGTGGGAACTGCTGATAGTCAATCTCATATTTTCACTCCACGTTTGACATCAATGTTGTCAATACGACATAATCGTCTCTGTCAAAAGCATCATTCATTTCCAAACTGCAGAGTTATTTACAGTCGTGTCTTCACTCAATGTAACACTACCACTCAACACTCAGCTGTCCCTTCTCTGTTTTAAGTAAACGTTTGGGCAGACTTTTAAAGAAGCTCTATTTTAGGTTAGGCTAACAACCTGAAAATGAACCCAAAGGAAAAAAACCTCTTCTCTTGTCCAAATACCATTTGGACAAACGGATAAAGTTTTTCACAAAAAAACTGGCATTTCAAAATGAGCTCTGTTTGGTAAGAGACATGGTGCTGAAAAGTGACATTTATAATGACAGCAATATGGATCCCCAATAAAGAAGACGGGGTTGCGTTTTGCTCTAATTATAGTAGTTTTAGATGTGTGTGTGTGCGTGCATTTTTTAAAAATTTGGAATCAATTATAATAATGTGGCTTTGAGTTAAGCACCTACTCTAAATCTCTGTTTACAAAAACATGGCTGATATGAGTCTTTGAATACAACTAAACAGCAAATATTACCAGGAAAAACTCAGTCTTAGGCTGCTAAGCACCCAACCAAATAACTATTTACTTCATGGCTTCTATGTACCCAGCAGCGCGCTAGGAGCTGTATATAGCACAAGAGACAACAATGGCAAAACGAAGGAAGCCAGGGCTATTGGAAATCAGGCAGTGTTTTAAAAAATATATTTACTTGTCTCTTCCTTCTCTTATTTCAGAGAACACATTTTGAAACTCTTGGTATAACCAGAACTCTCTCTTTCCAAGAGGCAACCACTATGTCTTTTTATTAGCAGAAGACATGATAATAGCTAAAAAGAGGTGGATGGAATTTTGAAAATCGGAAGCAGGTTTTAAGTTAATTGGACAGACAGAATTTTGGTGGTCTAATGACTTTCAGATGCTATTTATCCTTAGTGCTTTTCCCAAGGACAGTATCACTATCACCATCTCAACCAATGGGGTTCCTTCCCCTTAATATGACATACATCGTCTATGCTGAAAAATATATGCTGAAAAATAAATCGGGCATTCTAAATACATTTTTATTTTAGAGAGTGGGAGAGAGAGAGTGAGGGGGGAGGTGAAGGAGGGGAGGAAGAGGGAAGGAGCAGAGGGAGAGGGAGAGAGAGAATCTTAAGCAGACTCCATGCCCAGTGCAGAGCCTGACGTGGGGTTCCATCTCACAGCCCTGAGATCATGACCTGAGTTGAAATCAAGAGTGGGATGCTTAACTGACTGAGCCACCCTGGCGCCCCTAAATACATTTTTGTCATCTGAACAAAAGGAAACTTATTTTACTTTGAAACCAGTGCATTTTAAAATAATAGTACCTACTACTTACTGTGAGCCTACTCTGTGCTAGACCCTTTGTATAAATGATCTCATTTAGGCCTCCCTCCAGACCATCAGTTTGTTACCATATAATTCCCATTTTACAGATTGGGCAACTAAAATGGACAGGGGTCCAGGGATTTTCTTAAGATTCTGTAGTTACATTAATGATGGTGTAGCTAACCTTACCATCAATATAAATACTATGACTTTTTCATGCGTTTTGTCATTTAATTCTCACGATAATCTGGAGGTAGGGGCTATTAATATCCTCACTTTATAGATGAAAATAACAATAAATCTTAGGCTTTCAACAATTGTGTTGTAAAAGATCTTACTTAACTAGTTCATGATTGGGCTGGGATTTGAACACAGGTTTTTTACTGAAAAGCCAGTGCTTTTCTCATCTAGCCATACTCCTCCAAGACCAAAACTGGAATTTGAAGCTATATCTTTTGTTTTCAGTAAGTGCACAAATTTCACTTTGCCTCACTGTCCTAACAGAAGTTTAAGAACATCAAAGTGATTGCTTATTGTCTTTATTTCCCTCTGATTCACTTTTGTCTCCCTCTTCACCCCATGCTTATGCAAGCCTATCCAGGACTCCCAGATTCTTCATTTCATGAGAATCCTTCCTTTTACTTTGATGATCAGGTGGTTTCTGGGGCCAATGCTAATGTGTTTTTTTTTCCACTGTATTGTGTTTTGCCATATTTCCCCAGCTTGTCCTATAGCACCTCTAATACCAGGAGATCGGGCTCCTAAGAATGTGGACCATGCTTTATGCTGACTACCATTTTGTAATTTTCTCCAGTTCATTTTGTATGTTGGCTTATTAGTTGGTGTCAAAGGACACTATTCCTAGATATTCTCTCTATCTGGTTATTTTTAAGAGCCTTGACCTCAAAATCTCTTTCCCTGCTATAGTAGGTTGCATTGACTATATAGCCCCATCTTCTTTCCTCTCAATGTCTTGCCTTTTCCCTCCCATTTTCCATGTGGACTGTTTTTTCTGTATTTCATTTTCTTTTCTATTTCCACATGCACACTGCTCCTACTGCAGTCCATTTTGCTCAATCCCCATCCATCCTCATCCTGCTTTTCATGAACTCTATATCCACCATTTTCTTGCTGCCTCAGAATGAAAATATTTTGAGTCCCACTTTTTTGTTCTGTGCTCACAGTTAAGACACCCAGAAACAATATCTCTAGCTACAGAGCAACTCATACATAATGGTAGATGTGAGTTGTTTTTAATAAACACATCTTTTATCATGATTATTACTGTCTTCATGCTTGTCTATAATTATATGTGTTATGCTCTGGTTCACCTTCCTACTTCTTATGTTCTTGACTAACATTAGAAAAATAAAAAGTTAAGTTAATAATCATTAGTTATTGAATTGTCACCTCCTTAGTCTACTTATTGACAATAATTTGGAAATAGCAAACATCTCGTCTGATTATTAGGCCATCCATTTACCATGACCCGGGGCCGCTTCGAAGTGATTAATGATGTGTGAGTTTGCCACAATATTAAAAAGATCAACCTGAACCTTAACTCAAAGCATAACAACATCTTTAGAGCCTTAGAACAATTTTGCTCATTTGGTTTTTTTAAATTTCTAGATGCCTACAATCAAAGAAGTAAGTCTCTATTACTTCTTAACTTTGAAAAGAATCGGCTTAAATAATATATATAAAATTCAGTACCTATAGTTATTATGAAGATCTGTAGATCTTTTGAAATTTATTAGTGAGTGATGAGCAGCCTGGGATATAAACACACACACACACACACACAATTCCAAATGAGAAAATAAAAGAATTCCTTTTGGGGACATTTTACTTCTAGGTATTACAATTCTATGGGATATTTCAGAATCCTTCTTGAGTCATCTTTCATTTTAATAGTAATTAACAGTCTGCAATACATTTTTTAAAATTTACTGTAACTCACTTATCTCCTGCAAGGTAGCTAGGGCAAATAATGGTAGAAGTAGACTGGAATTAGGGGACATTAAATGGCTTTCCAAGGTCATGTACTCATCTGGGGTTATTCTATCATGCTTACCTAAATATTAGATCAGATATATACCATCTAAAGTGAAAATTAAGCTTTAATCCTTTAAATAGAAAAAGGTTTAAAAAATTTATTCCATTGAAATCTATTTGATCTAGTATGATGAAGGAAAGGAACATTCTGGTTAATTTCACCTTTTGGTTTCTAATTTCCAAAAATTCAAACCTGGAAAAGATACATTTGATATCATGAGAAAATTTAAACTTTAATCCAAAGGACACTTCAAAATCTTATAGTATTTTAAGGTTATAATTTTTCTCATTAATTTCTACTGTTTTATAGAGATAGTGTCAGCTAAGAGATTTCCAGCTAGAACAGCACACCAAAGCACCTTTTTTCCCCTATATGGCATTACTCTCTAGCTGTGTCAATAAAAATACACAAGGTAATAAGGCTTTTTTTTCCCCCTCAGAGCAGAAACATTTTAAATGCTTGCACATTTTTGACACAAAAAGCTTTCAATTATGTGAGAATAACTTTTCTGAGTAAGGGCTTCTTCCTCGTTAAAATAATGGTTGCAAATATTTTGGAAATATACTTTACTATGCTTTCAGAAGAAGTATTTATTTTCAGTAATCATCACTTCCACTTTGAACACCAAGATCTTAAATACATTACACACTTTTTTCCCAAATGGCCATAGGTATTGAGGGAAGAAGTTGAGAAAGAAAAGGAAGATGGAAGCTAAAGTGAGTCATAAAAGACAGAAGAAAAGCTAACCCAAGTAAAGGTGTGTTTTGTGGTATATTAGTTTCCAACTGATGCTTTCTGAATTACCACAGGCTTAGTAGCTTAAAACAGCACAAATTTATTATCTTACAGTGCAGGTCATCAAAAGTTTGAAATAAGTCTTATGGGGCTAAAATCAAGGTGTCAGAAGAGCTGTATTCTTGTAGAAGCTCCCATGGAGAAACCATCCCTTGCCTTGTCTGGCTTCTAGAAACTGCCTATATTCCTTGGTGTGTGGCCACATCACCCCAATCTCTGCTTCCACTGTCACACCTCTTCTGACACTAACTTCCCTGCCTCCCATTCATAAAGACCCTTGTGATTATAATGGAGCCATGCTGATAATCCAGGATAGTCTCCCCCATCACAAGGGCTTTAACTTAATCACATTCACAAAGTCTCTTTTGCCATGTAGGTTTGGGGTATTAGGATATGGACATGGAGGACTTTCTACATATCACAATGTTCATAAAACATTATAACCTTTATTTTTATTTTTTAAGATTTTATTTATTTATTTGACAGAGAGAGAGAGCACAAGCATGGGGAGGGGTAGAGGGAGAAGCAGGCTCCCCGCTGAGCAGGGAGCCTGACACAGGGCTCGATCTCAGGACCCCGGGATCATGAGCAGAAGGCAGATGCTTAACCGACTGAGCCACCAGGTGCCCCAAAACACTATAACTTTTAAACCAACAAAGAAATAGTGGTGTATTTGGGGCACCTGGGTGGCTCAGTGGGTTAAAGCCTCTGTCTTCAGCTCAGGTCATGATCTCAGGGTCCTGGGATGGAGCCCCGCATCGGGCTCTCTGCTCAGCAGGGAGCCTGCTTCCCCCTCTCCCTCTGCCTGCCTCTCTGCCTACCTGTGATCTCTCTCTCTCTCTGTCAAATAAATAAATAAAATCTTTAAAAAAAATAGTGGTGTATTTGAAAATAAATATTCTTACATGGAATTGATTTCTTTAAATGGATATTGGGATCTGGGTAGAAGAAGTATGATGGACTAATGCTCTATGTCAGTTTTTTTTTTTAAAGGTTTTATTTATTTATTTGTCAGAGAGAGAGTGAGAGAGAGTTCACAAGTAGGCGGAGAGGCAGGCAGAGACAGAGGGAGAAGCAGGCTCCCTGCCGAGCAAGGAGCCCGATGTGGGGCTCGATCCCAGGACCCTGGGATCGTGACCTGAGCTGAAGGCAGCCGCTTAACCAACTGAGCCACCCAGGCATCCCTGTGTCAGTTGTTTTTGAAATAGTCTTCATATATGATTAGTAAAGGTACTACCTGAAAGCAGTGTTCCAAAGCGGAAGTGTGTGCTTCCCGTTGTAGACTAACATGTACAATTTTTAAATTGTGAAAAAGTGTTTTGAGCCAAATGTGTACTGTGGAATGTGTTAATAAAATGAAGTTTTCGAATAAAATTGGCATTTGTGAGTCTCTTGCTAACAGCTACTCCAAGATCAGTCGTGCCCTCATTAGTAATTAAGTGGTGAGAAAAGCCAGAATGTAATCGTTAAACTGGTTTCCAATCTAACCGTGTCCTGGTGAATGAGGAGGTAAGAAAATACTGCGCCATCAAAATGAACTGAGGTAAGGCAACCTGGTTTTTGCCTCTTCTTCAAGCACTATCTCAGCCTATGTTTTTAAAGTTGCTTTCAGTAACTGAGTGTCTCAGTTGGTTAAATGTCTGCCTTCGACTCAGGTCATGATCTCAGGGTCCTGGGATCGAGTCCTATGTCGGGCTCCCTGCTCAGCAGGGAGTCTACTTCTCCCTCTCCCTCTTCCTGTGTGCTCCCCCTCTATCTCCTTCTCTCTCTCTCAAAAAAATAAATAAAATCTTTTTTAAAAATAAAATAAAATTACTTTCAAAACCACCTAGAAATTGGGCAACTTAAAATGACTTTTTTAAAGACTTTGAATCAAATAGCTTCACTATTTAAGGACTTGAATCAAAAATAACAAGATTATCATCATCGTCATCTTCATTTTATTACTATTTCACCCTAATTCTCAATTATGACTCTCTATGAACTACCGTATTTGTCTTTTTTGATAATTCTATTCTTGAATATCTTGAATTTTGTCCTATCTCTATATGTGTTTCCCTTTGTTCTATTCGTCACACAGTACGTGACACACAATAAGCAGTGAATAAGTAATATCATATGGCAATTAAACGAGCTAAGGCTTTCTAAGATTCCTAACACAGGGCCTGACACGGATGTACATGGAATAAATAATATTTAATGAAGATTTAGGGATGTAGAAGAAAGCCCTTACATTGCTCTGGTAAGTTCTTAGATACATGTGACTGCAGAGTCAAAGATACACCTTTTCACAAGATGCGATTAAAAGCTTCCGTAGAACTTTCATTGCATAAAGGCCACAGTCTTGGACGGATAAAAAGAGAAGAGCGTGAGGAGTCCTAGGGCTAGATCGACTGGCCTAATGCAGTACTTTGGGATCTGGCAATGTCAACAGAGTGTTATGGCCTTGTCATTAAACTCTGGGGACATAGATTACATGGTTTCTGAGTTGGGTAATAACACAGTTGCCTGCCAACTCCTACAAGCAATCTTCCAGTGTTGCACAGTCATATCTTCCTGCACAAATACCAACTGTATGGCAGCTTAATTTTAAACATGTAAATTTGGACTTGAGATGTGCTTCTAGGCTTACCAGACATTCTTCCTGGTGACAAATAATTTATACTCCCTCATACATTTTACCTTTGTGGGCGAAAAGCCAAGTGTTCTAAGAAATGCTGCCAAAGACCCGGTCTTACTGTTGCTCTCTCTGTATTAATGTATGTGTGTATATGTGTATATATACATATAAACACATATATGTATGTATTTTTACACACACACGATACTTTTCTGTCTTGTCCAAATATATGCAGCATTTAAGATAGTTAAGCCAAAACCACGTTAAAAGAGAATGAATGTCATCAGTGCATGTCAAAATCTTTCTTATAATTAATAAAAAATTCATTTAAAAAATTTAAAAAGATCACCTTTGTTTTATTATGCTAAGTTCTCAATATCATATTCATTTTCTTTATTTAGATTGATCACAACCTCTAAATATTTTGACTAGCCAACTTGAAGATATGCATTGCTCTTGAAATGTGTATAAAGCATTTTAATAAGCATTTCACCTGTGGACACCACCATCTACTCCCATTCTCTGTAAACTCATAATTAAAGCAAAAAGCATCATTAAAGTATCATTTAGATGTTAACCTAAAAAGAGAATAACTAACCACCAAATGCCCCCCAAACACCAGTAATGCGAAAATACAAAATCATGAAAACTCTTTTCACAGCTGCCGGGAGGAAACTGAGAAGCGACCCTCCGCGAATGGTCTTACTTATATCAGAAAGCTCCGTGTGTGTATTTAGATCTAAAAACACTGGTCTCTTAATTCTTCATTCAAAATGTTTTTCACCCAGCCGTTCTCCACCCAGACATGTGGAAATCACTGGGAAGTGAGTAGCGGGTTTCAAAAATCGCTTTCAGCTACAAAATCCAGGCTTTGCGATTCATCTTCATGGCGAGGAAGGAAAGAAAACTCTCAAGTACCTTCAGGGGCTTTATGGGTACTCTGGCTTCAACTTAGTATTGCTAGTCTTCATAAAACAAGAACACTGTGGATGACATGGTGAAGGAGTCAGTTTATTCCAAACGCTGGAGTGCTTCCTCCACCTTACCTTTTACAAGTTTACAATTTTGGAGTCATTTGAACTACTCGTTGGCTCAGTGGTGCAATATTTTTTTAAAGTTATTTCTGACCGTAACAGATACTTTTAGACCTGCAGTGATGAGCAAGCCCCAGAGGCAAAATACAATAAAGATTTAAGGGGCTGTTCAGTGCGGCCCGGTAGCTGGTTTGTGGAGGAGAGGAACAGAGTGGGAGGGCTGGGCTGGCGCGTGATGATTCCCGACAATGCTGTAGTTTGTTTAATTTTCAATTGATGCCGGCACTTTGGGACGTGGAAAGCCATGATCCCAAGAAAGATAAGCTTTCGTCTGAGATGTGAAAGGTTTTTTGCTATTGTTTCTATGCTCTTGCTGTTCTTTTTAGATTTGGTAAACAAAGTGTGTTTGCAGCAGATAAAATATCCAGAAACAGAACTCAAACTATCTCCATTATGCCCACACCAGCCCCTTGTGATGGGCTTTCTGGGCATGGAAAAAGATGAGATACACCGCATCCTATATTTTGATTATTTTCTCTGAATAAAGAAACCCCAGCTTATTCCCTTATTCCACTGTTTTTTCTATATGATAAAGGAAATGTAATCTATTTCTTATCATAAAACTCTGAGTTTACTGCAATATTATCCGAGATATGTTTGCTGTCTCTGAAGACATCCATCATGGAAGTGTTTGTGTTATCCTTGTTGGTATTTCACTTTACTAGATATATAAACTGGATTATAAACAATTCAGTTTAGCTTTCATTTGAGAACCATAGAATTTTAGTGGGTCCCAGGCTTAGCCAAATATTCTTTTATGGATATGTTTAGCAGACCCCTTTCCTCGTGAAAGCAATTAATGTGCATTTTCTTATACCCTTCCCTCAAGAGTAATAATGTTAAAAAAAAAAAAAGGAAGGAAGGAAGGAGAGAAATGCATTTTTATATTTTATATATAAACACATCCAATTGATATTATATACATACATATACATACATACATATGCATACATATACACATGTACCTAGCAGGTGGCATATTTATTCTTTCCTAGGTATATATATACACACATGCATATGCCCTTTCATCACATTTATTGACAGTCTCGTGGACCGTGGCACCACGACAGTGACTGCCCACATCAGACTAGAAGAATCTGCTAGCATGACAATACACTGGCAACTATGGAAATAGAGGTGAGGCACGAAGGAGTCCTACAATCACACAGAAGCCTCTACCCACCACACCCTCTCCTCTCACTCTTCAACCTTTCTGTGTCACCTAGAGACCCAGTCCTGTCAGCCCAGAGGAATAAATTCTGGTCTCCCTATCTTAGAAAAAGAATGTACTTTCTTCCTGACACGTTGGTGTCCTAGTAATCCTAAGGATTTCCTTTTTTCTTTTTGTAATCAAGCTTCTGGAAAGACTGGTCTTCCTTTGGTGTCTCCAATTTCTCACCTCCTTTCACCCTTAACTCTCAGAAATCTGATTTCTGATCCCACCAACCTATGAAACTAGTTAATTGTCACACTTTCTTCTAGTGTCATGTGTATACTAATGAGTCCCCAAAGACCTCATGCAGATCAATCCATAGGTCAATGATCATTCCTCATCTTACTTGACCTATCAGCAGCATTCGACGAAGGTATCACTTCCTCTTTCTTAGAATACTGTCTTCAGGCTGCTTTGGGGATGTCCTACTCTCCTGGGTTTCCTCCTGCCTCCGTAGTGGTTTCCTCTCAGTCTCCTTACCAGGTTGTTCCTCACCTTCCAGATCTCTCAACTCTCTAGTGCCCCAGGACTCAGTTGACTTTGTTTCTTTTTTATCTGCATTACCCTTGGTGATCTCATACTATAATGAGGCTTTAAATATTGTCTGAACATGGATGACTATAAATTTAGATTTCCAGTCTAGACCTCTTATCTGAGCTCCAGACTCATACGCCAACTATTAAACATCTCCATTTGAGCGTCGAGTGCTCATCTTAATCTAACATCCCAAACCAGGTCTTCATCTTCTTCACTCCCCCACACTGTCTCGGTTAATGGCAACTCTATTTTTCAACATTCAGAGTCTAACCACTTCTTTCCTCTTCCCCCTCTATTATCCTTTCCAACCACTAGCATCTCTCCAGGATTATCACAATGGCCTCCCAGCTGATTTTTCTGTTCCAGCCCTTGTCCCATTCAGTCTATTTTAAACACAACAGGCAGAGAGATCCTACTGGCATGGGAGTCCAATCATTTTCTGGCCCTGCTCAAAACTCTGTGATAGTTTTTCACCTCAGAGTAAAAGCCAAAACACCAGGGCTTATAAGATCCTGTACTATCTGGCCTGTTCTTCACTGTCTTCTACTAATCTCGCCCTCACTCTGCTCTTGCCTCACTGCTCTCCCTTGGTCTCAAACCTGCCAGGTAGGGTATTCCCAACTCCTGTTAATATTCTTCCCTTGACATTCACATAACTCAGTCCCCTACCTCCTTTATCTCACTGAAGCCTTTTCTGGCCATCTATTTAAAACCGAAATGCCATCCTCCCTATTACCTATAAAACTATATTTTAATGTATTTCAATATATTCAGTAGTTATCTGTCTCCCCACTTCACCCTATTCCTCCTAGAATATGAACTACGTGAGGGCAGGGATTTGGAGCCGTGACCTATGTCTACTGCTATAACCTCTAGAACAATGATTTGCCTGGTATGCAAATGAATAAAAAATACAGGAATGAAATCTGTATTTCTCAGAAATATGACTAGATACTTGGTATCAAAACATATGGGTCACTGCTGCCCCACACAAAAATCCATGACCAAACTCATCATTTCACCCAGGAGCTCAAACCCCAGTTATACCAATGACCCACTAAGCGACTACACCAAAGCCTCAATATTTTTTCCTTAAGAGATCAAAATATACTCCATATTTGTTTTGTTGTTTGTTTTTATTTTTTTGCTTGCCTTCAATCTCTACTCTGCTTTTCATCTTACCTCCCTAAGTACCTGTTCTTGGTCTCCTTCTGCCAGTTGGTACTTGTCTTCTGAACACCTACGAAATGATGGTATTTCCTGCTCACCCTTGAAATTTCTATTTAGACCTCTCCTCAAAAACTATTCTCCTGCTAATTCCCCTCTCACCCTACTATCCCACTCCCAGATATCTGCACATACAACAGAGCAGCCTGGGTAAGCACTAACATATTTACCATATTGTATCAAGAGGATCTTCTCACCACTCAGATTCCCCCATAGATTATTAATTGTGCAAAGGTTATAACCACATATTTGCTATCTTTATCATCTTTGGAATCCAATGCCCTAGCAAAAGACCATATCCATGTTAGGTGCTCAATAAATTATTGTCGAATAATGAACGAGTGAATGGATGAAGGAATAAATGAATAAGGTAAGATTCCAAAGAATATTAGAAGCAATGGATTAATGCTTTCTTGCATACTCTGGTAGCTTTTGCGTGCTTTTATTGGAGCATTTAGTAATACAGCTTACAGATGAAAGTCAAAGATTCATGATCACATAAAACATGTCTTTACTACCGAAGCTAGCTGAAAAGCAAATAGACTAAGTTAGTCTGACTCGAAGTTATCCAGTGAAATTCTTATGTCTATTTTTTGCAATTTTCTGGATAAAGTGGTCTCGTGGTTTTCACAGCAAATTTATAGTGAATGTAGAAATACAATGCAGATCAAGTTGGAGACCTTAGTGTTTCTGTGTTAAATGGAGTTTAAGGTGGTCTTGAATCCTGGCCAATGCCATAGACTTATTTGCTTTTTTTCCTCCCATTTGCTTTTTCCCCCTCTATATTTCATGTGAGAAAGCTCAATACTTAATCAAATTACCTTCATTGACTATATTTTCATTTAAGTGACACAGAGGTGAAAAAAGATAATAGTTCTAGAAATATTCTGCTCCTCCATAATCCACATCACTACCTGTGGAAATTGTACAGAAAACTATTAATAATTGAATCTGATGCTGTGGCCATAAAACTCACTCTTACTAGGTCTGTTATTCATGTTGCTTCCAAGCACTATATTCCATTCTTTGTGAATACTTTTATTAACTTTCATAATATATGGCATGCATACCTGTATGGTTCTAAAGAATAATACAAAAATAGAGATGCTATAAATCGAGTGCAAAAAGGAGAGTTAATTGGAAGCCGATTATTTAAAAAGAGGATAAAAAAGAGAAAATTTTCCTATTATTTTATATAAATAGCATACCCGTGTGATTTAGGGAATGGTTACATTTATTGACCTGGCTTATCATTATGTGAAGTGTTCAGTGTGATTACACATTTTCTCTTCCGTGGTAGGAGATGCATAGATTTTGCTTTGACTTTATTCTTTGGATTTGGAGTTTTGTTTGTGCTGAATTGGCTTTTTAAAAAAGTCTTTTGAGGGAAAAAAACCGCATAAACTTAAGACTCTTAATGTGATGATACCTATAGTGCTTTGAAATATCGAGATGAATTTGCCCTAAGAATCTGAAGACAATACTTAACTTTTGTCTATATCACATGAAAGATGAGTTGTGTGAAAAATAAACTATAATGTGCCACTTACAGCATGATGAGAATTATTCCCAAAGATAATTTTTCTAATTTTTGAGTGGCATCAGCTGCCTAGGCAAGGCCAAGGGCATTAATTATAGAGAAGATGCTAGGGAGGAATACTTACGTACCTTTCATTGTTATAGAACCTCATTTGGGAGTTAATACCAGTGCTGTCTCCGATACCATTCATCTGACACTTGGTAAATGAGTTGTCAGTAAAGGTGAAAATATATTAATAGTGCAGATCACTTGAAATGGGTGCTCTTATGTGTTTTACCAGAAAATTCTCCCTTCGGTTAACTCAATATCTTTTCTGACACATTTTCGTTGCACTAAAGTATCTTTTATAGTGTGTCAGGGTTATGAATACTGATAGACCTTCTCCTAAAGTGCCCCTCAAGTTCACTGCCATTTGCTCATTAGGTTTGCTTTTTATTGCATGTCAGAAAGTGCCTCCTTTTAAGCACCTACTAATAAATGGGAATTGATGAGAACCTTATCTCCAGAGCAGGCGGTAAATTCAAAGGTCTTAAATGAGGAAGTCTGTGAGGCATCTAAGACCAGCGCCTGTGCCCGTGGATCTTGATCTGGCTTACAGGGGACAGTTTATTTGATGTTAAGATTGAAGAGGCACATATTCCTAAGCAGTACTTGAAGTTCAAAAATAGAAACAGTTCATTTCCCCATTGATAAAGGACATAATAATCTATCTTTTTAAAGATGTCTCTGGAATCATTTTCAATTGCAATTTATTTATACGAGCCACACGAATTGTAACTTTGCAGGAAGTGTTAATACGCTCTTTCCAACGCTAACATAAAATGCGTAAGGTGAAGGTGGCAGGGGTAGATGAAGATGGAAAGACAAAGAAAATGGCGGTGGTTACTAACTGGCGATGAGAACAGGGGGTCAATGCGCATGATCACTCAGTCTCTGGAAAATCTGAAGATGAGGCTATAGCTGGGGAGGCAGGGGGATGGGACAAGACAGTGACGTCTTTTTCTCAGGTATGGGGCTGACTTGGGCTGAGCATGATCTGGAAATCCAACTCTGAGCTACCTAGCTTTGGGAAACTTCTGAAAAGCAAGAGCACCACTATCAAGTAGCTCTTCAGCTCATGGGGATATTTCTGAGCTGGCCTTGATGAGCTCCTATTAAATAGAAAAAAATATGAATTAAGCTTGCTGATGAAATGAGATATAAAGGAAATGTTGGGTATGTGAGTATCAACCATGGGAGGTTATAGCTTGCTGACTCAAAGAAGAGACAGGAAATCAATAAGCCAGAAAGATAGAACTACCCCATGAGAAATCACTCGTAAGAGAAGGGGAAACTAGAACCCTAAGGGTTTTTCAGAAATTCTGAATTAGTGCTTCCCAATCATTTATTCACCACCTTTATTGGTTTTGCCATATCTACAAAGTATTTCAAAATTAACATTTTTATTGAAATCAATTCACTTTTTTACTTAGCCTTGTTCTATGTGATAATATATGTGATATACTAGTTTGATCCTTTCTACTACATATTAAAATAAAGACATTACTGTTAAAATTAAAAATTTAGGACTCTCAGGTTTAGTTTAAAACTTTTCATGTTCTGCCATTGGTACAAGTCCTGTGCTTTGGGAAGCTCTATTCTAAATGAGAAAAGCCAAGTGTCTGCCATAGATTTTAGAGGGGACCTGACCATCAGGGACCAGAGGAAGGGACTTAGGATTATTTGTTTGTAATTTAGACCCTGTGGGCTTTCAGAAGGACTTAGAGATGGCTTAAAATTAAGACATGTATTCAGTAAGACTGTTAAGGTTAAAAAATATAAATACCAGAACCTTGTAGAAGAAAGAAGCAAATCTAGTGTCCCTCCAGGCTAAAATAGTTACTGTGTTGAATTAAATTTATCTCGTGCTTTCTGGAAAGGTCAACATGATATCCAACTCACTCATGGGCTCTATGACCTCTGTTGACCCTTGTTATCTAAGGGAGATACCCATACAGAAAAAGAGAGTATTCTTTTTCTACGTTAAGAAACTTCGAAGTTTCCTAGAATTTCTATTGAAAATCCACACACCCAGACATCAGTTTCAAACCTGACAGATTTCACTAACAGGAAGAGTGGGAGAGCTGGATCTGTCAAGGTGAGCAGTATGTGCCGGAGTCTGGGAGGCTTGAAAAGGGTTTGCCTGACAGAGGTGAGAGTGCATCTGAGGTCTGATGTCATGACTCCGTGGGCAGCCAGGACTTCTGTGCCAGCTAGTCCAGTTGCCTATCGCTCTATAACAAACCACCTTAAAACTTAATGGAGGGGCGCCTGAGTGGCTCGGTCGTTAAGCGACTACGTTTGGCCTAGGTCATGATCCCAGGGTCCTGGGATTGAACCCTGCATCAGGCTCCCTGCTTAGCCAGAAGCCTGCTTCTCCCTCTCCCACTCCTCCTGCTTGTGTTTCCTCTCTTGCTGTGTCTCTCTCTGTCAAATAAATAAATAAATTCTTAAAAAAAAAAAAAACAATGGAATGGAAACAAAAATTGGTTAATATTTCTTTTTTTAAAGGTTTTATTTCTTTATTTGAGAGAAAGAGAGTGAGAGAAAGTAGGAGTGGGGTGAGGGGCAGAGGGAGAAGCAGACTCCCTGCTGAGCAAGGAGCCCAATGTGGGGCTCGATCCCAGGACTCTGAGATCATGAAGGCTGACGCTTAACCGACTGAGCCACCCAGGCACCCCTGATTAGTATTTCTTAAAGTCTGTGAGTTGACTGGGCTCTTCTGGGCAGTTTTCACTTTGGGTCTCTCATGTACTTCCAGGCTGCTGCCCCCAGGACTGGAGTCATCTGAAACTCAACTGAACTGGATGTTTTAGAAGGCACACCTTCTGGAAACTAGCTATCATCTAGAATCTTGGCTGAGCTAGAACATCTAGACATGTCTTTGTTATGTGGCTTCAGCTTCTCACAGTATAGAGACTGAGTTTTGAGAGTAAACATCCCAACAGCAAACACTCTAAACAGCAGGAAGCAGAAGCTGCCAGCCCACTTAAGTGTTATGCTCGGCACTAACACACCATCACTTCTTCTGTGTTCTGAATAAAACAATCACAGGGGTCACTCAGATTCAAAGAGTTTGGGGAAATAAGCTCTGAATGAGGGGATGGCAAGGCCATAATGTAGAATAGTATGTAAAATGGGAAATGCTGACATAATGATCTTTGAAAAATATAATCTACCACATCCTCTAAGAGCCTTCTGCACTCTGGAATCAAGGCAGAAAACACACGCGCACACACACACATACACACACATAGGAGTAATCTGGGTTTGGGGATCGTACGATAGGAATGGTACAAACTTGTGTCAGCAATGATTCTAAGTTATAGTGGCTTTGGCATGTAAAGAAATTCATTATGTAATATGGTGACGGCAAAGAGCCCCAGACTAACATTCAACTCCTGGCCCTCCACTTGATTAGCTATGTAGCCTTGGCATAGTAACTAGGTCTTTTATCATTGCCTCTGCAAAACAAGAAGTCAGGGTTGGATGATCTATGAGAGTCCTCCCCATTCTTAATAATTAGGAAACTATGAACTCAATGGTCATTCACTTGTTGTGGGACATGGGGAATGATATGTTGAATGAAATGTTCATAAATTAAAAGAACACATTTGGATCAGGCTTGGCTTTCTGGGGATCAATAGTTGACATTAAATACTGTAGAGAAAGTTATTGATGGCATTGATTGTTAGATTCGTCTTTTGGCTCTAGAATCCTAGAAAGGCATTTCTTAATGATCTTCTACACATACAAACTTTTTAAGTTTTTTTTTTCTTTTTTATGTTTTTCCCTTTAATATCAAATCTGGCAAGTAGTCTCCGGCTTACTCACAGATTTAGAAATTGATTATCTGTAATCAGAATATTCACTTCTTAATACTGATTTGTAAATCAATATCTCTGTTCATTTAAAGTGTTGAAGTAAGAATAGAGTATACCCGAGTCTTTGACTGTGAATGGCTACACGCAATTAAATTACATAATGCATATCTCTGACAGACTATTATATGATAACTGAGCCCAACTGCATGTAAAAGAGGACCACGCCAGTAAATATGCTCTCTACTTTTAAGAAAAAAAATGTGAACATCACGCAGACATATATCCTGCGCTCTGTGCAGGTGCTATGGGAACTTGGAGCTGTAGTAAATGAGATGTGTTCTCTCTAACCAATGGCTGGAAAGCAAATGTGAAATGGCCAGACATCTTCAGGATAGAGGTTGCAGAGGAGCTTAGTGTAGGATGTAAGCCTTGATAGCTCTTTGTATAATGCAAATTTAACAATAATTGCAAGTTTAAATAATAGAACCAACTTGCTTTTTTTTTTTTTTTTTTTAATAAATAGCAACCAGGAAGCAACCTGAACTTCTGGAGCATCCCACATAAAACTCCTGAATGTCAATTCACTGCAGTCATGGTAAATTGTCCCCTCTCTGAAAACCACCTCTCATTTATTTTAATGAAAACGATACAACAAACTGCCGTATTCCAAATTCTCTACTGAAATCGTACAGAAATACAATTGTCCACTATCGATAAAACACTCAAAAAGTAACTTTTAGACACAAGGCATTGTTCTTGAAGGCTATCAAAGGGCTTATTCATCATGCTTAATTTGTTTGCCTGTTCAGCAAATACTTTGAGTACTTTCTCAGTGCCAGGCTCTCTTTTGCAGAAGCCGCCGTTTTTCTAATAGCAATAGGCATCACCCCCTCACATACATACCCATCCATAGACATAGCCTGGTATTAATGTCAAAAGCAGCAACTCTGGGATCAGACCTCCTGAATTACAGTCCTGGTGTCACTACTGTCTAATTATGTGACCTTATTTAAGTTATTTAACATCTGTAAATCGTAGATAATAATGGTAACTATTTCATATGCTTGTGATGTTTAAATGAGTTAATATACTGTAACTAGTGGGATGTAACTCCACTAGCACAGTGTAAATGCTATATTAGACAGCTATTATTGTTACTACCACCATATTATTACTACCACTACTATTAATAATAATAATAGGGGTACCTGGCTGACTCAGTCAGTAGAACATGTGATCTTGATCTGAAAGTCATGGGTTTGAGCCCCTGTTGGAAGAGATTACTAAAAATAAAATAAAATAAAATAAAATAAAATAAAATAAAATAAAATAATAATAATGCAAACACTACTAACAGACTCTTGAGTTTGTTTAGTATTGGTGGCTGTGTTCTTCAAAGGAGAGTAAGTCCCAGCCAAAGGTGCATATTGACTTTGGTTGAAACAGGTCTGGTAAACTCTAGTCCTCTTTCTCATAGTTGTTTTAGAAATGGGCACAAGGTGCCATGCTGTC
Organism: Potos flavus; assembly: GCA_028534135.1. Classification (NCBI taxonomy): domain Eukaryota; kingdom Metazoa; phylum Chordata; class Mammalia; order Carnivora; family Procyonidae; genus Potos; species Potos flavus. The sequence continues at coordinate 57,353,333 of CM052896.1, forward strand.
CAGTGAAATGTGAAGACAATATTGTTTGAGGATATAAGCTGGAAGGTGCTTTGAGATATAGGGCACTAGTCCAAGAATAAATATCAGCATTCCGAGGATAAAGATGAAAAGGAAGAATGTCCTTGGTGATTTCATTAAGCCTCTGAATCAACCAACCCTGGAACCATCATACCAGGACTTATTATTAGATACCAGAAATAACAATATGTATGTATAAGTCATTTTCAGTTGGGTTTTCTGTAACTTTCTGCTGAGAGAATCAAGTGAAATAATGTGTCTGTCATCTTCATGATCATGAGGATTCATGACATCATTGAAATTCCTTATCTACCTAAAGAAATATAAGAAACATATCTAAGACATCCTAGTAAGAAAGAATGAAATTGGCAGATGATGAAATTAGCATATTCACCCTAACTCAGATGGGATATTGATTTTAATATGTACAAAAATAACAGAGAAGATAAGTATAAAAGATATGAAATAGATCCCATTGGTCTTTCTACATAAGAACACTAAGCCCTTTGGATCACTCTCATTCTGCACAGAGATATAATACACATGAGTAAACATCATCATGATTCTGCTCTATAAGATGTGTGATAGTTGATTAAGTGTAACTAATCTATTAGTAGGTAGCAGCAACAAGAAAGGTTTATTTGAGCCAGAGTTTCTCAGGTTACATAGGAACTGCTTAGACAGTCTCTCCAGTCCCCTTTTCCAAAGGTCCTGACTCAGCAGATTCAAATGTAAGTCTTGGGGTACACTTGAAGAAATGCTAATTTAAGAATTGTCTTTCCATCTCAGAGGAACATAATTCAAAATGTACATAAAGATAGGTTATTGCTCATCAATTTGAGCAAATGTCATTTGCTCAAATGATAAATGAAATGAAATGAATAAGCTCAAAATGAAAGTTGTAACACTTCAGTGAGATCATCTTAATACATATTCTAACTTAGTTTATATCACATAAACAAAAAGTTAATTTGGGTTAAAAAGAATAAAATGACTTTCATGGATGAGATTTCTGTCAACTCCAACCCAATGCTCCAAGTACTTTATTGTTGAGAACTTGGTATCTAGTACTTCCATCTTGAAAAACCACTTAGAATTACAAAGGCAAATTGCACAGAAGTAATTATCTCCTTTTCAGGAAGAAAATACACATTGAATATCTAAATCGTGTGTTTAGGACCAAAGCAATACCTTGAAAAAACTAAGGTAAATAAACCCACAGATACATACCATTTAAAGTTGTCCCATCCCTGATGGAACTATCAGTCTGAATAGTCAGATCACACATCTGAATTAGTGTTGGGTTTTTGAGTTCCTAATCTTGGGTTCTCATTCCCTATTGTCTTCATTATTTACCTGTCTGATACAGTCATTTGCCTGTCTGCCCTCAGATCCACTCCCCACTTTCCCTCACTCTGGCTACATTCCAGAGAATTACTTTTTCCAGTTCCACTTACCAACTTCCAGCTAGGTTCAGCTAAAAGAAGGCATTAGAAGGAATTTGGAAGGGGCATAAAAGGGGGGAAAAAATCTATGTATTTCTGTCTCTCTCTGTCTCTGTCTGCGTCCCTCCCCCTTAGGTGACATGTATGATAGCAACTGGGCCTCCTCCATGATTCCAAATCAGGCCAGATATCCCTGCCTTACTGGTTCCAGCTACCATCAGGCATACCTGAAGTGGTTTCTGCTTGTGAATGTGGCCCCGGAGCCTGGGATCCAATAATAGTCTCTTTTCTCTTCAGCAGTCCAGCCTAAGAGCGATAGTAGCTTTCTGTTCTTGCTAATATCTGCGCTACCCTACTCTCATCTGTGTGGCTTCTTAGCATATCCCCGTATTAAAATTCCTCCTACCTGGAGTAGTCACTGTACCAACCTAGATTCAATCTTGACTTCTCCCAGGGACTCTCTTTTTCCAAACATTGGTGATGATTCCATCTTTCCTTGTATTCCAGAAGTGACCTACATGTCCCCGATTTCATGTATTCCCCAAACAAGGTCATCGTGGTTGAAATACAGCCTCACTCTATAATACCAGTGTGCGATGAATTGGTTGCTTCATTTGATCTATGAATAACTATGACAGGCCAAGAGGGTGTCAGAACTTACCTAAAAGCCATGTTATAATGAACTGCCAGTGTAGTTTGCTTAACTGTTATGATGGAGCTTTCATGGAGAGTCTTTCGATTTAAGCAGCAGAGAAACTTTTGTCATAAAATGCCCCACCTAAGAAAAGCCACAGCAAAGGACATAGGGAGGGAGCCATTGAAAGGCAGATGAAGGGTAATAGAGTAAGGGGAATTATGTAAGAGGACAGCCTAAAGTCAGCTAAGTCTAAATCTCTGAAAAGTCATGCAGTGTTAAGGTTATCATTGGTGGAGAAATCAAGAGATGGGCAAAAGGAATTTTGACATATCCATGCGTAACCCCCACCATCGCCATATCGTCTTTCATTTTTATGGCCTCTCATTTAGCACACATATGCCTCTGAATGTTCAATACTTAAGGAGAATTCTGTGGGGGACCACATCTTTTATTCTTTTATTCCTTCAAGAAACTGCAGAGCCGAAAGACCTTGCTCCCAGCCTCCTGTCTTCCCCAAAGAGAGGAGTTGCCAGCAGTCCAACAGAAAATGTTATCAGATAAAGGGGATGTTTTACTTAATGGTTTCCCTGCATTTGATTCTGCATACACTGTTTTGTCTTTGAAACATACCAAGAGATGTATGTAAGCTGTCTAGTGCTTAGTGCTTTTATAACAATTTTACATAATGGGAGTAGCATTCTCTGACGCCTGCTATTCCTCTCTCCAGGCAGATGAGATCATCAGACACATTAGCCCAAGCTATAGTGTCTAAACTGGACTAGGAAAAGTACTCTGAGCTGTGGATTTCTGGAAATCAAAGTGTCACCTCCCCATTATGTACAGTGGTGGATGAAGCTCCTTAGATAAAGAAAAGGCTGGTTTCACTGGCTTGAGAAATAATTAATATTTAAGAAGGTGATTCGTTTCATTACACCCCCCCCATATTTGGAAGAACTCATATCTTGAAATCATTGGAGTCAGCTCTGGGAGATGGCTGAGTGAGGGGATCATCGAGGCAAGAGCTTGAGAGAGCATGGTAGGGGACTTCTGGGTTTGTTTTCCAAACCAATTCCCTGATTTTAAAAGTGACAGTGGAAAAAAAAAAAGTGACAGTGAAAGAAATGGGGCTTAAGGTATGTTCTCAGTTTCCCATAGGAATATGTACACAAAATCAAAGTCTGCTTTACAATGTGACAATCTTAACAACTTTTTGACTATCTCTACTTCTACATTACATTCTGGTACCCAATTTAAAAGCCTCTTTAGACCAGAAGGATGCTGTTTAAGGGAAAGAAAAAAAAAAGAAATAAAGAAAAAGAAATCCCCCTTTACTTATAATAAAAGCATAATGGTAAAGTTCAAACATGTTCATATCACCTCTTCGTATTTTAGCAATCATCATGAAAGAAGACACAAAATAACCCATTATAATGACAAACACACACATACACACACACATACACACACACAGAGAGTTTTGTTGTTGTCGTTGTTGTTGTTTTAGACATTTCTGTTGAAGATGTATGTCCTGGCAGGGCCTAAAAGTCAAAAAGGAATTGTTCCTATGTGAAATATCAGTGATATTTTACCAGGGATAATGGAACCTATTTTTTTTAATCTACATATAGAATATAAGTAAGTTATAGCATAGGTCTTAAGAAGAAGCATAAAACTATCTTATGTTTAGAGATCTGGGTTCAGATTCTCTGAACCCATCCTTCTACTTACTAGCTATGCGACTTTGGATAAGATGTTTCATCTCTTTATTTTCCATTTGAACAATGGAGGTCATTCCTGCCTCACAAGCTTGTTTGAGTAAATAAGTGAGATCATGTAAGGAACATGCTAGCTCATAGCCAATTCTCACTTACAATCCTCCTCTACCTGTCCTTTCCCTCCTACTTTCCTATTTCAATATAGAAATCTACCGCCTGGATATCTCAGTCGGTTGAGCATCTGACTCTTGATCTCAGCTCAGGTCTTGATCTCAGGGTCGTGAGTTCAGGCTCCACATTGGGCTCCATGCTGGAAGTGGAGCCTACTAAAAAAAAAAAAAAATCTAAATGCCATGGTTCGAACCATATTCCCTGAAGCATGTAATTACAAAAAACAAAAATCAAGGCTATCACTGGCCTATAAATTAAGAATTTGGTACTTGTTCCATCTCCTGTCCCAGCCACCCAATTATCTCTCTACATAAAGCTTCTCCAATACCCTATATGCCTATGACTATTAATTATATCCCAATACCTAAAACTTCCATTAACAGAAGTTTTACAAAGAACAGTGCTAACTTTAATGTTCAACCAAGACAGTAGCAAAAGACCAGAAATCCCTTTGTTTTCCATCATGCCTTAGAGTATCCTAAAATGTCATCATATAGCTAGTTTCCTACTCATCTAATAATAAGGCTCGCTTTGAACCTGTATGTGTATATACAGTTGAGTCTGTCTTTAGGTCTAATCCTGCCTGATTTTGTTCTGATAGGCAGAAACCAGATGAATAAATGATGTACAGGGCTGACTACAGATGTGTGGATGGCTGTGCACATTGAAGCATGGGGGTGCAGGTTGCTTATATATAAAGGAAGGCATTCACCTGAAGTAGTGTAAAAATAGATTGGTCAAAAATATTAGAATCTGGGGTGCCTGAGTGGCTCAGTGGGTTAAGCCTCTGCCTTCAGCTCAGGTCATGATCTCAGGGTCCTGGGATCAAGCCCCGCATCAGGCTCTCTGCTCAGCATGGAGCCTGCTTCCCCCTCTGTCTCTGCCTGCCTCTCTGCCTACTTGTGATCTCTCTCTCTCTGTCAAATAAATAAATAAAATCTTTAAAAAAGATATTAGAATCACAAGACTTCAGACGAAGTAGTTCTTATTTATTTACACAGCCAGAATGGTAGGTATTTCTTAAACAAGTAAGGAAATGAGCAGAAAGATGAAGATGAAGGATCTTCTGGAATCTTCATATATTTTTCTGGTCTCACTAACATACCTTAGTCCTCTCATCCATAGATTAGACATCATTTTACAGAATTTTCAGCTATCCTGAGGTATATCTGAAAATTACAGGAGTTGACATTGAGGCTTTAAATGTTGACTAATGCCCTTTGTTTTTGTTATTGCTTTTGCTAGTCTAAGTTTCAAAGATGAAATTGAAAGACACATCTCTAGAGCTTTTGATTTTAGAATTCTAAGGGAATATTAGAAAATTGTTTTACCATTCCTGGGGAAGAGTAATAATGATGTAGGCACCATGAATAGAACAATTTATTAATGAAATATTGCAGACGTGAAGAAATTTTTATTCTTCTAAGGTATCTTATCCTGAAGTGGTATCTTCATGACAACAATATTATTAAAACATGAAAAGGTTTGATTTTGTTTTTCTGATATATGCATGTATGTATATACACTGGGGGAAGTGGTCAGGTGATATATACAAAGGGAGTCTATTGACCGAGTTGCTATATCTGATACCAAATGATCAGTAAACCTGATCTTCCTTAGGTACTTCCCACACCCCAACTTAACTAGTTGCTATGGCATTGGTAGACATAGCTCAAGATAATCAATGGGTATCCATAGGTCTGCCACAATGATGCGTTTAAAATTCATCTTTCTGTATGCCATTTAACAGATCAAATGAAGACCAAAAAGAAAAAGTTCTACTGTCATTTAAAAAAACAAAATCAATTAAATGAAAAAAAGTTATTAATAACAATATTGTCCTAAAGTCTAACACAGGAGAATTTGAGTTAGGGCAGCCACAGTAATCTTAATAGAGCAGGACTGAATCTACCAATTACACACACGTGGCTCACCAGACTATTTGCGGTTTGCTGATTCTGTGAAGAAGACATGAGTGATACAACTGGTAGATCAGAATCAAAGGCAGAGCCCTGAAATTCAGATTCTGTTAGGAGTGTTTCCCGAAGCATATATCATGTCTTTACATTTTACAAGGCAATTTTAAAATTTTCTGGCACACTCAGATGTAAGACCAAGAGACAATGAAACTATTCATTACTCTGGGCATAAGTCCACCTGTTTCTAGAAGAACCTTAAATTGTCATTGATTTCAAAACATGTTCAGCTTAAAAACCCAATGCATTCTTTTTGTACTTAGGTATTCTATTCTAAACTCAATCACAAAAGTGAACCTTTAGCAAAAATGGTTCAGGGTTAGCAAAACACCAAATAGGATTTGCCAGAAGTTATTTTCTCTTACATTTTAAGCCCCTGCTGATTCTGAGGAAAACAGAACCCACATGTCTCTAATTCATTTACAATTAATAAAATGAAATATTTTCAGTGTTCTGCTGTCCAAAAGGTATTTGGAGAAACTTCAATAGTTTTCTTTTCTCTATGTCTATACTCACCTGAATCTAAATGATTTCTTTTCTAACTAGTAATGCTTCAATAGTGAGAGATTCCCTACACTTTGAAACCTGGAAAAATGTGTACCCTTGTTTCTCACTTACTTTCAATAAGTATTTATGACCTGATCATTTCAATAATTTTAAGATACTTAACAAAATCTGGGGGCACCTGGGTGGCACAGTTGATTAAGTGTCCAAGTCTTAGTTTCAGCTCAGGTCATGATCTTAGGGTTCTGGGATTGAGCCTCACGATGGGATCTGTGCTCAGGGTGGAGTCTGCTTAAGATTCTTTCTCTCCCTCTCTGTGCCCCTGCACTCATGCTGTCTCTCTCTCTAAAGTAATAAATAAAATCTTAAAAAAATAAAATACTTAACAAAATCTTACTGAATTATATGTTTTTGGAATGTTAAACAGAAAAAAAAAAAGAAGTCTGAACACAGTAAAGTACTTCCCAGTTTGGAGGTTTGTGTCAGAATAAAGATTAAATAATCACCACCTTCTTCTAGTATTTGACTCTACCTCAGATAATTTACTATGGATTAACGTAGTGTCTTTTTCTGTAAGCAGCATCTTAACTATGATCACTTTCTCAGTATTAAGTATTAATATATATGATTTAATATGGAAGAGTTGGATTTCCCTGACCACCCCTCTCGCTCCATTCATATACACTCACTCAGTCCCTATTACCCACATCTGATTTTCTTTTGAAAATACTGTAACACATCTGCTGCAACCCTGGGGGTGGAAAAAGATGTAAATACTGATGAAAATTGGTAATGTTGATGACAGTCTGCAGCCTGATCCACTTGAAAATACCGTGCGAGATGCAGAGAACATCATCTGGGAAGGATGTCCATGGAGCTATAGAGTTGAGGTGCTCCACTGTGACGGTGGGACCATCCCCCCAGAGAGTAGGCTCCCCAACCTCAAGCCTGTGTCAAAGGGACTGACCCACATGAGAAAAATTGTCTCTCTAAACTGAATTTCTCATCTTGTTCTTAAACTATTGTATTTCACTAAGCCCTCTGTGAACATTCAGTCAGCTGGATTCCACGCTCTTCTATGGCAACATGTTGCCTTCTGGAAACTGTTAAAAACCATTGGAACTTAGGAAGGGTATACAGAAATGAGATACTGGGAACCACTTCATAAAGGAATCAAGCAGAGAGCAGAGCAAAACATAGCTTATTGAGTAATTGCATGGAAGCCGGAGCCAGGTGGCATGGGTTTAAAGCCTTACTCTGCCCTTTACTATGCATTCTCTTTGGGTAAGCCACCTCCCCTCCCTGGGCCTCAGTTTGCTCAAAAGAGAGATTATAAACAGTACTTTCTTGATATAGAATAAATTAATTCCTATAAAGCACGTATATCTCCCTCACAAATAGCTCATCCATTTTAGCCTCTATATCTATATTGCCCATCCCCTGCTTCTTCAAAACCAAGCTATACATCTCCCTCCTCCACGAAGAGCTCCAAGATTAATCCGATTTAACTCTAAACTTTTTACTCAATCTTGGGACTCTAATAGTGATTTAACTATCTTTATGGGAATTTATTGTTTTGAAATTATATCATCACTTTATATGTCTGATTTCTGTCTCTCCAGCTAGAAAGCAAGCTCTTGAGAGTAGAAATATTTTGTTTGTCTTTTATTTCTTGTTCCACCCTTTTTATCTATGCCACCCACATACACATGCTGCAATATTCAAAATAATTTCTCTAGTTCATTCATTCCTTTAACTGACAAGGGCATGTCACTCAAAGAGTTTTCTTTTTACTTAAAAAATGTCTTATTGTGGTAAATGCCCATAAATTAATTTAATAATTAAAATTTATTATCTTCACCATTGTTAAATGTACAGTTCAGTTGTGTTAAACGTATTTACCCTGTTGTACAACCAATCTCCAGAACCTTTTTATCTTGTAAAACTGAAACTCTTTACCCCTTAAACAACCCCCATTTCTCTCTCCCCCTAGTTCCTGGCCACCACCATTCTACTTTATGGTTCTATAAATTTGACTATTCTAGATATCTCATGTAAGTGGAATCACACAATATTTGTCTTTTTGTGACTGGGTTATTTCACTTAGCACATGTCTTCGGGGTTCATCCATGTAGTAGCATGTCAAAAAATCCTTCCTTCTTAAGGCTGAATGACATTTCCTTGTGGGTCTGTCCCATTTTCTGTTTAGCCATTCATCAGTTGATGTTATTTGGGTTGCTTCCACATTTTGGCTTTTGTGAATAATACTGCTAAGAATCTGGGGGTGCACGTATCTCTTTGAGAACCTGTTTCCAGTTATTTTGGAAGCATACCCAGAAGTAAAATTGCTATAAAATTTTTTGATGTCTACTAAATGCAGATATTTTCACTGAAGTTGAAGAGATAACAGATACTTTATTTATTAACTCTGTAACTAGTTATTGAATGCCAGACATTGTGGTAGGTCCTGGGGAGTAAAGATTAACAAGATGTCCATACCTTTAGGAAGCTCATTCACATTACTTCAACTTCGTTTGGTATTAATAATAACAAAATGTGTGTACGTGTCCTAAGAGAGGAGGAAAGACTTCATACAGGAGGTTGTCTCAGCTGGTTCTCAGGTCATAGGTAGAAATTTGCTAGGCGAAGAATAAAGAAAAGGTATTCTAGAAAAAATTAAAAAGCAGGTACAAAGACACAAGCTGTAGACAGCATGTTAAAGGAATCCTGAGGTTGGTGTGGCTGGAACATAGGCGATGTGAAAGGGACAAGGGACTGAAGAACTATTGAGGCTACATTTAGGTCCCATTGTGAAAGACACTGGATGATAATATAAGAGTTCAAAATTTAACTTCCAGGCAAAGGTTCTGTTAGGAAAGCATCGTGATTTGAATTGCTTCTGGGAAGATCAAGAGTAGTAGGGAAGATTGTTCCTGAGATGGTAGATAAGAGGCCATTGAAAAAGTACAGATAAGAGACACTGAAGACGAGACAATGAAGACCATCTTTTTGTTTGGTTTTCTTTGGTAAAAGTGACTTCTGAAAAAGCTTTGGAGGCAGAAACCCAAAGAGGCTGACCCTAGGTTTTCACTTACTACCTGTCATCGAACCTTCCTGAGCCTTAGGACCCTATCTATAAAATATGAACAATAATGCCCAGAGAATTATGTGGATTGAGCAAAGTGATGCATATAAATGTGCTTTGTAAACTGCCAACATTCTCTGCAAATGTAAAGTAATATCAATATTATCATTATATACTCATCAACCTGATAATTTATTTAAAACAGTGCATTATTTTAAACGTATTTTCCAACTAACAAGGTATCCTATTTTCACTAATAACACAAGGTTGAATAAATCAAACCTCATTAAAAAGAACTCAATTTTTTTCCAGTCTCTTGCATTTAAAATGAATAATGTAAAATAGTGTGGTAGAAAAGGAAATGGAGCTGACTAATCATTTCTGATCTATGTGAATTCATTTTTGCCCTTGTTTTCTCCAAGTTACATGACCCTTACTATCAGTGAAGACTCTAAGTTTTGGATGTGCATCTAACCCAAAAAAGTTTGTCTTGTGTAACCTCTCAGTTTTCTCAGCCACACACACACACACACACACAAAGTTGGAAATATGGAACATTTGTCAGGACGATTTGATATCGTGCAGATGGGCATTCTATAAATGCAGATACTGTTGGGATATTTAAAGTACTATGGATGCAAAGGAGGACATTTTAGTTTTGAACTGACATAGACTCTAGACACAATGATGATAATAGGAGTTAGCAAGACTGTCCATTTATTCCATGCATTAGCAGCCCTGAGTGGTACATTTCCCAGCTACACCATGAGAGGAAAGCATGGCAGCCCTCGAAGGTTTTTTTTCCCCCCCGAGAAGAGATAGAAAGAAAACAGCAATTATTTTTTGAATCTAGAATAAATTTGCTAAGAATTTGACTTGGAAAAATAAAAAATGGGATTGTGACTACTCTTCCTCTCATGCACGAGGAGTCAGGAGGATAATCGTTAGAATGATTTGGAGAGAAATTTTTAGCTAAGCAAAAGGGTTGCATGTCAGTCAGAAAGTAAGTAATAGGTTGTTTGCATCATTGGGTCATGTGTCAATATTTTTGGCATATAGAGTTTGAGCAAGACAGTAATCCTTGATATACAGGGTAAATTGCTTAGCATTTCAAATATGCCCTCAATTTTGGGGAGTAAGTGGTAATAAAGTTCAAAAGGCGGCATGTTGTACCTCATCAGCAGGTCTGGCTGCAAGAATGTGCTTATGGGTCTGCCGTGAGAATCCTGGGTGGACTTCTTTTACTGGCTCTCTGTCTGGTTTAGTAGAGCTGCCATCGCGTATGGCATTTACTCCAAATCAAAAACTATCTTTCGGCCTCAGTTTCCTTTGCCATAACAGGATCATTTTTTTCTTTCGAACACTAGAAGTTGATTGTCATTTTTTTTTAACCTCTAAGTAATAGTTGGCATTTTCTTTATAATGTATACCACTACTGTTTCCAGAATGGATCTGAGTCAGCCTTAAGGGAACATTTTACTGCATACCTCAGTAAACACTGGCACATTTCTGATTGTTTTCTCTCTCAGTATCTTTACCTCTGTCTGAGGATATATTTCCATCCTGTCTCCTGTCCTCCCCCCATCCCCTTTGCTCATGTCTAATGGGTTCCTACAGTTAGAGGAAACTAACAACTGCAGTGTAAATATCCATTGCTACCCCAGGACATCATGGGGTTGAATAATTCCCAGTAGAATGATTCGGAGAGTTTTTCCAAAGTTACAAATTAACAATCTGGTGAGACTATTACCAGCCTGAAGAGGCAGGTTAGTCAAGTTCCAGCAAAACCTGGAGCTGAGGCACAGGCAGCAGGTAAAGGAGTGGTAAGTAAGAAATTGGGTGTAACAGAGGCTGCAAGTCAGCCAGGCTTCCAAAACTGGATCCTGAGGCGCACCAAAATGAATAAATGAATAATAAATGATAAGTGACCTCTGGCACCTAGAAGACCTTTAGCAGAGAAAACAAATGAAAAAACAAAAACAAAAACAAAAAATGATGTCGTTTCTTTAAGCCGTGTCACACTCCTGACAGTTTCAAATTCCTTAATTGCTTTCTCTATTATTTTCCATAGCAGTTAAAAGCACCTGTCCGATATGCAGAAAAAGAGAAAGAACTTTGAGAATTTGTTTTGCTTTGTGTTAAAGGGTTCCTACATTCATCACAACAATATGGCCCAGCAGATCCTGTAGGGAAGAGGCTGCCCGCCAAGCAGGAGCGTGAGTATTCGGTTTTGTCATTTGGGGCTGCCCAGGCGCCAGTCCCACATAAGCCTCCCTTTGGGAGAGCAGCCTCTTCCCTTGAGTGCAGATGTGTTGGGAGCTAACCCCTCCTCCTTCTACATGAGCTAAGGGGTGAGGGCCAGCCCTCACTGCCTCCGGAAGTACCTGATTCAGCCTCAGCGTCTTACACACCCACCCTCTCCTGGGAGGTGAATTTGAAGGGGTACAACGAGGCACACCAGGATGTTCCTGCTGTGGATTCTTTACTTCAGTCCTCTGGAAGTTTCTCTATTCTTGCTGCTTTTCTGCCTGATCCTCCGGATCTCCACTGATTTGGAGAAATAATCGGGAAATAAATAATCGGGAAATTCCCTTTGGGCTCAAAATAGAGTCACTTCTGATACTTGCAGCCATGCACCGGACTGATACGGTGTAGTTAACAGATGTGCCTCTTCCTTGTAGTGGTATTTGGCTACTCAATTTCCTTGCTCTACATGTGGTGTGAACTTAATTCGGGAGAGTTCTCTCTGGCCCTGGGTGAGTGACCTACTTACTCTGCTGAGATCCATTGGATCTGACACTCAGGAAACAAGCACTGGGGGTCACAGAGAGAGCACCAGGACATAGCACCGCAGGGAAATGCTAAAATGAAAGGCAGACTCCACTCTTCACCTAATGGCTAAGATGACCTGCTGGTCTCCTCTCGATTAGGATGGGATACACACGTAGATGACTTTCAAACTTTAGGAATACAGAAAAATCACTTCGGATACCTACTTTAAAAATGCAGTATCCCAATCATCCTTTCAGAAATACTCATGTAAATGGTATGATTTGCAAAGAATCTTCCTTTCTCACTCATCGAGTTTCCTAAAATTTCTATTAGACTTTTTTTGGTGGGGGAGAAAGGGAAATAGATATTGTCTACAAAAGGACTCTGTTACTTAAATGTAACAAATCAAGGCGCCTGGGTGGCTCAGTCAGTTAAGCGTCTGCCTTCAGCTCAGGTCATGATCCCAGGGTCCTAGTGTTGAGCCCCATCAGGCTCCCAGCTCAGCGGGGAGCCTGCTTCTCCCTCTCTCACTCCCCCTTCTTGTGCATGCTCTCGCTCTCTCTCTCTCTCTCAAATAAATAAATAAAATCTTAAAAAAAAAAAAAAGAAATGTAACAAGTCAACATATGGTAGTATACTTAGCCTGCTAGGATTCGATTATGTAGGCTTAGAAAAAGGAAATAAAGTAGATGAGGACATGTGCCCTTGGTCAGCCTCAGCATCACTGTGCCTCTTTAAGTGACCACCTGACCAAGTTGCAGGGGACTCTAGTGTCTGAAGATATACACCTTTCTAGCAACATAGCTCCAAAATATGATCGACTACTTTATCAGGCATTTAATCAAATGAGCAATAATCTGCTCCAAGCTGGCAGAAAAATGTCCACATTAGATTTATTAAGAGATCTTTTTAAGAATCTTCCAGGGTAATTTTGCTAACGATGATTTTCAGCTATATGCTAACCTCAGAACTTGATCTCCTAGTAAGATGACTCTGCTCTTACAAAATTCAGTCTTGGGAGAGGCAATGCAGTGCAAAGTAGGGGTTAAATGTCTTCCCTTATAGCCAGATTGATTCTCCCTCTGGCATTTATTAACTGTGCAACTTTGGGCAAGCTGCCTACCCCTCCATTCTCAGCTTCCTTATCTGTGAAATAATAGTCTCTCCTTCCTGTGAACTCTGAGCAACAGACTGAGGGTTTTGGAGGGGTGGAGGTGGGGGGTTGGGCGAGCCTGGTGGTAGGTATTGAGGAGGGTACGTATTGCATGGAGCACTGGGTGTGGTACATGAACAATGAATCTTGTAACACTGAAAAAATAAAATAAAAGTATTTGAGGGAAAAAAATAGTCTCTCCTTCATAAGGATGGGCTCTGGGTTACACAGTGTCAAAACCATATGCAAACTCTGTTGCAAAGAAGGATAGACTCCCTTCCCTGCTTTCCTGTTTCCCAGACCTGCGATATTTAGTGTGCTCGACTAATGCTGCCGCATCGAAATTCAAGCAAAGTGAAAGCAAGGCAAATGCTAGAAAAACATCTGCCTTGCTTTCACTTCAGCAACCACCGTGTCTGTAAGCAGAGCCACAGTCGCAAGATTCCACATGTGGGCTGAAAAATTCAGCAAGTCTGTTAGTTACCAAATCACCATAGCAGGGACCAAGACTTGGGTTAAAACTAGATGCCTTTCCTGACCACCAGCCTAGGTTGGGACCACCATCATCTGCTCTCAAGGCATCCTGTAATTCTCCGTGGTGATACCCATCATGATGTTATTTAAATAATTAGTGTCTCTCACCCCCGTTTCTCCCATTATGCAGCCCCGACGCCCTAGAATGTAAACTTCGTGAGGACTTTTCCAGTCCCAGATCATCGATGCTGAACACGGGTGCTTTGAGTAATGCAGGCACTCAATAAATATTTACTGAATGAATGAATGTGTGAATGACAATCCTCCACATGTATAGATTTCAGATATTTTCTATTTTTAAAGCGGAGGCTATGAGTAAGGAATGGGACCAATATTCATTTCTATATTGTCAGTTTTAAAGTCAGCCATATGCTTCGCCATACTAAGTGTTCACTCAATTCATCTGAATTCAACAAACACTTCTTGAGCACTACCATGTGCTACGCTGATCAGGATACAGGGATGCTCTCAACGAGTTCATCCTCCTCCACATCCCCTTCTCCTATCACACACGCAAGAGGGGGAGCTTCATATTATTCTTTCATAAAACAAGCATTTGTTGAGCAATTGCTGTGTGTTATAAATATCTCTAGCTTCATATTTCTTCCTTGTGCCTGCTTTTAACCGTATAGATGGGGACGTGTATTCTCTTGCCTGGGAACAACTAGTCATGGGCTGCATGGGTGTAAATGACCCTGCTGGGTGTGTCACCCGGATCTGGTGCAATGATATGTTGTGTACAGACCAGACAGCATGGCAATTAAAAACCTCCAAATCTCTTGTATTTCTTACTCTCCCGAGTTCTTTGCAAGTTTAATGGCTCTCTAGGGCAGCTCTCTTCAACTATCAGTGATCTGATCATTTCCACCTCGTGGCTGTACTATATCAACATTTTGCTTACAGGGTCTATGGCAGGGGAACAGAGACAATGAAAAACTCACACTGCTCTTCCAATCTTGGACCCACGCAGACATCATATCTACCGCCCATTGATCTGAAGGAGTCACCTGTCCCTACCTATGTAATGGATCCAGAAAGAGAGAACTGGATGTGGTTAAGCACTAGAAGTTTTCACCACGTTGTTATATTTTATTCTTATCAGAAGCAATCCCAATCAGCGGAGTACACTGTGAGATAATCGCAGAACACTAAAATTCATCCACATAGTAAAGAGTGTCTTCCCTTTTCCTGTTTTACAATAATGGAGACCGAGGCTAAAAGATCACCCAAGATTTCAGAACTAGTTAGAGGCAACACAGGTGCTAGAAACTAGGTGTCCAGAATCCCTATCCAGTATGGTCTTCCCACTGCATAATGATCTGCTCACAACACTGTCCACATGGCATTCTATCACCAGTCCTCCCCATCCATAGAAGGCAGAATCTGATAAAAACTGAGCCTTTATGGTTCAACCAGAGCCAAGTGTCTCATGTCAGTTGATTAAATGCAGCAGAGCCTTCTGTCTCATTTCAGTAGAAATTCCAGTTCCTTAGACTTTCCATTTTCAATATACTATGTTATTTTCAAGGAGAAATTCAGTAGCAGGAACTGAATTTGTTGAGCCCCGAGGCCTGGATTTTAAATTTTATTAAGTATGTATGTTGCCCTCCCACATCAAGCACAGACAGTTAACTTCTGGTTTGGAAAATTCGCTGGCATTTATTGGGCATATATGAACTGGATTGTATCCTATAGCATGGCGAGCTTGATTTATAGGTAATTCTTTTCTATTTATAATTTTCAGTGGTGTTGAAAATAGACGTAAAATTTGGCAGTTTAATTTCCCATAATAGCTGAAGACATGTTTGGCAGAGGGGGAATTTTTAAAGAGAATATATTTAGAATTACCTGATTTAGGGTTCAGTTCATAGGAACCCAAAGTATACAGAGTTGTCTGACTCTCATCTTTCCATATAGCCTCTTCTTTCCGTACATCCATAACAAATACACTTTTCTACTCAAAGGCCCTTGTAGCCTGACATTAGAGGTGACAAAGAAGGTGCTGATGACCAACATCTTCTTGGTGGGAGAGAGGAACTCATGACCACTTTGACTTGACATCGACCAAACCCCAAAGTTCCCTGTAATGCATGTATGTACTCTGATGTGCTTACAAAACCCCGTTAGGGGCCCGGCAGCCAAAAACACATCTTCATGTCATTTCAAGTCCAAGTCAACAAGCACTTCTGGACATTTCCTAGGAAACTTACTTCTGTCCTCCAGAGCAACTCCAGCACAGCCTCTCCCACCCTGCGCAGCAGCCTGGATGGTTCTGATGCCACTCTGTTTTCCGTAAGTCACTGCCATATTAGCAAAAAAAGGAAAAAAAAAAATATGTTTAAAATAGAAGTAGGTCTCAGTTCCTTCCCCCTTTTTAAATTCTGCTCCTTTAGCCCAATGCCCTCCAGCTGTGCAGGGAGATCGTGACTTTTTTGGATTCAATGCCAATATCAGTCTGAAAATTGGCTGGTAGACAGTGCCAAGAGACCAGGCAATTGACTAGTGTTCTTTGATGAATGTATACTTTTCCCTGCCTTCTCTGTAAACCAATTAGCTTCTTGAGTTGGACTGATTCTCCCCAGTCCAAGCCAATGCCCAAAATGCACATTCTAGTGTGTAATTCAATATGCTCCTGCTTAGCAATAGGACAGCTAATGATAGACTTTTATCACAATGTTATGTGAATTTACTGGGAATAGAACCGGTAAGGTTTGTCAGCATAACTAGATCATTTTCAAAAGAATTTCTCTTCAGGTAGCCCCACAGAAGCACAGTGTCTGTCTGTGAGACATCATATTTATCCTTGATACCAACCTACCAGAGACCTTGGTCAAGTCATTGAACTTCCTAGGTTCTAACACTCTGAGCTACAGAGTGGAGATCCTAATGTACTTGTTTTTCTTTCTTACATGACGTGGAAGGGTAAAAGTGAGATGTAGTTATAAAATGCTTTGAACAATTATAAAATAAGGTATTATAATTACAAGCTCATTTGTGGCTTATGGGGGTATTAAAATGGTACAACCAGTGGAAACTAGTATAGAGTATTAGTGCATTCGTTAGGATTGTACCTGGCTAGCTGTGACAGAAAACTTAAGACAACAGGGGATTATACAAGAAAGAAATTCAGATTTTTCCAACAAATCTCAAGGAATAAAGTTTGTTTTTAGTAAAAGGGTGCCCACAGTCTCCCTCCGGTCCTGACATTCCTGCAGTGGGACCCCTGTGCTCATAGTCCAGAATGACCTCTCACTTCTAGTCTGTGAGACATCATATTTATCCTTGACACCAACCTACCAGAGACCTTGGTCAAGTCATTGAAATAATGATAATATTTGGGCAAATAATAGATCAGATTACCACAGTTTATTCTTTTTGTTACCGAGTAGTATTCCATTTGTGTATGTGCCACAGCTTGTTTGTCCATTCACCCACAGATGGCTATCTGGGGTTTTTTCCAACTTTGGGACTATTTTGAATAAAGCTTCTATGAATATTTATATGTAAGTCTTTGTCTGACTCTATGCTTTCATTTCTCTTGATTAAATGTTTAAGTGTAAGATTGCTGGATCATATGGAATCTGAATCTTTTTTTTCAAATTCCTCTGTCCTCCTGACTCCTGTTTGCCTTCATTTGGGGCCTTTAACCTCCTTTGATCTCAGTTAGTTGTGCCCTTATTGTTTGTCATATCTGCCCAGTGGACCTGTTTTTACCTTCTTTTTTCATTAATGCATGGACTTGGGTTTATTACTTTGTTCAGACTGAAGTATTTACTCCAGGACACTTATTACAAACTAGCCTAAGCCAATTTGGTCATATCTCTTTTGACCTTCTTGGTATATAATTATAGCCACATATACAGTTGCAGCCTCTCCAGTAAGAACAAGTTTCTGACCAAAATCTCCCAAATATGCTGACATTTACTAAATAAATTTTTACTAGCAAGCAGACACAGAACAGTTTGTATAGCCTATTCTGTAAATTCAATGAAGGCCGAATTCCCTTGAACAAGAGACTCACTAGAAATAGGTGGATTAATATTCTAGAAGTAGGATTTTGATAGTAAGATATGGGATAGAGCTGTAGGGACCAACCTTGAGGGTTCTGGCTACATAGGACCTGATAGGTTCTTAGATTTATGGAAGTGTGAGGACTATCTCTAAAAGATTCTAGCCATTCTACATACCAAGAATATTACTCATTTTACCAGTGAAAGGCAATGTGATGCTAATTAATGGACCACAAATTCCATGAATGAAAATTCATTTCTAGCTTTCATTCTACTATCCGGTGCTAATCAAAAATAAATATGACTGGAGCACTTGTAATACACACATTTCAGATTGTGGACCTTTTAATAAGATATCATCTGGTCACCTGTGAAAATTGAATTTCTGATTATGACAGTGTCTAGCAGGTGACTCAAACTAAGTACCTACATATATCACACATGTCACTTGATTTTTTGCAGAAGTATTTTAAAGTAAATCATAAATATCATAAAAACTCTTGAATCCTACCTTGGAAATAATGTTTATTGAGCACCCACTATATGCCAAGCAGTCTGCTAGGTGTTTTATAATTACATTTATATTCTTTATCTACTAAATTATAATAGCCCAATGAAGCAGGCATCATTGTGATTTTCTGTTTTACAATGAACTCTAATTTACTCAAAATTTTTTGAAGCAATAAAGTTGTAGTTCAAATCTACCTGCAAAGTAATGTTTCATCCATCTTACAGTTTAAGAGATATAAACACATTTTTTAGTATCTACTTGAAGATGTAACTAAGTCACTGCGTATTAATCTTTCTTATACTTTTTGGTTAATAGAAATGGAGATCTTGGAGAATCTGATGAAAGCGCTCTCTCCCCATCAAAATAAACATTCATGACCAAGTTTGCCAATAACATCAGGAGTTTGTGAAAACTTCCTCTTTCTTCTCTATGCCCAGCATGAATCTCAGATTAAGAATCCCTAAAATAGGGGCGCCTGGGTGGCTCAGTGGGTTAAAGCCTCTGCCTTCGGCTCAGGTCATGATCTCAGGGTCCTGGGATCCAGCCCCGCATCAGGCTCTCTGTTCAGCAGGGAGCCTGCTTCCTCCTCTCTCTGCCTCCTTGTGATCTCTCTCTCTGTCAAATAAATAAATAAATAAAATCTTAAAAAAAAAAAAAAAAAGAATCCCTAAAATAAAGAATATTAAACATTTCTCCACTTTAGGGTTGTAATCTACACTATTTGCTCTTGTTCCTGTGTTTGTACTTCTGAAAGAGCTATTTGTTTCTAAGCTAGAGAAGCTATTTATCCTTTTTGTAATAGGGCTTCCTATTTCTTCATTTCAAAATGCCCCTGGACACAGGCAGTATCAGCAGCAGAAACCCTTTTTTGGTGACTATACCTTTAATCCTACTTGGTGACTACACTTGATGCAAGATAGAGCCTTCTCTGTATTTATACCTCAGAAACTACTTCACGGCTTTGCCCAAAGCCATTGTGGAAATAAGGTCCCTAATCCAAAGATTACATCCTTGCCTATTCAGCAATCCAAATGTCCAACAGGTCACTTGAGAAAACCGACCATAAAGTATCTTCATTTTCATCACTTGAGCACAAGAGCACACCGGTATTTTTCAGTCTCCCTCCAGGTTCTTCAACGTTTTTGACATTTTATGAACTTTCCTAGGTGAGGCATGCTGCCAGGGCTCTATGTCATGTGACTGAGGGCCTTCTCTAAAGAGACTGCATGAACCACTCATTAGCATAATTTAAGCATTAATTATGAAAACAGTCCCTTAAATGCCATGAAAACAGATAAACCACTGAGCCACTACTGAGCAAACTACCTTACTGCTGAGGCTCAAACAATAGAATGATTAGCAAAAATGCATTCCTAGACTCCGTTATATTTCACATAGCATTTGACAATCCATAGGGCCCACCTCTGATTCCCCATAAATAAGATATACAATTTAATGGTTCTCTTTTATCTTACACATCATAGTGAATCTGTGAGAACATCATTTAACCTCTACAATCTGTCTTTCAACTGCTGCATACTTACAGATAAGAATGAACACAAATGTAACCATTTTTATTTTATTCTATGAATATGTACTTTTATGTTGTCTCTGATAAAGTGAAAAATACATATTGATATATAGAAAAATTGCTATTGCCATATATAAAGAATGATTCTGAAGATTACTGAAATACAACCAACTATGAGTTAGAATTTTTGGTACATGTTGAATCTATTTCAAGGTATTTTTTTATTATATGGGATTATATGGGATTACTAAAAGGACATCATCACAAACTAGCTTTTCTAATAATTCAATCTTAAGGTATATGTAAAGATTATAGCTTGAAAATGAAGCTACAATGCAAACTGAGCATGCCTGAGTTTTATACCAGGCAGAAATTAATGAAAATAACCTAGTATTATAACTATTCTCTGCTAAAAAAAAAAAAAAGAACTTACTTTTTAATCATTCAACACTGATTCTTAAAAGAAGCCATTAGCTATAATGGCTGATGGATGATCAAGTATGTTTTGGCAAAACCAAATGCAGGCAACACTTTGAGAAGCTGCCTTCTCCAAGAAACTTTTATTTTTTTCATCTAATATTTCAAAGCATTTGATCTTAGTTTTTAATCTCATTTACAACATTTAAGAATCAATAGTGTAATCAATTTTTCTCATATATGAAATGGGGGCAATAATAGTAACTACTCATGGCTTGTTTTGAAAATCGAACACATTAATGCATGTAAAGATCCTGGCATGGAGGACTTCCAGGTTCTGCTCCAACAGGGAAAGAGCCCAGAAGTTGTCACTCCTATCCTTATAACAAGAAAAAGCTGGACAAACTAAAAATCAACAACTTTTTGGGATCCATAAGATAACTGAGGTCACAAGGCAAACCTAGTCTGGAAATATAGGCCCATCTCGGGAGATACAGTCAAGATCTGCTTGTCTACAACAGAAGCAGCTGGAGCCATACACTGGTAGGAGACTGAAATGATAATTTTGATAAATTGTGGGAGGACGAATTTGGGTTAACATGAGAGTGAGAAACTGTCGGTTCTGCAGTCTTAGGAAGGGCCCCACACTCTCATGAGCTTTACCTCCAGCAGTCGCACAAGGTTCTCATGGCAAAGATCTGAGACATTTCCCCTAGTTCAGAGCTCTGGCTTTAGCAGGCATCTTTGCTTAATAATCCCAGAGTCTTCTCCGTAAAAGGGCTAAATTCCAGGAGAGATGACTTTGCCAGAGCCTTATCTCAGCTTGGGACATTCCTCCAACACCAACTCCCAGTAAGCTTCCTATGTCACTTAGGGGAAAAAAATATATATATATATCCACAGGGTCAAGGCTTCAAGGAAATAGATTAGGAATGCTATAGCCAGGGAAGAGAATGGGGAAGGAGAGAAATACTTGTAAAGGTCACAGCCTGGAGACACAGGCCCTTTAAAAGACTTAAATTTAATCACATGGTACAGACTACTTCCCTCTCCCCATATCTAATCACTACATCCACAGGACTTCTGTTGGCATATAATTGTGGTAGATTATACCTAAAGAGCTACAAGATGCAAACTCTGAGGAGGATTATGTAGGGAAGCCTAAACTCAAGAAGAGAAATAAACACAAGGTACTGAAGAATTTGAAGCCTCTGGCACCTATGACTACAGTAAACAGTGAACTACTAGACAGATTAACATAAATCTTCAAGCTAAAGTCCTATTTACTTCAGTTCCTGTTACTCGGTACAGCATGTCCAGCTTTCAATAAAAAATTACCAGGTTTGTGGGAATGCAAAAGCTACAAACATTTTGGAAGACAGCTTGGCAGGTTCTTAAAAAGCTGAACATAGGTTTACCTTATAATCCAGCAATCACACTCCTATGTATTGACCCAACCGATTTCTAAACCAGGTCGACACATAAAGTTGCATATAAATGCTTATAGAAACTTTATTCATCATCACCCCAAACTGGAAGCAACCAAAATGTTCTTCAGAAGTCAACAGATAAACAAACTGTGTCTTATCCATATAGCACAATACTATTTCACACACACACACACACACACACACACACACAAGAATGAACTATCAAACCAAAAGAAGACATGGAATATTTAAATGCATATTGCTAACCAAAGAGTCTAAATACTTTATGATTTCAAGTATATGATATCCTATAAAATGCAGAACTATATAGATAAAAAACAAATCCAAGGTCACCAAGGTTTCAGGGCAAGTGGGTTAGTAGGTGAGACACATGGGATTTTTTTTTTGTTTTGGCAGTCAAACTATTCTTAATGACATTGTAATGGTAGACACATGACATGACAACCCCACAGAATTCTGTAGCACAAAAAGGAACCTTAATATATAAAAATTAACAAAAAATTATTTAGAAGTTTGGAGTTTCAAGGATGGAAGGTAATGTAACACAACAGTTTAACTGTGTTACAAATGTATGAAATGACCTCACTGAAGGAAGTAGGGGGTAAAATACCTATGTAACTACAGACTATATACTATAGTCTGGATGACTAAAGGCAATAGAAACCGCATATAAGCACTGTACTCCAGTTGAGTAAGTTGCTTTCCATAGAAGTATGGGGTAAAAATTCTGCCACTACACATAAGCAACAGGTTAAGCTAAAATGATCCATTATGTAATGGATTAGAATTGGAAACATCAGTATGAATTTCGTTTTAGGTTAATATAGATATTAATGGTAACATGTAAAAATATTTATAAATATGTGTATATACAGAGGTTAGTTTATACATACATGTCAGCTGAGAAGGGCAAAAACAAGACCCAAGTAAGCAATGAGCACACCTAGCAACCAGATCTTGGTTTCTAATTCTCCAACAAAAACAGAGATCCTGGAGAAATGGCTGATTCTAGGACTAGGGCAGGAAATACAGAAGATAAGCCTGAAGTATCTGTAATGCCAGTAAGGAAGTGCTCGAAAAGGGAAGGAAGGAAGGGAGGGAGGAAGGAAGGAAGGAAGGAAGAAAGGAAGGAAGGAAGGAAGGAAGGAAAGAAAAAAGAAAGAAAGAAAGAAGTAAAGAAAGAAAGGAACCCACAATAATCAGGGCGTGTTAAAGGGACTTGGGAGCCAACCAAAAGAGATCCCAATCACCAAACCTGGAACAATTAAAGCAAGACTATAAAGTAGTGTTAGATCATAATCTAAGCTATAAAGCAAATGTCCACAAGTCCATACCAGTACAATGAGTGATTGAGTAAATAAATAAATTGGGGAGAATAGACAAATCACCTATGTAAAAAAATTCTAAACAATTTATGTAGAAGTTTCACCTTCAGAGAAGCAGAACATAACTCATCATTTCTTAAATGAGGATTGTGAATAGTGACTTCTTTCCAAAGAATACAGTACGGAAGAGGGAAACGGGGAGTTATAACTTTACAGTTGAGAGAGAACAGACAGATGCTACCTCAGCCAGGCGGCCAAGATTAACATCAACAGTGATGTCCCTTTAATAGTATGTACCCTTGATTTGCTATATGACTTTACCTCTATTGTTTTATTCCCTGAAAGCCATTACCCAGTCTAATGATTAGAAAAACAACAAATACTAAAGGATAAAGACTCTACACCTTATCATAATCCTTAAAACTGTCAAGATCATTAAAAAAGAATAGTCTAAGAAATTGTCACAGCCAAAAGGAAACTAAAGAGACATGACAATTAAAGGTAATATGTTATTCAGGATAGGATCCTGGAATAGGAAAGGAACATTAGGTAAAAATCTAAAAAGATTGAAATAATGATTAATTTTAGATAATAATGTATCAATATTGGCTCATTCATTGTGACAAATGTACCATATTAATGTACACGTACCACATGTATCATTATAATGCATCTATATTAATTAGTAATAGGTGGAAATGGGCACAGGGTATGTGGAGACTCTGTATGATCTTCTTAATCTTTCTGTAAATTAAAACTATTTAAAAAAATCTTTTAATTTTAGAAAAGTATGTGGTGGAATCGTCCCCCTACTTCATGGGAAGTACTCAGTCAATGTTAACTGTTATTATCTACATGACAAACACTAACTATTCTTAATGACATTGTAATGGTAGACACATGACATGTGATGGGATCTCTGTGGTCAAAGTTAGATAATCATTAGAGATTTAAAGAGAATAGTGACTGTAATTAACCTGAATAACTCAGAATCTAAAAAGAATTGCTAACCCATGCATTGGCCAGATTACCGGACTTTCATTTTCTGTAAGAGTCAACCATAGAATAAAGTAAGATTCAGAATAAGAGGTAGAGAAAAAGCAAACCCCAAGTGATTTCCTGTCTTACCCTAAAAAGGAAAAAATGAACAATCCTGCCTCCTATACCAAAAGCTCTCTATTGCTTTGAAGGTGATGTCAGCCAATCCACTTCTAAAGGCTCAACGCACGGTCCTCTCAGAGACATTTTCGTTTCAATATTGAACTCCTAAAGAGCTAAAGATCCTTCAGATAGAAGAGGGCATCTAATACTACTGAGGCAAAAAGAGGCCCTGGAAAAATATGGGAAGAGATGACAGATGCGAATAAGCATGATGGAATATTTCATCAAAAGGATAATTGAATTATCTGCTTTAAAAAAATTAGTCCTACATTTTGGCATTCATCCTTTTTCTAGCTTTCAGAAAGATCTTTTTGAGAAATTCTGAGTTGTTGAAGAAATTGTCAGTTGACCATTCATTTATAATCAGGGCCTTGCAGCAAGTGAGGGGAAGGGATGCAGCAAAGTTTTATTTTCAGTTTATTTTACAAATCTAAGAGACTTATTCAAATTCCCATAGCTTTGGATGAACCACATAGACATAATCTTACCTCTGAATTCACTAAACTTCACCCTACCTTTGCGTGAGTTCTCTTCTTGATAGTTTGGTGTCTCTAGACAAATTAACAGACTCATGTGGAGCCCAGAATTTAAAGGTTTTGTTGCATCATAAATAGAAAAACAAGTACACAACCTTGTTTTCTGCCATTGCCTATCAAGGTCCATCTTACTTAAAAATTTTGTGGGTTATCCAAAACGACCATCTATGCTTATATCTTCAAAATAAATACTAATTTTTAATGGTGAAGCTTAGATTATAAAAGGATCTGGTTTTTAATACTCCAAAAAGGAATCTGTTCATGAATAAGTCCTCTGAATCTCCATCTCATCAGGAAGTTCACAAAACAATATGAATACAATGGCTACGCTGGCCAATGACGTGTGCATCGGCCTAAATTATGAAGCCAGTCAAGTTAGGCATGGGAAAGCTGTATTTGTCAGCATACAGGTGCCATTCTTAGAAGCACTTGCTTTAAACATGATGTTAATGAATCTTTGTCAAAGGGAAAATTTATACTAGATTGAAATATATTACCTCCCCTTTCAGAAGTATTTCCATTTTGATAGCAATGCATAAAGTCCAAAAACAAAACAAAAACAAAAACAAAAACGCACAAAATTTAAAGGTGCAACTCTCTAACGATGGAATTTTTTTTTAATTTTATGTATTTATTTATTTATTTGACAGAGAGAGAGAGAGAGCACAAGCAGGCAGAGAGGCAGGTAGAGAGAGAGGGGGAAGGAGGCTCCCTGCTGAGCAGAGAGCCCGATGCGGGGCTCTATTCCAGGACCCTGAGATCATGACCTGAGCCGAAGGCAGAGGCTTTAACCCACTGAGCTACCCAGGTGCCCCTAATGGTGGAATTTTAGACTCTGTCAGATGATGAAGAAAAAGGAAAGGAAAAATTCTTAGAATAGGTTTCTGTTCAAAGCCCCTCTAAAATCACCTCAGAGTGACAGGCTCCTAGTTTGCTGTATCCCAATTATTTCCCTTTGTATATGGTCTTTTGCTACATGAAAAAACTTGACTTTATTTAAATTACATTTGTTGTACAGAGTTTTAAGAACACTGAATGGTGTTTTAAGAAGAAAATTCATATATAACTCCATGTCAAGCACAGTTGTTGTGTTTTACATAGCTATATTTCACTGTAATCAGTAAATTCACTTCCTGTGTTTTATACTTGCTAAGGTATTCATCCATTCAACAAATATTTATTAAATGCCTACTATGTGCCAGGTACCATTCTAAGGTGTTGGGATACATCATTAAATAAGACAGACAAAATTCCTGATTTTATAGAGCTTATATTCTACTGGAGGAAAGATATAAATAATAAATATAATATCTAAAAATTTTGTATATGCTATTTTTTAAAATAATAAAGCAGGTTAAGTAGGATTGGCAGTGAGGATTGGGAAGGAGGATACAATTAAAAATAGTATAGCTGGGGAAGGCATCCTTGAATAGTGACATTAGAGCGCCGGCTTGCCAGAGGTTAGTCAGACATGTAGATATCTAGGGAAAGAGACTTCCAGACAAAGAAAAAATCAGTGCCAATGACCCTTGTGTTGGGAACGTGTCTTGCATATCTGAGGAGCAACTGGGAGGTCAGGGTGGCTGGGGCACAGTGAGTGACAGAGAGGGTAGATAAAGATGATGTCAGAGATAATGAAGGCCAGAAAAATGTACACCTTGCACACCAATGTAAGGGCTTTGGCTGAACTATTATGCAATTTTGGACAAGTGGCTAACCATTATAAGACTCGATTTATTTAATCTATGAACAAGAAGCAATCAACTAAAAAAGAGGTATTACCAATAAACCAATAATGCAGAGGAAATGGAATAATAAAAATTAACTAATATAAAACAAAACAAAAAAGAAGAAAAGGAACAAAAAAAAGAGACGAAGAGAAAACAAATAAAAAGATAGCACATTTAAACTTAACTATAAAGTAATGATGATTATATTAAATATAAATAGTCTACAAACTCTGATTAAGGAGCAGACCGTTAAATGTATTTAAAAAAGCAAGACTTAACTATATGTTGTCTATAAGAAACATACTAGAAACATAAACCACAGAGGGGTTCAAAGTAAAAGAACGGGAAGAGATATAGCATTGTAAATCTAACAAAGAGAAAGTAGGAGTAGCTCTATTAATATAGATTTCAGAGTAAGGAATGTTACCAGGATAAAGAAGGACAATGATATAATGACAAAATGGTTAATACATCAATAAAACAACATTTCTAAAAGTATCCACACCTAAAAACAGAACTTCAAAATTAAGAAAGCAAAAACTTACAGAACTTAAAAGAGAAAAAGACAAACTCACAAGTACAGTTGGAGATTTCAAAATCCCCTTTTCAATAATTGAAGGAACAAGTAGACAGGAAATCTGTGACCTCATTGACATTTGTAGAACACTGCACTCAAAAAATAGCAAAATAGATTTTTTTCAAATGCACATGGAATAAAGGGTTGAAATTGTCAATGTATAGTCTCACACCTCAATATAATTAAAGCAGAAATCAATAATAGAAAGATATCTAGGAAATCCCCCCAAATATTTGGAAATTATATGGCACATTTCTATATAACCCATAGGTCAATGAAAAAATCACAAGAGAAATTAGAAGTTATTTTAAAATGAATGAGAACAAAAACACCAAATATCAAACGTGTGGGATGCATATGTATATTATAGCACATAGCATAAAATATGTATATTAGAAAAAAATAAAGATCTCAAGTCAAATCTGTTTCCACTTTAGAAAACTAGGCAGGTGCGCACGCATGCGCGTGTGCGCCCGTGCACACACACACACACGCACACACACACGAATTAAACCCAAAGAACGCCAAAGAAAGAAAATATTAAGGGTAAGAGCAGACATTAATAGAATTAACAGAAAGAGAAAGATAACAATGAAAGCGTTAAGCGGTCTCTTTAAAAAACAAAAAAACAACAGTAAAATTGATAGACTTCTGGTAAAACTAATCAGAAAAAAAAAAGAAAAAGAAATTACCAATATCTGAAATGATATATGGGTTATAACTTCAAATAATACAGACACTAAAATGATAATAAAATATTTTAAACAACTTTTTGGCCAATAAGTTAACAACTTAGATAAGATAACAAATTCGTTGAAAGACACGAACTTCCAAAGCCTACTTAAGAAGAAAAAATAACCTGAATAATCCTATAAATTTTAAGTAAATTGAATTCATAGTTAAAAACCTCCAAGGTTTTGTAATACTCCAAGCCCAGGTAGCTTCACTGGTGGATTCTTCTATTTAAGAAAGATAATAACAATTCTACACAACAAATTCACCCAATGAATAGAGAACATAGTCCATCACATTCTATGAGACCAGAGCTGACATCATACCAAAACTAGACAAAACTACTAGAAAAAAAGGAAAAGAAATAAAATTAAAAAAAGAAAACTAGACACCAATATTCCCTATGAATATTAGCAAATCGAATCTGGCAATATATAAAAAGATAAAGCATCGTGGTCCAGTGGAGTTTATACAGCAATACAGGGTAGGTTGAATATATGAAAAACAAAATATAATGTACCATATTAACAGACTAAAAGAAAAATTACATGATCATCTCAACAGAGGCAGAAAAAACATTTGACAAAAATCTACATGCTTTTTGATACAAATGCTCAGCAAACTAGGAATAATAGACAAGGACTTGCTCAATTTGTTAAACGTTTGAAAAACCCAGAGCTACCATCATACTCAATGGTGAAAAACCTTGTAAAATGAAAAACAAGGAAAGGATTCCTCCTCTCAGCACTTTTATTCCCATTATACTGAAGGTCCTTGCCAACAAGGAAAGAAGAAAGAAATGAAAGATAGATTAGAAAGAAAGAAAACTTCTTTGCAGACAATATAATGGTCTATGTAGAATATCCTAATCAATATCAATTTTATTTATATATACTTGCAATAAACAACTGTAAATTTCAATTTAAAAATACTACTTACAATATTAGAAAAAATGCAAAATACTTAGGGATATATTTTACAGAAGATATACACTGAAAACTACAAAATATTGCTGAGAAAAATTAACGATGATTAATAAATGTAGATATATATCATCCTATGGATTGGAAGACTCAGTACTGTTAGTATGTCAATCCTTCCCAACTAATACATAGATTCAGTCCAATTCAATTCAAATTCCAGTAAGAACTCTCTTACAGTACTAGTAGAAATGCAAAATATTACAGCCACTTTGAGAGACAATTTGGCAGTTTCATATAAAGTTAAATATAGACTTACCATATGACCCAGCAATTGTACTTCTAGGTATTTACACAAGGAAACTGA
Organism: Potos flavus; assembly: GCA_028534135.1. Lineage (NCBI taxonomy): Eukaryota > Metazoa > Chordata > Mammalia > Carnivora > Procyonidae > Potos > Potos flavus. Next base: position 57,382,611 of record CM052896.1, read on the forward strand.
AAATTACATTCACACAAAAATCTGTGGCAGCTTTATGTATAATTGCCAAAAGCTGGGGATGTAACCAACTCAATAATAAGACAAACAATTCAAGTAAAACTAAGCAAAAACAACAACAAAAGAAAGGACTAGAATTTGACCAAATAATACATTTGGATGACAAATAAGCATATGAAAATATACTCCATATCATTAGTCATTAGGGAAATGCAAATTAAATTAGTAAATTTAATTAAATTAATTTAATTTAAATTAAATTAGTATCTCATGAGATACTACTACATACGTAGTAGAAGAGCTAAGATTACAAATACTGACACTGCTAAGTGCTGGCAGTGAACTCACGTTATATGGCTGGTGGGTATGTGAACTGATTAAGCTACTGAATCAGGAAGTAGTTTCTAAATAATGTTGCTATAAACATTTGTTACAAGTATTTGCATGGACTTGTGTTTTCATTTCTCTTGGGTAAATTCATAGGAATGGAACAGCCCAGAGTACTTTTCTAAGTAGTGGGTGATGGACACATGGTAGCAATATGAGGAAGGAAGTACTTTCCCAGAATTTCCCAGAATTAGAAAAGAAGAGAGCCAAACAGTGAAAGGCAAGTAAGTGAAGGGTGATCCCTGCAAAACGAGGCATGACAAGGGAGCTAGTATGGAATGTTGGAAAGGTAACAGCTCCAGACATGGATAAAATAAAAGGTCCTGTTCCTTAATATACATTAGGGTGGGGGTGCCTGGGTGGCTCAGTGGGTTAAAGCCTCTGCCTTCGGCTCGGGTCGTGATCCCGGGGTCCTGGGATCCAGCCCCGCATCGGGCTCTCTGCTCGGCGGGGAGCCTGCTTCCCCTCTCTCTCTGCCTGCCTCTCTGCCTACTTGTGATCTCTCTCTCTCTGTCAAATAAATAAATAAAATCTTTAAAAATATATATATATACATTAAGGTGTGTGGTCGGGGCTGAGAGGAGGCATGAGACTCAGTTAGGTTGTAAGTCCGCAATTTTCCCAAATCAGTTTTGCGCCAATAACCAATCTCATAATTATAACAGAAATGTCAACACCCACAAGAGACATGAACAAGTACACCACTCGACATCCACAAATCCTAATGTTGTTCCAAGAGCTCTAGTTGCCAAGAGAAGTCTTTCTAGGCTGAGCCAGTTCTAGAGATCCAAAGTTTCACAGGAGCAGTGGGTTGTGTGAGAGGACTGGGCAGATGCAGGAAACAATAACTTTATTGGCTAGAGCATAAGGTATGAAGAGAAAAATAAGATTGGGGAGGTAAATTGAGGCCAGACTAAGAAGGGTCCTGACTACTCTCCTTATGATTCTATTTCTATTGTATATTAGTGTATTGTATAATTGGAAGAATAGAGAGCAACTTTTGTTAATAAATATGTGATTGCATAATCAAAACATTATACAGTATGGCATTGTTATGTCTAATTATTTTTCAGGGCACATATTGCTGTTGGCATTCATTATAGGCTATAAGTGCACTCACTAGACTTTACTGTAGGGAATCTGAAAGAGTGGCTCTATCTTCTCTATGCACCTGTCCTAAATTACTAACTGCAAATGATTTAGAAGACAGAACACAGTCCCCTTTGTGCCTTTGCTCATACTGTCTCCTCTGTCAAGAATATGCAGTCTCTGTCCCTCCATACCACATCCTATGGCTTAATGGTTAGGAAAATGACCTTTAGAGTCAAAGTATGTCTGGCAATACAAGAGCTCAGTAAATGTTAGCTGTTTCTATTAATACCCATTGTTCAAGCTCAAATGCCAAGCCCTTGATACTCCCCCTCGCATGCCCCCACATCGCTCCTTCTGAAGCCACAAAGACTCTTTCCTCCCTGGGAAAATCCATATCACTTTGCCAACGTCCACTTGTTAGCTGGTACTCTGGTAATCTATGCACATTCATTATCTCCCTTGCTAGAGAGGGAGCTCCTCGAAGGCAAGGTCCATATATGCTCCACATTCGTGTCCCTCACGTGCCTGAGAGGACATCCTACAGTAGGTGTCATGGTAGACACCTACGGATCATGATGTCACAAAAAGGCATGACTTAGCTTTTAAAGACATTTTCTGCTCTTGGCCTAAAAGGTGAAATTTGGTAGCATGTGAAAGCTAATGATTATCATGAACATGTTTTCAAATGTATCAGGATCCTCCTATTTGGAACTAATCTGCCCTCTCCTTTCGGAGACCCTCCAAATAAACAATATACAAAGAAATCTGCACACTCACAGTGTGTATGAGAGCTATACTGATTCTGCAGAGGTGACAAGGAAAAGCCATCTCATTTTGTTTTTGCTGAAGAAGCATATGACATTCATCAGTATAATTTTATGAGAGATAATTTTAAGAATCCTACATTCATAAGGAAAACGCTAGTAATTGTTGTTTATTCCAAATTACCAGAGGGAAAAATTTATTACTAATTCTCCAATTATTTCATTATGCAACATTAATAAAAAAAAAAGTCTTGACATCCCCATTATGTTTAGCAAAGTATAATGTAATTTAATAAATAATTTTGACTGAAGTGATTATTTACTTAAAACATAGAATATGCAGAAGGAACCTCAAATCATATTTTCCTGGTGCCATATAATAAAATAATTGTACAATTAGTAATAAACAGCGTGAAAGAATGACAAATGTTTTATTTAAAACTTGGGGAACAAAAGCACATCACTTGCGCTTTTTCCAAGCGAACAAAATCCTATGGTATATTAATCAAAGGGGCTGTTTTATGCCTCTGGCAGCAGTGTTTTAAAGTAAACCCTTAATATCAGATCCCAATCCCCAGTTTCAATTTGCTTTCAATGGAAAGGACATTAGAGTTTATAAAATACTCCTTGATTACTTTCTTGAAGGCCTGAAATCTTGACATGCCCGTGACTGGCTCTCACTGCATCAATATAGGGGGTTGAAAGACCAATACCCATCGTGAACATTGCCACAGTGACTTATAGAATCATGCCCTTGAGAAAAAGCCAGAGAGAAAAAAGGAGCGCCGGGCAGTGACAAAAATGAAATAGAACTGTCATCTGGCAGTTCTTCATAGTCCGTCAAGGAAACTATTAAAGATGTACAAAAAGCCAGAGAGCGCTTGGGTAAAGCTTGTGAAACCAGCGCTTCAAGGACAGGTCAGCGCCTGGGGCTGGGGACCCTGCGGCGATGAAAAACCCCTGCCCGGCCCCCCATTGAGCAGGCACTGGGGCAAAGGGATGAGCTCCCCATTCCAAAGCGGCTGGACAACGCGGAATTTAAAATACGTAGATACATTGTACATTAACTCTTGAGGACATCCTTTTTCCTAGCAGCAGATATCATGGAGATTATTCTGGGTCTGGTTCAGGAACTGTATTAAGAGCCTGCCTGGGGTTGTTTAAGCCAGGTTCAAGTATCAGTCCTCCCCACCCCGGTCGTCAGTTTGTGACACCAATTGTTTAGCTTCTCTGGGCCTCACACACAGGGAGCAGGAAATCAGAATCTGTTCTTTACCTTTTTCCTCCTTTGCACCTGCTCTATTTCCTTATCCAATATTCTGCTGCTCTTTCTGGGTCCCCCTCACTTGAGAGCTGCCTAAAGCCCAAAGCCATCAGGTCTGAGCTGCTTTGTTGGCCAACAGCTGGTGTGTATGAAAAAAAGATAGTAGGTCCTTACTGAGATCAAGGGGGATTTGGGGGAAAGTTCTCCACCTAACCACCCCCTCCCCCCATACACACATCACCGCAACACACACACACATTCTGCTCTGAGCTCAACCAGATCAGTTTTCTCCAGGGAATGTCAGTGTTTCACAGGGCTTTGCTTATCTCTCAAATTATTCTAATAGAATTTCACTTAGGAAAGGAGGAGTAAATTATGTCACATTCAGGCATTTAGGAGAGGTATTTGGAGAAGGTGAGGGCTTAGGCTTCTCTTCATATCACCCAACATAGATCCCTGTCCCTCAGAATAGAACTGGGGAAATTACCTAAAAATGGAATGAGCTCAACATTGCTAACAAGTTATGATTTGGGATTTAAAATAAGTAATAAGTCATTTTGAATAGGCAAGGCAATAGAAAGATATAGTTTGTAGAAATTAAAAGATTAGACTTAGTCGTATGTAGTAATTAAATCCCCAAATGACTGTAAGAATAATGGAAATTCAAATTTATGGTATTTTTGTTTTGTCAAAATAAATCACACTCTTTATGGCCATTTAAGCTCAAAATCTGTGTGTATGTGTGTGTGTGTGTGTGTGTGTGTGTGTGTGTGTGTGGAGAGAGAAAGAGAGAAACCACTCTTAACAGGCCTCTCTAGAAGACATTTTACTTCTGGATGCAATTAAAGTATTCATATAATCTAAGAAAAGGAGGAAACTTTTTAAAGCCCTTTTTTGAGGGTGGAGGATGGAAAAGAGCTTGTCATGATCTCCTTTTCTATCAATGGTCTTATAGTCATTTTAATTCTATCATGCTATTATTTATCCCAAAGATTAATTTTTTCCATGTAGAGAGTACCATGTCTAAAATAATGTTTGGCTTTTCTTCTAATGGGGTTTTCATCCTATGCTACACTATAGTTTAGAGGGCTGTTTGAGAGGTATTTCTTTCATGACTGTCGTATTCAAAAAGTGTACTATAGCTTAGAATTGTTAAGTATATTATAGATTTATAACAGTAATGATTTTTACAGTTTCGCTAATCCGTCATGCAGATGGGACATATTAGTTTATTCTGGGCTTCCCCCATATTCGTTTGGCAAGGCCAAACATATACTATTTCAACTCAAAAGATTTTTTTTCTCATAACATTAAAAGGTATGTTGTAAAATTCAATTTACAAACTTGGCACCAAATATAACTACAACAAAAAATATAATACCAAAAAATATAAGTTACAAAAGCATAATATAAAATGAGTAATTTCCTGCTGAGTGGCAGGTATGGAAACCTGCTACAGAATCTAATTTTTTTGAACAGATCATTAGGGGGCCATCACCACAACTGTCACTAAGTACTTTTCCTACTGACCCAAAACTTGTGCATTTAAGAGAATGGCCTCTTAACAAAAGAAACTAATATTGCCCTGGGAAATTTACTTTTCAAAGGGATGTGAGACAATTAAATGTCTATATAGGATTTAATTCACTCATTATAGCTTTGTGGGTTTTTTTTTGGGGGGGAGGGTAGTGCTTTTAAATATGTTTCTTTTATTTTCATTCCTCGCTTAATATAATCCATAAACTCTTCTGCTAAGACAATACAAAGCAAATTTTTGCTGACTGCTCATTGTGACCAAAAGGAGGGCCAGATACACATAAGTAATTAGCAAAACTATAGAGGTCATTGTTCATTTCAATGATTACCTAATACTAGAGTTTGTATTCATTCATAATCTTGCCCAGTTCCACACTAACCTGGAAATTGTATGTGTGTGGTAATAATAAAGTAATGAGGATGAGAAGGAGAAAGAGGAGTAATAGGCATTGTGCAGGTATTCTACACACATAATCTTATTTAGTACTTCCAAAACCATATGAGAGAGATACTATTATTTTCCCCTTTTTACAAATGTGGAAACTGAGGCACAGCAAGTCACCTGGGTGAGGTCCCGTAACTGGTAAGCAGCAGAATCAGGATTTGCACCCCAGGCTGTTGGACTCTAGATAGAGCCTGTGCTCCTTTCCTACATTACAAATTGGAGATAAGAGAAATGCACGCATAGGTGGGTTCACAAATATGGCCACAGAGCTCTCCAGACCGATTCTACAGTATAAACATTGGACGGGAACCATGTTTTCTTACGTTAATGATGTAATATGGATAATAACTGCAAAGCTGATTTACACAATAAGAGCATTACATAAGTTGGTAGTATTGCAAGAAAATGTTTAAAGAAGGTGGAATCTGAGAATGAGCAAAATGCAGATGAGCTGAGATTGGAGTGCAGGAAATAGTGTGAATAGAGGCACATGCATGCAAGTTGGACATATATGTCTTTGGGGAAAACGCAGCTGTAAAACTGCCTCAAATTATCCCAATCTGGACTATATTTTCATTTAACCCCAATTATAGTGTGGGATATACTTATGTTAAAAAATTGTTATTTATCTGATATTTGAATTTACCTGGACAGCTGGTATTTTTATTTGCTAGATCAGACAACCCTACATAACACTTAAATTTACCTGATGTATATAGATATATATATTTTTTGTATTATCTATCTTCCCCTACCCCCATGCTAGAATATATGCTCCTCCAAGCAGGAATCTCACTTGTCCTGTTCTTCCATCTACCCCCAATATTTATAATAGTGCCTGGCACTTACAGATGCTCAATAGATGTTTGTGAATGAAAAGGAAAAAGGCTTTTTCACTAAGTACTCACTTATTTAATTCCAAAGTTGACAATTTGAAAGCAGAGGGACAAAAAATAAAACAAAAAAGAAAGAAAGAAAGAAAAAATTAAGATTGGATTGAGGACTGAGGGATGAGGTACAGAGAGGCAGTAAGCATAAAAATATAAACCTAAGTAAACTGGTAAGGAGGAAATGCACAGCACTTTTGGAGGGGCTTTGAAGAGGAGGAGCAGCGGGAGGAAGGGGAAGAAGGAGAAATGGGAGAGAAGGGAACAGTTATTGGCAGAGGTAGGGAAAGGTAAGAGGAACAATATCAGTTTGTTTTAATAATTTTACTGAAACAGCAATACAAAATCCTTAGAATTTTGGTCAAGCACTATACTTTTTAAAAGAGAGAGAGGCCCCTTAAACTACTATGGAATATGATATAGATGGAAAATGACATGAATAGCAACAGATGTTCTCCTTATAACTTTTTTTTCCCCAAAATACCAAGATGGATTAGAAATGTGCAAAACAAAAGAGTCAAACTAACCCAAATTCTTCTAATTCTCTAATTGCAGAAACAGGGCTGTAACCAATTTTACTTTTTTTTTAGTTTAAAAAAGGGGAATAATTTTATCCAGACCAGTACTTCCATTTTTCAGCCTATGAAATATAATATAGTAGAGTTACTCTTAACTAAAAAGTCAAATTTCAGTTGAGTACACATTTAGGCTCTTTAAACAATGATTTTATAGAGGAATTTAGAGGTTTCATGACCGAAATTGAGTAGTGCAGACTTTTCCTAATTCATTAATCTGAAAAAGCAAATTCCTTTAGACTATTTCTCTCATAGTTTTTTCTTACATATTTGGCACCTGCCATTCTTCATTTATAGGAGAATCTAGCATAAGATGGCATCTGATTTAGCACAAAATGGCATATTACACAATTTTAGCTTGATATGTCAACATTTTATGATGTTCAGTAAATGCCCTCATGATTTCCAGATGTCTCACCACCTGAATCAGATTTAAATCATGGTGAAATCTTTGATACAGATGCTTGAGAAATAAGGAGGAACATATATGTTCAAATCTATCATCTTAGCCCAAGCTCAAAGAATAACTTCTCTCTGGCCAGGTTGCCAATTTCAAAATGCATTTAAAACTATCCTCCACAGTGGAAGTGCATCCTACCATCTCTGGTTGGTATAAGTATAGCAATGTTTGCCTCCCTTGTCCCTGGGGTCCACCAATGGGATTAGTAATGCTTACTGTCATGAGCACTACTGGTAGACAGAAGTGACAACTCAATTAAATCAAATTACCAAATAACTCTTGGACAACGAGCTCGTGTAAGATAAGGTGCTCCGAAGCTTGAAAGGGGTGACAAATACAACCCCTGCCTTCAGGGAGCTCAGAGCCAAGTTGGCAAAATGACAGATAAATATGACCAGGTCAGCTTATTACAATATTTAATGAAGTATCAACTGAAGAGACAGTATAAGGATGAACATATATGCAGTTTGACAGTAATCAAGGCAGAAAAGAGTCTACAACGTAAGAGGAAAGATAATGGCAGAAGGAGAGATACAAGAAAAAAGCTGAGAAGTGAAGGAACACATCCAGCCCCTGCCTTCCCAAGTGTTACAGTATTCATTGCCTAATTCCTGCTAGTTGATTTATAAATTGAAATGTATATCTTTGTTTCATTATTGCTTTTGGTCAGTACTATCCAGAACTAGTCTATATACTAAAACTATATGACAAAATAAATTATAAAGATCATCTTTGTATCTTCCTAAATCCAGAAGAGAGTCAGAAACACAGTAGGTGCTTGATAAATGTTGAATTTGTTAATCAGTTATCTAAATGGTGAAATATTATTATTGGTCTAGGAGTGAAGCTATGATCCAGACATATATACTACATAGAATTTCCCAAAGCATATTCTGTAAGATATTAATTCAGTTAGATGCACTACTGGGGGCAGGGAGGCAGTTTTTGAATTGAAATATATTGAGGAAACATACCTACTCATCCTCTCTTCTTAGATATTCACCATGCTTGTTCATGTTAAGAGTTTGAATCGTAGTTTTTCTCATTCCAAAGTGGGAAAAAAATGGTCACGCAGCTAAGACACCTGAAATTTAAAAATATACACTAGCTTTGGTACAAATAAAATAGGAAAGGGAGGCATTTCATAAAACATCAATCTGATTTACATATAATTATTTGGTACATATTTTATGGGTAATATGGTCACTCTATGGCATTCAAGGAACACATAAATCATGGAGATCAGGAAGCCAGTCATTTTTGGCTTTGAAGCATTCCCTCTTATGCTTTAAATAAATTTTTGAGTTAATAAAAATTTTAAAATGGCAAAGGATATGTCCAAGCGGAGCTCTCATGTACTATACAGATATTTACAACAGCCAACCCATCTTGGCACATCTAGCTAATTTGGATAATAACAATAAAGTATCAAATGCACCATCTAGCACAAGTGTATGTGGGGCCATACTCAACATCATATGAATTTAAATAGTGTTCTGCCAAGCAGGTACAGAACAGTCCTGATCATAGTGGTAAAAGTCAAAAAGTCATTTCTCCTGCCTTATAAATTACGTGAGGGAAGTCTTGCATTTAAACTTTGTTGCTGTGATTGAGTCTGCTATTTAGATACTTTAAATTACCCTTTTGATTTCTGGAAATGATACGTTGTAGTTGACAACTATGCACAAGCTTTTAAACAAATTACAAATTATCAGTTAAATGTTCGATTGTAAGCGATGATGGGTCATGGGGCATAATACCTCAATGAGGGAGACAGATTCAGCATTTGGTTATCTGTAGTATTTAACTAGTTGGTGAGAGATCCGTATCTTTTTATTTTTATATCCCCTGACCCCCAGCCTAGTGCTTGTCATTACTTGTTTTGAGTCATTTTTCAAAATTGAAGTGTGATTTTTTTGACATATTAATAAACAAACCATGTTTGTTTTGATTTTGTATTCCCAGTGCCCAGATTAAGGCTAGGTATATACTAGGTGCTCAGTAAATAGTCATATTTAACAATGAATGTTAATTTATCAAAGAGCTACTTCAGACTACCCATCTCTTAATATTAGATAGCAGTGGTAACAGTGCTTTATGATTGTGCATTTCAGAAAATGTCATCACGGCATCTTCCTGGGTTAATTAGAACCTCGGGAGACCCTATGTCTAAGTTGTTTATCTGACACATTTTAGGATTGTAGGAAACGTCTGTGGAACTTCCATAATAACCATCTGCAAATCCCTACATCTGCTGGATTATTTAGAAAGGCTTAAAACACGGTATTAGATAACATCCCAGTACTTTTTCTTTTTAGATTTTATTTACTTGAGAGAGAGAATGTGAAGGGAAGGGCAGAGATGGAAGGAGAGGGACAAGCAGACTCCCTGCTGAGCATAGAGCCAACACAGAACTCTGGCTCCGGCTCATGACCCTGACATCATGACCTGACCCAAAACCAAGAGCTGGACACAACCAACTAAGCCACCCAGGCGCCCCTACATCCCAGTACCTTAAGACAGTGTTTACCAACTTTAATCATTAGTTGGTCAATCCCAAAACTCCTGAGCATCTTACAACTGCAGTTGAAACTCATATGGCCTGAGTGGATTGTCATGGCACTGCCTATGTTATACTTATCCTAAGCACTATTATCCATAAAATGCACAGAGTTCAACAAAATTTATTAAATAAATATTTCCTATGTGCCAGACATCATCCACTAAAAGTAACTATAACTGACAGAGCATTTCTTCTTGGGAACTTCCAGAGTAGATACATTTTTAAAATGTTATATGTCATTAGGGGATACATGAGCTATATTTTGCTATAATAGTGCAACATAACAAAACACTCCAATACTGAGTGTCTTAAAAATAATATGCATTTTCTTCCTTCATGAGTCTGTGGGTCATTTATTTAGGGCTTTGCTGTTCAGCTCCTCTAGTCTCCATTGAATTTGTTCACATATAGCCAAAAGTCAGCCATCTGAGGGCTGGTCTAGGACACTGGAGCTGGGATCACTAGGGTGATTCATTCCCACTCCAAGTACCTTGTCCTCCAGCATGGATTCATAGAAATTGCAGAAGAGTAATAAACAGAAATGAGCACAAGCTTTTTCAAACTTCTGCCTGCATCATATCTCTTAACGTCCCATTGGCCAAAGCAAGTCCTAGCCAAACTGAGTAGCAGAATGAGAGAGATTACCAAGTCAAATAGCAAAGTGTGCAGGTAATAGATGGGATGACAAATGGAGGCCATGTTTTCAGTTTACTGCTGGGCGTAACAACTATCAAGAAACACAAAGCAGGGTAAGGGGACAGAGAGGGAAGGGGCCAAATTGGGTGACATTCATGTGTAGAGACTTGAATTCAGTAAGAGAGAGAGCCGGGTGGATAGGTAGAAAAGAAAATTCTAGATAGGGAAAGGAAAAGGAACTCCAAAGGTCCCGAAACTAATGTATATTCAGCATGGTTGAGAAATAGCAAGGGAGCTGTGGCAGAGAGAAAGGAAGAGAGTAGTAGAAGATGGAATCAGACAAGCAGACAAAGAGAAGATCTAGCAGGGTCTATGGGTGAGGGCAAGGATGTGGCAAGGCTTTAATTATGGATGAGATGGGAAGCCTATGGAAGATTTTGAGCTGACAAAATCAGTATCTAACTTTGAATTACAGAATCCAACTTGGGTTTTTAAAGCTTCTTTCTGATTCCCATAAGAAGGAGCAATGGCAGGAGGCAAGGGTAGAAGCAGAGACGTCAGTTAGGAGAGTATGGTCTTAATTTAGCCATGACATCATGGTGGATGGGTCATGAGTAGAGTGTGAAGACTGAGATGGGATACTGGATATTTCTAAGGTACTACTAAGAGGATTTGCTAAAACCTCAGGTTTGGTGTGCTAGCTGACATTATAACACACACAACATACACATATTCAATCACTTGTTAAAATAGGTACATATTTAAAACAAAAAATGTTCATCTTTGTAGCACCTAAAGTCATCTCCTGTGCCTCCAGACAGCGGTCTGTGAGAACCATATTTAGGAAATCCTGTTTTGCCTTTAGACAAACATTTAGTTTAGTCACTCAAGTTAAAACTCCTAAAATGAATTAAATGGTCAGGGACTCTTGGATTAAAAGGTGAGAGACTCTTAAATGTTCTTGGCGACTCAAAACAGAAACTCAAAATAAATGACACATTTATTTTACTAGAGCCTTGCAGAAGAAAAGTTCTCTTTTTCCCCATCAGTGAGAAAGCAAATACTTTCTTGGTTGATTTTGCCACAGAAATTTCTGGGATTGATTCCTCGCATCAGGAAATTTTTCTCAAATGCTTAATAACCTAGGTTTTATTTCCTTGGGGTATTATGTTGGTAACTGATGAAGCACCCCAAGAGTTCTTTTTTGTAGAAATAGAGGCACAGGCAAGTTTGAAAGTTATAAGCACCTACTGCTATTGGAAAGGTGCTATGTAAACACAAAGAGAACAGAGTACTGCCCCCTCCCCCTAAAAATTACAAGAATCTAAATATGTTTTATTCTTGCCATCACTTTATTTTATTAAAATGAAAATTAGTCTTCACGGGTATTAAATTTTCATTTTGCCCCAGAAAAAAGTGAAATTTTCTGCAAAAATTATAAATTTCCACAGCAGCAACTTCATAAAAATGTATGATCTTGCCCCTCAGGGTGCCTCCTCACTTGTTTGAAATGAAAAGCTGTTTGTACTCATGGTTGGAAATACACACATCAGGAAAAATTAATCATGCAAATATTTGCAAAGTGGGAACAGTAATTGTTTGGAGTCTCTGCAGTGAGCTGCCGCACAATACCGCAAATAACAATGCTGGGAGAGAAGGCCAAAGGACAACCCATTTGAACAAAGCCAGGACAGAAACCTCGTCTACGGACTGACAGTACTTCAAAAACATCCTGGATATGCTCCCTAAGAAACTAAGTTTTGACAGTCATATTGCCAAATATTATCAGAGTAAAAATAGTTTTTATTAAACATCTGCAAGTGGCACAATGGTAGGCAAGATTTAGAAATTAGGACTGGCATTTCTTGTAGAGAGTGGCTATTTGCTCCATCCACGTTCTCCCCATCTTTATCAAAGGAGTATTATTACGAGGCTTCAGATTTTATTTTGCTTTATAGTTTTCAGAGGAGAAGGGGGGTACTGTTTTTGTTTTTTGTAAGTCAGTGATAATGTTAGTGGGAATTCTAAGTATAATTTAAAATGAAATGTAACTGTCATAACATGAAAGGATAAAACAGTTGACTGGTTCCATTGGAAGAGTATGACCAAGATAATTGGGAAGGGACTTGCTGAGTCAAATGATGGCTCTGTGTGTGAGCTGGAACATGAGGCTGGGTCTCTCTGTGTGCTGAGCAGGAGACTTGCTTACAGCCCAAACAACTTCCTAAATGTATGTCTGCCTACAGCTCTTTACCATCCCTCTGCTTATAAGGTATGGAAGGAGAAAGATAACAAATCAGAGGCTCCTAACACGACCGACTATATAATGAGTGGGGCTCAGTGCAAAAGGAAGATGTGGGGCTTTTTGTTCGAAAATTCTTAAGAATCTCAAGATGGAAATAGTGGATCATTAAGCAAGCATGAGCCCTGTCTGACTGAGCAGAGAGGTCACAGACCCATGAAGTTAGTTTTGATTCCTAATATAAGAAGTATAGGCTTCAGTGCTAGAATTTAATGGCATCTTTTTGATACCCAGGCCAAATTGCTAATAGGACATCTCCTCTCTGTAAGGAGGGGACTGGGGGCTCACTCATACAGGTGGGTTCAAGACACATATTTAATAGGGCTTTCTGGATTGGGTGTTTTGAGAGCTATAGAATCTTTGTCTTTTAATTTCCCATTTAAAATGACCATCTTGGGAAGAGGTAAAAGCCAGCATTAAAACTTCTAACAGTTAGAAATCTTTGTATCTTATTATAAATTTGAAGGCCGCAAGCACCTTCTAAGTCACCCGACAGCCTCAGTTGCAAGTGTGGTCTTAGTAGCGTCAATGCCATGTCCAAGAGGCTCATGCTAAGACCCTCTGATTCCCTCTATCCTGAATTTTCTCCTCTTTAGTAATTTTATGTAAACATATATTATCCATTTCAGCTAGGTGTCCCAAAGAAGGCATGAGAAATTACCATAAACAATACAATTCAATCACTCAAAAAAAAAAAAAGTAAATAAAATGACAGAATAGGCAAAAAGAAAATATTACAGGCTTTTTGTTAAACCTCCCCTTGTGTTTGGATTTTCATTTAGTGATCATACAGGATTTCCTGAGCATCCAAACCACTACCCACTACTACAGAGTATATCCAACAATTATAGTGATTGCTGCTTACAGTGATCAAGTTTTCTCGATGTGATGAAAGTCTGCCAATTTTTGAAGCAAGAGAGAAAAGGATATTTTGGGTTTTTTTTTTTGGTGATGATTCAACAGTCAAAAATAAGGCACAATTTCTTGATCAGGTGCCCCTTCCTCTATCCAATCAGCTCAGGAACACCAATATTCTCACCTAAAACTCAGATAAATAAAAGATGAGATGTTCCTCTCATCTTCCTACTTGTTACTCAGTGTATCTTCGAGACTGACCATGGTGACCAAGTTGTGCTGTTTTCACCTATGAAGGAGGAGGTGGAAACAGCATGACCTTGTCCTCACCCTCAGTGCGGGTGACCCTATGATTATGGAGTCAAATGGATTCTAAACAGTCAACTCTCCGTTATCTGCACTGTCAATCCTCTGGCGTAAATCTTGCTTTCATGTTCTGCTGGAATAATTAACTTGATATGTAGGCACAATGAACTATCTTTTGTTTATTTTTACATCCTGATGCAGCCTGCCACCCCAGCAGAAGGACGTCAAACCCCCACACTCAATTACCTTCTCCAACCTGGGAAAGGTGTGAGAAGTAAACAGAGTCAACTCCAGGAAAAAATCAAGTTTTATTTAAGCTTATTCATCATATGAATTCTCAGTCGACTCCAGTTTTTGGCACAGAGTAGGGAGCAAGGAAGAGCTCTGTGTAAGGAGTAGAGTGGAGTAGAACTTTCGGCGTCTCTGACCCACATCAGGGCATCCCCACACGGCTTCATGATGGAATTTGTGGTATAGGCATGGCTCCTGCCAGAAGAACAGGGCTGACTCCAGAAATGATGCACAGCAAGAAAGAAGTCTCCATATCTTGGATTCTGTTAATTCCATAAGCATCACTAACAGGAACTTCCAAGACACTGTGTACAAAAATTTTATTATTACATCTGATCTTCTCTTCATTAATCTTGTAGAAAATCTCTTTTTGCTGAAGTTCACTTATTTCAGCTTGTTTTAACTGTTCATAAGATACAGGTCTGGGGGGGGGGAATGTAAAGCCAAAGAGAGTCAAAACAAAAGAAGCAGTCTCAACCAGCAGCCTCAGTGTGCATCTCCCACATGAATAAACACCAAACAAGCAGCTCCTGTTTTTTAAACTACAGCAGACATAGGGTTTGGACTCGTTCTGCAATGATTGCTTAGAAGTTTGGAACTTAAATGTCTACTAACAAAGTGCTATAAATTCCCAGAACATCAGACAAATCATTTTGATTGAGAACACCTGTGATGTCAAATGCACATTCTGAAACTATGTGATCCTGCTCCCCTCCAATTAGCTAAATAATCCAAAAAATACGTGGATGGACATTGCCTATTGCTCTCCTCCAGGAAGAAAACTAACTATCGCACCATTACAAACGCCTGCCTTTATCCTCATCAGTTTAACTGGGAACACCCAGAAGTCCATTTAAATTTTGTTATCTTATTGATTAACTAAATTAACTGATATCTGAAGGCTTTTATATCTAGAGGGGAATGTCAAATTGCCCCGAGGAAGAGCAGATCAAATCACAGAAGACAATGTCATTAGTCTAAAATGTTATGCCCATTGCCTTGTTCTTCTCAACCACTGCAACTGATGAGACAATACATTTTTCAAATTTGCAAAAAAAGTAGAGACAACATTAATCATCCAAACTAGATCCTTTGACTGCAGAGCTGAACTTTCCTACAGGCGATGCTGTAGACTTCTGAAAAGTTCAGGGATCTCTCTAATTAACTGTCTAAAGGGAAAAGAGAGGATTTAATACTTTATTTCGCCAATCCCAAAACATCAGTGGTATGGCCAGAGCTCTTGGTATCACTGGGGCTGCACACCTACCTACTCTATCTTGTTAGGAACTTTTTGGTCTTTCATATGACAATGACTTGCAATGTGTAGTCACTGTCTCCTGGCAGGGAGTAAGGCAGGGAGAGAGGGGAAGAAAGCCCAGCAATTACTGTGCAATACTGAAATCTGCCTGCCAACAGGAGAACAGTGATTTGTGAGACACATCAAGAGGTGCTGGCAAGATCAATCTTCGGCGATCCCTCTGATAGAGGAATAATGAGTTGACAAAGACCAATGTTCAGTTGGGTCCAAGCCCAATAAGATTACTGTTCAGCATCATCAATATTGTCTCTGTTTGGAACTGACACAATCAGACTGGAATCAATTGTATTTTCCACAGCACTGTCACACATGATTTTTAACTTTGGCTCACAACTCTGTAGAGGAGCTTGCAGATGTTGGCAGATTTTTGCTAACTTACGGATGTCATTATTAAGTAGGAGTTGCACTCCACAGTAATTTGTGGTTCTGCAGTGTTTCTCTGAGGTCTGTATATTGAAGAGAGAAGACAAGGAGGGAGAGAAGGAGGAGATGAGAGATTAATGAGAAGGATTTTTCTGTTTCGTCTTCCTCCTTTTGATTTTGTTTTGTTTTGTTTTGTTTTTTGTTGTTGTTGTTGTTGTTTTAGTGTAATGACCAAATACCATATGTAAATGGATACACTAGTCCTTAGCTTCAGCTTAATTTAAGATGGGGAGCAAAGATTTTTACTGAAACACAGAATCATGAAAATTTTTCTGCTATGAAGCAATATAACAATAAAATTGTTATGTTTCACCATCAAAAGACAGAGGGTATATGTAGATGGCTCTGTATAGAAAATATTAGAAGTTTTCCAAGGAGTTGGAAAATCTAATAAGCAATTTGATTTTTAAACAATCCCTGCAGTCTCCTCCAGTGTGTTTTATAAGTCATTATTCGCACCACAGAAAGCTATCAACTTTGTATTTCATGAGATCCATTTGGGCCTTTAGCCTTGCCCATATGGGTGTCCTAGGCCTGATATTAGCTTACTGATCAAGTCATCCAGAAACACAATGTGGCTCATGGTCATAGAATTATATGCAAAAAAATGCAAAAAGTGATAGGCGCTGGATTTCTCTTTTGCCACAAGTCTACATAACAATGGCTCTGCTGTATTTTCCCCATTGAGATCCATCTAAATGTAGATTTTGTACGAAGTAAGTACCCTAGAAAGACAATTAAATTTGCAGTGCAGGATTCTCCAGTTTAAGAGGCTTAAGTTTTATCTAACAAACTCAGACCTTTAAACCATTAAATCTGTTAGAATCATCCAATCTAATCAGTCACTACAGGGTGTCTCTCTCCAGTCCAGGATGACACCAATGTTCTGGAATTTTATGTAAAACAGACATTTATAGGGGCCTCTCTGGTCTCTGATCACCTCTGACATGGTCTTTGTCCAAGCTCATGTGGCCCCTGAGAGGCACGCATGAGCTTACTCTTCTTAGACAGGATAGCTTTGTGGAGCCTGGGAAACTTGGTACCTATGGTCCAGCCTTCCTAGGTGGATCATGTAGTCATTTCCTCCTGATGTCCTGCTTCCACCCCAAGGCTCCATGAAGAAGTGGAACACCACTTCCAAAGTATCCCAAATCTCTGCTGCTTCTCTCAGAGAACTTCCCCTTCCCTTTCATACTCACTGCAGCAACCATTCCCCCTCCTCCCCTCCAGGGCTCTCACTTCTCTCCATTTCCCTGGTGTGACCCCCTCAAAGAGTTCAGGTTAGAAAACAAAGCGGAAAACGTACCAGTCCTTGGGGTCCTTTGATTTTTTACTCCATCACAAAGGGCTAGAGAACAATAAGGCCATCTCAAAATGGGGTTGGAAAAAATGAGAACAAAACACAAATTAAAATCTTAGTAAATTATCCTGTTATGCCTGCAGCTAGCTAGGTGGCCTTAGGAAAGTCCCACCATAATCCCAGATCTAAAAGAAGCAGAAAAGTAATACTTGTGAGCATCCAAGGAGGGCAAGCATATGAAAAGGTTTTGTTGAGGCTAAAATATTAGCAGTAGCAGTTATTTTTCATTGTTTCATGTTCCTTGGAAAGCAGGTAGCAATTTGCACTGAGAGGTGGATGAGAAAGAAGAGAATGCAGTATTCCATATACTTGATTTCTTAGGTGGTTTGGATCTGGTCTGAACAGACTGTCCTATTGGGCTCCGTGCTAACAGCCCTGGGGACTTTGCAAAGGCCTCATGCTCAGCACTCCCCTAGTGAACTAAGAAATGCCAGTTGCTCCGTTAGGCAAACTCCCATAGGAGTAGCTCCCTTCTCAGGGGGGTCCCTGACATCAGCTCAGCCTTAAATATTATGAGCTCTAGGGAAATAGGTGGGAGGAAATGTCAGTGTGTATATTTGGTTTGAATCTGTGTGTGCAGCACTGAAGACTTGAATATCCCTGGAGGGTATTTAAATAAATGCCAATGTGCAGGGCTGGCCCTATGTATAAGTGGATCAAGTCTCTGCCTATTTGATTTAAACACACCAAAGCATCCCTGACTGAATGTGGAACTCCTAGCAGTTGCTTCTCTAGCCCTGGAAGTACTTACTTAAGGAAATGTTTCATTTAACTTGGATCAGCTATTGCTGAATACCTTATGGGTGGATAGATGGATAATGACAGATGATAGATAGATAACAGCAAGGGTTGGTTTATCTGACCATCACACAGTAGGATATTGTATCTTGAAAATTCAAGACAGAGGAGGAGTACATTAACACGTAAAAAGAAGGAAAGTCAAAGGGGGTGTGGTGGGGAAGGGGGTGTGGTGAGTGCTGAGTGGAGCAGGTAGCAGACCAAAGCATCTAAGAGACAGGTAGTGGTCCCAGGCACCAGGTCTGAGAACAATAAAAGGACATAAAGTGCCAACTGAGGGCATAAAAGCAGAAGTACAAAAGATTTGCTTCTGCCACAAATGCTTGCCAGAGTCTTTCCCCCATTCTCATTCAATAGAAATTAATTATGAGCATCATAGCCATATATACTCTACTCATAAAATTGTGAAAACTTGGCCTGAAAGGGAGATTCAAACACTAGGAACCGCATACCTGGTCTGTAGTTCAAGTCCACTGTTTATTTGTCTCATGTTCACATCCTTTTTTTTTTTTTTTAATAATTTTTTTTATTATGTTATGTTAGTCACCATACAGTGCATCATTAGTTTTTGATGTAGTGTTCCATGATTCATTGTTTTCATATAACACCCAGTGCTCCATGCAATACACGCCCTCCTTAACACCCATCACCAGGCTCATCCATCCTCCCACCTCTCTCCCCTCTAAAACCCCCTTGTTTTCCAGAGTCCATAGTCTCTCATGGTTCATCTCCTACTCCGATTCTTCCCCTTTCATTTTTCCCTTCCTTCTCTTAAAGTCCTCCATGCTATTCCTTATGTTCCCCAAATAAGTGAAACCATATGATAATTGTCTTTCTCTGTTTGACTTATTTCACTTAGCATAATCTCCTCCAGTTCCATCCATGTTGATGCAAATGTTGGGTATTCGTCCTTTCTGATGGCTCAGTAATATTCCATTGTGTATATGGACCATATCTTCTTTATCCATTCGTCTGTTGAAGGGCATCTTGGCTCCTTCCACATTTTGGCTATTGTGAATGTTGCTGCTATGAACATTGGGGTGCAAATGGCCCTTCTTTTCACTACATCTGTATCTTTGGGTAAATACCCAGTAGTACAATTGCTGGGTCATAGGAAAGCTCTGTTTTTAACTTTTTGAAGAACTTCACACTGTTTTCCAAAATGGCTGTACCAACTTGATTTCCCACCAACAGTGTAAGAGGGTTCCCCTTTCTCCACATCCTCTCCAACAATTGTTGTTTCCTGGCTTGTTAATTTTTGCCATTCTAACTGGTGTAAGGTGGTATCTAATGTGGTTTTGATATGAATTTCCCTGATACCTAATGATGTTGAACAGTTTTTTATGTGTCTGTTAGCCATTTGTATGTCTTCTTTGGAGAAGTGTCTGTTCATGTCTTCTGCCCATTTTTTGACTTGATTATTTGTTTTATGGGTGTTGAGTTTGAGAAGCTTTTATAGATCTTGGATACCAGCCCTTTATCTGTAGTGTCATTTGCAAATACCTTCTCCCATTCCCATAGGTTGTCTCTTTGTTTTGTTGACTGTTTCCTTTGCTGTGCAGAAATTTTTATCTCGATGAAGTCCCAAAAGTTCATTTTCGCTTTTGTTTCCCTTGCCTTTGGAGATGTGTTTTGAAAGAAGTCGCTGTGGCCAATGGCAAAAAGTTTACTATGTATGTTCTCCTCTAAGATTTTGATGGATTCCTGTCTCACATTGAGGTCTTTATCCATTTAGAGTTTCTCTTTGTGTATGGAGTAAGAGAATGGTTGAGTTTCATTCTTCCATATATAGCTATCCACATGTTCACATCTTTTACATTTTCTGAGTCTCAGTTTCTTCTTCTGGAAATTGATGATAATACTATCTGTTGGGTTAGAGCAGATCTAAGTACATACCTAAGGTATCCAACCATTTCCTCCACTGATAACATGCAGGAAAATGAACAACAGACTCCCCTTCCGCTATTCTTCTTACAATAAGATATAAGAAAATGGGTTAACAAAGGATGGCACCCATGACAAACCCAACCCAGGCTCACTGTTGTGTCTGTCTCCTACTTAGACTCCAAAGCGGAAATCCTACGTTAGAGACTCTAGTTGCCTGTCCTACATGTTTCCGTGGTCTTCACATGTGTTTTCCACAAATCCGTTGATGAGCAGCTATGATGAAAGCCCCAAGGAAGGTTCAACTCCATGCAGGGACCGACATTTACAAATGGTCCTTACTTTACACTCTTTCTGCTCTTTGAAGTTCCACCCCTGAGGGTGAGACTAAGGATTAAAATTAGGATTGTTCAGTGAATCACTCCGAACTTTGATTGACCTGCTATAGAGTAGTTCTTAAGATATAATGTTCATAAAAATCAGCTGGAGAAAACGATTTTTAAATGCAGAGGATTCCTGAGACCTCTCAGCCTGCAAGGTTTTATTTTCTCTTATGAACTTTCCAGAAAATACCCTAGGATTAAGAACTATTGCCTCTTCATTTTTTTCTCACTGCAATTTAATATCATCACTTTCTGCTCCATATGCCAAAGGTCTTGAGCAGATAGATACAATTTGGTGTTATTTTTCTGAGGGTAAGTGGCAAAATAGCATTATAGAGAGTTTTTCAGAGTTATCCTAGCCTTAACATTACTCTGGAACCTCAGTTTTACTAGACAGTATAAACATCATAATAAAACACAGATTTATATATTATATATTAATTTTATGCTCAAATAAAATTATTAACATGTTTATTCATATGCATTTTTATATATCCTCAAATAACAAAAAGGAATTGGATTTTGTTAGCTGCTTTGCTTAAGTCAGCATATAACTCCTTGGCCCAATTTTCTGCATCTGCTATAGCCAGCCTTACAGAACATTGTTATAACTGGAAAAGAACTAAAGTGAAGGAACAGAAAGTGAGGTAGTATATTTATTTCTTAGCTTGTGATTCTATGTAATTCAATGGTCCCCCCCATTGAGTCATTTCCCCAGCTCTCCCTGAATCTGAGAGAGAACTTTGGCAGCCTGAAGATCTCGTATTGGCCACACCTTCCTCATCCTCCCCGTAACAGTGTGAGCTGCCAACCTTAACAATAAGAGAATATGGAATTTCTCATAAGTCATAGCTCTGTGCTTCATTTTAGAGAGAGGCAGGATAGCAGAAGGGATAAAACCATGGCTCTGGAGACAGACAGTTCTGGTTTAAGCCATCACTCTGCCATTTTTAGCTACAAGACCTCTCTTTATCTCAATTTCCTCCTTTGTAAAATGAAGATGATAATAGTACATGTCCCACAGGAATTCTGTAGGATTAAGTGAATTAATACATGCACAGCATTCAGAACAGTGTCTGGGATATGGAGAGCAACAATTAATGTTAGTTATTTTATGAGAAAATATAGGTGCTGTGTAAGAAATTAAATACTTTATATATGGGAATCCTCATTATGGATATTAAAAGTTATTATTTATTAAAATGCTAAATTAGGTTTTAAAATTAAAACCACTAACAAATTACACTTAAATAATTCAGAGGCTAATAATATGAAAAAAGGTTTCTATGAGGAGTATGTTCAAAACTTTTTTTTTTAATTCTACAGAAGAATTATAGAGTTACTTTGGTTAATTGAGACAAAATAAAAATAACAGGGAGGAACGCAAAGCAGATCCAGAACCACAGACTAAAAGGAATTCTAGACTATGAGATAAAACACATCAGTTAAAGGGGAAGTCAATAAATGGGCATTAGGACAAACACTAAGGGATCTAATATCACCTAATATGGAATGTAGGATGGTGATTCAACACCCATAATCAGCAAGATAAGAAAATCCAGGTAATGGTGACTTATTCATAATCTAGCTACATAGGCCTCGGGAGAGATCTGTGAGCAGGTATGGGGAACAGGGTGATCTATGAGTGGACAGAAAGCAGGGTCCCAGCTTAGAGCTGGGCTAAATGATCAAACTCCTGCCATTGGAGGGAAATCCGAATAAAGGATTCAATTCTTCTTATGATGCCAAGGCAGGAACTCAGGTCTAGGGAAGAATGAAGATTGATTTATAAGAACTGGAGCATGAGGTGATAGCTAGTTCCTAAACCAGTGGTAGGTCTTTAACTGGATCTTCGGGGGAAAGACCTGAGATTTGGAGTTTACCAATTCCATAGTATAAATACTCCTGATATGCTGATTTCAAGCTAACTATGTGACATCCACTAGATTGCAAAATTCCTAAAACATTAACAAGTGTCAGTTCCAGGATACAACAGAAGCTTGGTTTTCATTGAGGGAAAGGATGAAAGACTGATAAAGCGTCAAAATATTGATGCTGAATCCCAAAATGATAAGTTTGACCATCTTCATTCCTTTTGCCAAAGGTCAGGTTTGATCCTGAGAGACTGGGCAAGGTTGAACTCTCAAGTAGGGCAATCAGGTAGCCCCAGTGAAAAGTGAGCAAGCTTGACACAAGCTGGGCTGACTATCCTACAGCCACCCTCCCCAAGGACTATTTTCTCTGCTTGGTATGGGCCAGAAAAAAGTGAAATTATGTAATCCTGAGCTAGCAGCACAGGCTGGCCAGCCAATTCAGGTTCAACACAGAAGTCTGAACCGCCAACAGAGACTCACCAATTAAGCATTTCCATCATAGAGGCTGTGAATTGGTAAATGCTCTTTCAGCAAAAGACATGTTATCTCATTTCCCCGCTCATAAATTATTCTACTTTCTTCCAGAGTGAATTCTAAAAATAATTGGTGACAGTAACAGCATTAATAGTTAGCATTACTTGAGTAACTTCTACATGGCTGGCATTGTTCAAGGCACTTTACTCTGTGGTTTCCATTAACTCATATCAAAATGGGATTCAAACATTAGTCCTTGAAGTCAGGGCCCCGTGGAGACACCTGAGGGGTCAAGTGTAGAGGCAACAAAAGGCCCAGGGCCTGGGGCTTTGCATTCTTATTTCTACTGCAGCAGAACACCTTCACTTACATCTATTTATGTACTGAAGTTTCATGTAAGGTTCTTTTTCAAATAGAGATTCTATTGATAAAACAAATTTTTTTTTTTTTTTTTTTTTTGGAAAGCAACATAACAATCTTGTAAGGCTTCAAGGTTATATTTTTTCTTATTATAAAAAAAAAATAAAAATCTATCTAAGATAAAAGACAAAATCACTTCCCTAAGGTAAGTACTATTAACCTTTTGTTGTATACCCTTCCAGACTTTTTTTCAAAGTGCATATTACAGTAGGTTTTATTTTCTACATTTAACAGTGTAGGGAATTTATACTTGCCCAGAATAACACAAATGAGCAGGGATCCTAGCTCAGGTCTGTCTCCTATATTCCTATTAGGAAAAATAGGCAGTTACCTCTTATTCCCCACATACAAAGACCATATAAATTGGTCCCTTTGTCTTTCTATGAAATCCAGTGGTATGGCTAATGACAGCACTCACATCTGCCTAGTCTATTACTTATATCTGAGTCAATTGTCCCCCAGAGGAGGAAGCCCTACACTGAATTCCATAACATATAATACATACGCATGGAAAGAGAGTAGACCAGATAGATGGTTTACATCCTGGCCCCATGGGTTCATACAGTTCTTAAATGGTATCTCTTCCTTAGGCCAGGCTTTTATCATTAAGCATTAATACCATCTAAAAGAGATAAAGATTGTTATAAACTTTGAAAGGTTTCCAGAGCAAATAAATGCTAGCTTATCAGTTTCAGAGTCAAAGAATATTAAAATCAGATTAAAAATATACAATTAACCTAATACATTTTGAATTTGGACTAATTGTTTGAAATTCAAAAGGACCCCAGGATATTTTTCACTTGAAACACAGAAATAAAAAATTCATACTAAACAGGCAGAGTTTGCCCTCAAGGTTGAAAACATTAATCATCATGCATCTAACTGTTAACTGTAAAAAATCATTTTTCTTCTGATTTAAAGGGAATTATTTAGTGAGTGTTTTTAACTTCTCTGCTTTCTCAAGCACAGGCGGTAACACAGGGTCTGTTTCCGGGCTCCTCTGCCCCTGCACGTCTCCCCTTCTCTACAAGGAGCTGCCTTTGATTTACAATGGAGCTCCTGGCCCAAAGAAGAATACGCAAAACCCAGGAAGAAATGAGAGTCTGCTAGAAATGACATTGCGATTTAAGTGCTAAATTCAGGAAACGATTAAATAGTCTTTCTAAGAAGGTATACATTAATCCCAAGTAAACATGAACTTGAAGTAACAGGTGAATTAGTAGAGATGAGTCTTCACAGAACTTTCAAATTTTCTGAGAATCTGTCCACAGAATTGGAAAGATCATTAAGCTAGAAGTACCCACTTTACAGAAAAAGTTGACTTTCCACAGGATGGGCAGGAATATTTAATATCAGGAATGAAACAGAACCAATTAAATATACTTTATAGCCTTTTTGTGTAGCTTTCTCACTGTGCCAAGCCATTTCAACTACCTGACTGGCCTGTAACTGTGCTTGGACCCTTTAGTATTGAAATTTCCTGAAGTGGGATCCAAGTCAGCTTTCCTGATACAAAACTATTTTCCACAAGTAATGTTGGAATAAGACTCAAAAGGATTCATCATCTCTGACTGTGGGGTTGATATTTGGTCCACCAGAGATAAGAGAATTTCAGATTCTTTTTTAAGTCTGGCTCTGGACAACATCCTTGCACTATAGTACTGTGGGTGACATCCTTCCCCTTTATAAGTATGAATCTTAGACAAACATCCATTGCTAATTAGAATTTTTTTGTCTTTCAAGCTACAATATAAAAATGTATTAAAAGTGTTTTATTATATGTCAAAGCTAATTTTCAAGATGAGCCTACTTTCTTTCTCTACCTAAATATTTGGAGCCACAGAGTTAGCTGTAAAATTTTTGACAGTAAGTGTTTAAAGACACTGTCATTGATCCCCCTTCACTCTTCTATACTGATTACAGAATGGAACCACAGGAGAATAATGTAGGAAATGTTTACATGTAATTATTATAAGGGATACATCTCACACTAGTAATAAGGACTTTATAGGATTTTAGCCAAATCGCTGGACAGATGCTATCTTCTGGAATTAACCATCATCATATCTTTGACTAGTGAAATAGGTCATTATTATACCCTTAATACTATAGTAGATGATCAGAAATTATAGCAACATATCCATTTTTTAGGCTAGGTAATTCTCCTCTTGAGGAAGTCTAGAAAGCTGAACAAAACAGGAAAAAAATGTAAGCTTTAGGAGAACTAATAAAATAGCAGAGTAGCAAAAATTAACATGTCTGGATCTCAGGAAAAACAGAGACCCAGGGAAATGAGTGCATTTGGAGATGGATTTTCCTTTGAAGGCATTGTTAATTCGAGAAGGGGACTCCTCATAAGCATAGGGGACCACTACGTTCTCTAAGCATGGGAATCCGGAGGCCTCTAAGAAGAAGGGCTCTATGAACTCCCTGGCTTTGGGTTAGGATCTGGAAGAGCTGTATTCTAAGAGTAAGGGTAAACTAGAATTAGATAAGGCTTTAGCTTGACTGCAGGCCAGCGTTAAAGAATCTCAATGCCAGACACTGCATTAACTTTCCTGAATGCAAATTCTTCCAGAGTGTTTTCCAGGCATCTGGAAAAAGCAAATAAAAGCTTATCTAGAAGACATCATCCTAGTCTCCTATTATTTCTGTAAACAGTTTTTCACATATAATATCTAGTGTACCAAAAATAAAGTAAAATTAAAAAAAAAAAAGACTAGGGACAGGCAGATAAAAAAAATAGCAATTTAAAAAGTAGTAAAAACACAAAAAAATAGAAACAGTTTCACAGAGGCTCAGTATAGATCCTGTCGATCTCTTTAGCTATAGATGATACAGTTAAAAGACCTAAAGCTTAAAATATATAGTTGGAAGTCTATAAAATAGAAAAAAAAGAGAGCAAAGCAGGAGCAACATTTAGGTACAATGCACCAGCAGACCTATAATAAAGAAATACTATAGGATTTTCTTCAGATGAAAGAAAATAATCTCAGATGGAAGACTGGAAACTAAGGGAAGATTGAGAATCAACAAAACATGAATATTAGAGTAAATATTAATGAATACTAACTGCATAAAAATAATTAATTTTGTTGACATATATACATACAGACTAAAAAAGAGAATAAATGAAACTATTCAGAAAGGTAAAAGTGCCAATAAATATTATACATTTATAAGTAAAGAACGCATGCTGTAATCTCTAGTATAATCATTAAAAAAGTGTTTAACTTCCGTAGTAACAGAATCAAAGTAAAATTATAAAAAATAATCACTCCAAAAGAACACAGCATGGAGAAAAAAGAAACATGGAGCCAATGGCACAAATAGAAACTTGAAAACAGTAGATTTAAGCCAAATATATCAATAAATGATATTAAATATAAATGTACTAACTGTCTCAAGACAAAGACTTTCGGATGATTACAAATAATGAAACCCGAGCAAATACCCTTTTTAAGGTAGATTTCTAGAATCTTAAGATGCAGAACTGTTAAAAGAAGAAAGGAAAGCTAGGGTAGCCATATTAGTATTAAACAAAGTAGATTAAGAAGCAAAAAACAGTACTAGAGGGATACTATAATGATAAGAAGTATAATTTATTGGAAAGATTAATAATTCTAAGTGGATATGCACTTAACATAACCTCAGATATATAAAGTAAAAATTGACAGAACCAACAAAATGATAATAAAATATTTTCTCTTTAAATGATAAAACACACAGACAAAAATAAGAAATTATATGGAAACATTTATCAGTAGGATCATAAAGAAACATAATTGAAATACATAAAAAATTGTGACCACCATTTCCGAATACACACATTCTTATCAAGCACATATAAAATTTTCCCCAAACTGACCATATCTTGGGCCATAAAGCAATTTCGACAAATTCCAAAAGAATGAAATCATACAGAATATGTGCTCTGATTTCAGTGCAAATAAGCTAGAAATCCTTAAAAATAAATAATAAACTAGAAAGTCCCCACATGATTGGAAATTTAGCAATATACTTCTAAATACTTCATGGATCAAAGTAAAATGAAAAGAGACATGAGAAAATATTTCTAATCAATTGATAATGAGATTATGACAGATCAAAACATATGAGGATGCTGCTAAAGCTATTTGTAAGTGGAATTTATAGCTTTAAATGCACATATTAGAAAAAAAGAGAAACTAAAACTCAATGAAACACCAATTTTTAAAATTAGAAAAAAAGTAGAAATTTAACCTAAAGAGAATAGATGGAAGTACATAAAGAAAAAAAGGGAAAGTTATAAATTAAATAAACATATAATAGAAAACATTCATAAAATTAAATTTGTTTATTAAAGACTAATTAATAGGGGCACCTGGGTGGCTCCGTGGGTTAAAGCCTCTGCCTTCGGCTCAGATCATGATCTCAGGATCCTAGGATCGAGTCCCACATCGGGCTCCCTGCTCAGCGGGGAGCCTGCTTCCCCCTCTCTCTCTGCCTGCCTCTCTGCCTACTTGTGATCTCTCTCCTCTCTTTCAAATAAATAAATAAAATCTTTTAAAAAAATAAATAAAAATAAAGACTAATTAATAAACCCTGATAAAACTAATAAAGTTTTTTAAATGGTAGGCATAAATGACCAATGTCAATATTAAATAGTGACATCTTTACAGATGCTACAGATATTAACAATATTATGTCAATAACTTTTTGAAAATTTAAGTTGAATAAAGAATATCCAGAAAAATTAACCTAAAACTGACAAAAAATTAAAATTTTTAGTTGGTTTTTGATATAATGTTCCATGATTCATCAGTTCAATATAACACCCAGTGCTCATTACATCATGTGCGCTCCTTAATGCCCATCACCCAGTTACCCCATCCCCCCAACCACCTCCCTTTCTGCAACCCTCAGTTTGTTTCCCAGAGTCAAGAGTCTTATATGGTTTGTCTCCCTCTCTGATTTCTTCCCATTCAGCCCCCCCATTAATGCAAAAAATTTAAATTTGAATAGATTTCCTGTTATTCATAATACATTAATTGGAGGATAAAAAACAAATTGCACTATGGAGTACCTGGAACACATAGCTAACAAAAGGCTCCTTTATTTAACATAAAAAAAAAAAAAAAAAACACTGACAAATCAACAAAGAAAAGATAGTCACTCACAAAAGACAGACCAATAAATATATAAAAGGATGTTCAATTTCATTAGAAATAAGGAAAAAGAAAACCACAATAAGATACCACAAAAATGACTGTTACTTTAAAAAGAATAAAAGTAACTAATGACGGTAAGGAAGTAGGGAAATGAAGACTACTACTACCAGAAATTTAAATTGGTACAGCCACTTTGTTTTTGTTTTTAAATTTTTATTTAAATTCTAGTTAGTTAACATACCATGTAATATTGGATTCAGGAGTAGAATTTATTGATTCATCACTTACATACAACATCCAGTGCTCAACACAGGTGCTCTCCTTAATAACCATCACCCATCTAGCCCATGCCTCTCCTACCTCCCTCCATCAACCCTCAGTTTGTTCTCTATCTTTAAGAGTCTCTTATGGTTTGCCTTATCCTCTCTCTTTTTTTTCCCCTTCCCACACATTCATCTGTTTTGTTTCCTAAATTCCATGTACGAGTGAAATTATATGGCATTTGTCTTTCTCTGACTGACTTATTTCACTTAACATGATACAGTCTTGCTCCATCCATACCATTGCAAATGGCAAGATTTCATTCTTTTTGATGGCCAAGTAATATTCCATTATATATACATATACACCACATCTTTATCCATTCATCAGTCGATGGACATTTGGGCTCTTTCCATAGTTTGGCTATTATTGATTATACTGCCAGAAACATCAGGTTCATGTGCCCCTCTGCATTTGTATTTTTCTATCCTTTGGGTAAATACCTAGTAGTGCATTTTGGATCATAGGGTAGTTCTATTTTTAACTTTTTGAGGAACCTCTATACTGTTTTCCAGCATGGCTCCACGAGTTTGCATTCCCACCAACAGCGTAAGAGGGTTCCCCTTTCTCCACATCCTCACCAACATCTGTGTTGTTAATTTTAGCCATTCTGACTGGTGTGAGGTAGTATCTCATTGTGGTTTTGATTGTATTTCCCTGATGATCAGTGATGTTGAGCATCTTTTCATGTGTCTGTTAGCCATCTGGATGTCTTCTTTGGAAAAACATCTATTCATGTCTTCAGCCCATTTCTTAACTGGATTATTTGTTTTTTTGGGTTTGTTACCCAAATTACCAAATTTGTTGAATTTGGTAAGTTCTTTATAGATTTTTAGATACTAACCCTTTATCAGATATGTTATTTGCAAATATCTTTTCCCATTCCATAGGCTAGCTTTTAGTTTTGTTGACTGTTTCCTTTGCTGTGCAGAAGTGTTTTATCTTGATGAAGTCCCAGTAGTTCATTTTTGCTTTTGTTTCCCTTGCCTCTGGCAACGTGTCTAATAAGAAGTAGCTACGAGGGGGATTAAAGAGGTTAGTACCTGTATTCTCCTTTAGGATTTTGATGGTTTCCTGTCTCACATTTAGGTTTTCAACCATTTGGAATTTATTTTTGTGTATGGTGTAAAGAGGTGGTCAAGTATCATTCTTCTGCATGTTGCTGTCCAGTTTTCCCAATACCATTTGTTAAAGAGACTGTCTTTTTTCTATTGGATATTCTTCCCTGCTTTGTTGAAGTTGACCATATAGTAGGTCCATTTCTGTGTTTTCTGTTCTGTTCTGTTGATCTCTATCTGTTTTGTGCCCCTGCCATACTGTCTTGATGATTACAGCTTTGTAAGGTAGCTTGAAGTCCAGAATTGTGATGCCTCCAGCTTTACTTTTCTTTTTCAGGATTGCTTTGGCTATTTGGGGTCTTTTGTGGTTCCATACAAATTTTAGGACTGCTTGTTCTAGCTCTGTGAAAAATGCTGGTAGGATTTTGATAGGGATTACATTAAATGTGTCGATTGCTTTGGGTAGTAATATTTTAACAATATTTGTTCTTCCAATCCATGAGCATGAAATGTTTTTCCATTTCTTTGTGTCCTCTTCTTTCAGCCACTTTGAAAAACAGGTGCGCATTCTCTTCTGAAGTTGAGCATATATATCCTCTATGTCTCAGCAATTCTTCTCATAGATATCCACCCAACCAGACCGCATGCCCATGTGCACCAGGGGACATGTGAAACATTGTTTATGGCTGCATTATTTGAAATAGTTCCAAACTGAAAACTAAAACTAAACTTTGACTGTAGGTGGTAAAACTAAAGAAAAGCACGAAAGTAAGAATGTTGGTCACTGTGGATGGGAGGGAGGGAGGAGACAGTGATTGGATTCTAAGATGCTGCAATTGCTACTTCTTCGCCTATGTGGTAGCCACCTGGGGGATTCTCTCGTGGTAAATCATGGAACTATACATGTTTGCTTCATGAAATTTTTTCTATATATACCTAATGTTTTAAATAATAGGCTTAAAATAAAATAATTCTTTTAATAACTGAAAGAATAAAATTAAGTTAGTTTCTACTATTGGAAATAGTAATGGTACATAGTCCTTGTTTTTGCTATTGTCATTTGAATGAGCACATCCCATTTCATAGATAATTTCAGAAGATTATAATATTGGGCAGCTCACAAACAACTGCTAATTGGCATTTCCGAATGCAAGTCTTCAGAAAATTCCAATAAATGCAGTTTCATTTGTTTGCCCTGTTTTCTGCTAGACATGGAGCAGGGTGTTTGGGTTAATCAAATATTCTGAATAGTAGAGCCACTCTATATCATACATTAATTACATATATTAAGATGTTAGAATCCATTTTTTAAAAAACCACTTTATACAAACAATGCTAGGCATATTCAAATATTAGTAATTTAAAAAGCAAAAATTTACCACATTTGAGTCCCTTTAGGATAACCATAATAAGTATCAATTGTCATTTTACTGTTGACATACAGAAGGGCCAAGTAAGCACAAGTTTTGGTTAACAGAATCTGAGGTAAGAGCATCCCTAGTTAGTGTGTTGAAAAACAATTGCAGTGTCTCCTTACCTAGAAAACTGAAGTTTCATTTAGACAGTATTCAAAGCACATTTTGCATTGAGTCCCAGTGACAAAAGAATTGCCTTTCTTCTTGCCTCTTCCTTCTGACATTACAATAATCTGTCCCAAACTGGTTTGTGAAACCTTATTAGTGTATGAACACATGCATGCCCATGTGCCCATACACATGCAAAGAGAATGGTTTTGGGTTTACACAAATTTTTAGAGTCTATACCCGTTTTTTATCTCTTCCAAAGACGTCTCAAGATTTCTATTTAGAGGGCATAGGAGCCATACACAGAAAGAGAATGAATAGTGTAGTATATACAATATATTATATAATAGATATTATGGTGCTATAAATTCAAAGATAGTGCTACTATATGTCCAGGACATTACAGTCCTCACATTAAAGAGAGAAAGGTAATGTAAATTACTCTAAGGATGAAACAGCCCATTATCACCTTTGGCTGCTAGTTTTATACCAACTCTGAAAGCTGTCTAAGATTTCTAATTTCTGTGCATAAGTTGAAATGTTAAAGTCTTTTTATGTTTTCTTTCCATTTGGTTTCAAAAACAAGGGTCCTAGAAAATGAATACAGCTTAATCTTAACTTGCCTAAAACTATCCCCTGTTCAACATCAGCATATAAACTTCCCAGCACACACACACATGCATGCACACATGTAAGCATACACTGTCTTGGGGGAAAAAATCTACTTCTAACCTAACTTGCCACATTTTTATTATCATGTCTAAAGTACACCCAGGACTTTTACCCAACTTGTAAAATTTCGGTGACAGTCAAAAGTAAAACAGTTCAAAGGCAGGTTGAACTGACTCCTAAAGAGCCCTGCCTCAGAGAACAATAGTAAATAGTGTCCTTCCAAGTTCAGAGACTAAGAAAAAGTTTGAGCTAAATCCAGATGATTTAAATTTTTCTTATGGAGAGAAAAGTGAATTTCCTCTACCTGTACTGTTCTATTCCTATAACTGAGTTTGACATGGTCCTAGTTTAAATACAATAGAAACAAAGAGAGGAAGTTATGCTTAGTATCTTTTACATTTATGTCTTCAAGGTTGTTTGGAAATCATTTAGGCAGTTTCCCTTTCTCCAAATGTTCTCTTCCGCTGTTTCTTTAACTGGAAGAGGTTGTTTTGTTGTTGTTGTTTTTTTTTTCATTTTATATACTGTACATTTCCAAAGTCTATATGGTTCTGGGCATGGTATTTGCTTTCCTTAGAGATATGAATCGCTTTTGTTCATTTACCTTCTTTGAAATTCATTTCTAGTAGCTGTAGAGCTGCTGCTCGGAGTGTTAATAGGCTTCTAACATAGCTGTCATTTCAAGGAATAGGTGCCAAGCTTTCAGCAGCTTATTAACACTTATAACAGCAACCCCTATACTAAACAAACAAATTACACAGAGGAGGACACAAGCAAAATTAGTGTGTATAAATATATATATTCATATGTATACATACAGACAGTATATACTTAGGACTCATCAACGTGTTTGGTTCCATACATGATTAGCCCAGAATTGGCACTTTGTTTTTTATGAATATTCACAGGGAGAAAGAGTGGATCGGTTTTGTATTTGGTCCCAAATGTGAGACGAATACAAACTGGTATAATTACTGAAAGATTTCCATCCTCTCAGCCCAGTAATGCTCTCAAGCCCCCAAAATTGCAGA
The DNA here is from genome assembly GCA_028534135.1 of Potos flavus. Classification (NCBI taxonomy): domain Eukaryota; kingdom Metazoa; phylum Chordata; class Mammalia; order Carnivora; family Procyonidae; genus Potos; species Potos flavus. The sequence continues at coordinate 57,415,660 of CM052896.1, forward strand.
CTTGTGGTATTTCACATCATGGAACTGTGCTAACATGATCTTTCAGCGCCACTTCATGGGGGATACTGCAGAGGAAGAAAAGTGGAAATAAGCAAAGAAATACACCAACTGGCAAAACTACTGAGAAAGAAAGAGATGCAAATATGAAAATGTGCTTCAGAGAGTCAAAATTTGCATTTGGATATGAACACTGGACGAACTCTGCAAACACAAATATATTCTTCCAGATGCAGGGGCAGACATATGTACAGATAAATATGAGAATGTATATTCACGCATGCTTGATATAAATATGTATAAATACACACATACACACATATATCTGTATATAGAGATATACTGTCCTACAAGTGTTTGTGTATTTAATGGTTTCATAAAAATTCTTAGCAGCTTTCTTGAAGACATATTTCAATAAAGGCTCTAAATTTTACATTGTAGTAAAAGCTGACCTTTTTTTGAGTACGAAAAAAATCCCAAAGCCATTTATAATCACATTGTAATATATTTGGAGGTTGTAAATATGTTAAATTCAACTTTTAAATCGGCTGGATAATTTTCTAAAATTTACTAAAATCTGTAGTATTACGGAGGATGGCTTGATGGCCTCTAGCTATCTTGCAAGATTTAATATGTGCTACTTTTATTGTCACTAATAATGACAGGTGGCATTATTAATTGTTCAGTAAGTACCAGTGCTGAGCTAGCAACTTTATAAATTGCACATATTACTCCAAATGTTTCTAGTATCTCCAGACAACTTTCAAATCTGGATAAGTGAGAGAAATTCAAAACAAAAAAGCCAAATTTAGTGATAGAATTTAGGCTAATTAAATAATGATTGAATTTTCCAAAACAAACAAATTCCTCCCTAATACTATTTTTGCTGGACTAGCTGTAACTTGACATCATAGTTGGAAGGAAAATTATTTTTAATCTTGTAATAAAAGATAAGATGTGACTTTAAGAAACTCTGTTACAGAAAATGTCCAGATCATAGCGTTCAAACCTAGGAGCGACTATATGAACCTCTTAACATGTTCTTGCCATAAATGACACAATTCAAAGGAATGGTTAATGACTTTCAGCAGAGAATATTCTCTTTTCAAGGTAGATATAACTTGTTGGTAATGAAGTCCCAAATTTTGATGTCCATTCCAGGGTTCTCCCCACCACATTCTTCACATTGGCTTTCATCTCACCGCTGTCCCTGTCTAGGAACAAGTCTGTAATACCACCTTCGATGCACTCATCTTGTTTTAGTACTTCAAGCTATTTTTTTATACCTTCGGAGCCTTTGAAAACTAAAGAATTCCTTTCACTTGATGCTCTGAAAGTCCTTTAGTGAATTATGCTCCTCACTACTTCCTTCACTTCTAGACATCTCAGATCACACTAGTATACATACGGGCTACTAACACCATTACACAGCAAGCGATTTAAAGACCACATCCTCTAGATGCAAGGTCCTTGGGAGGAGTCAGTGCCTTATTTATCTTTGTTTCCCTATGCCAAGTACAGTAACCTTGCGCATGAGAGCTGTTCCATAAGTGATGAATTAATAAAAAAAAATCAGTGAATAAAGACCAGGTCTACTCTGCATGCGCTAATCTGTCTTGGCTCTTACTGCTTTAGTCAAATCCAATTTTATTTTCCCATAAATACCTGCTTCTAGTTCTAACAATGATCTATTCCTTAAGCTAATGCCAGAAAAAGAGAAGTGTCTGAAAATCAGGACCTCGTCTCTCTCTAAGAACTTCTCCTGTTTCTTTGCCTGAGTAAATTGATGCCTACAAAAAATAAATATGCAGTAGGGTCAGAGCCAAGGGTCTTTTTGTATGATTTTAGTAAAAACATATTTTTACAGAAAAGTATCTGCAATAGTCTCCCAAGAGTTTGGTCAAATCACCCCAGAATTTGGTTTCCAATGACAGTTACATGATATATGTGTGAAAATAATGGGCAGTGGTTTCAGATTATGAATGTTATTTCGGCTGACATGCCTAGCAACTACCATGATTTTAAGATGGTAGAGCAAAAGTAAAAATAAATAAATAAATAAATAAATAAATAGGAAGAAAACAAAAACAAAACAACAACAAATCCTAGCTATATATATATATATTTTTTTTTTTTTAAAGACTTTATTTATTTATTTGTCAGAGAGAGGAGAGCACAAGCAGGCAGAGTGGCAGGCAGAGGCAGAGGGAGAAGCAGGCTCCCTGCTGAGCAAGGAGCCCGATGTGGGACTCGATCCCAGGATCCTGGGATCATGACCTGAGCCGAAGGCAGCTGCTTAACCAACTGAGCCATCCAGGTGTCCCTCTAGCTATATTTTTTACAGAAACTACTCAAGCCAGTTTGGAAAGGCTGAATGCCACATGACCCATAAAATATGAACGTGCAGTTTTCAATCAAACTGAGGAAAAGTTGCTTTGCATTTCCACTGCAGTATTTTTAATAACGTCCCCTATAAATATATACATGGTTGGACTCTATGATTATAACACAGTAATAAAGGTCTGTAGCAAAACCTGTTTTCCACCTCACCATTGTTTATGCTATTTTAATAAGTTGAACGAACTTGGGAGACTAAGAAAATGTCACTTTTCCAACTCTGCTAGGAAGAAATCTGACAACCGCAACATAATCATTGAAATGCTGCAATTTGTTAAAATCCTCCTAATAATTCTTTTTCTGACTTTTATTCAAAAGCTAAAGCATAATGCAGAGAGAGCGATTGAGAGAGAGAATTAGGCTAATGATGATTAACACATTGCAGAAGGGAAAGTTACCACAGTGTTTAATTTCAAAGTCAAAGTGCTAGGGAGCTGGCACCTTCACAGAATCTCTGATCATGGAAGGGAGCAGGAATTTGAAAAGAGTGCAGACAAACATAGCCTTTAAAATAATGAACAGCTTTCCCAAGTCTTGCCACACTGGTAAAACACCCATATACCATACACGTATACAATTCCCGGGGGCTTATAAATTAATTGAGTGACAAACGATTATACCCTGAGTGATAAAGGTCCAGCACTACGATTATCTTTATGGATAATTGGGGCCATAAAATAGTTCTAAAGTACCTTTTATTTGTCATTTGTTGACAATTCAGCCGACTCTCCTGTCTGCCATCCTCCATATTTAATGGGTCCCTATCGAAGTATGCAACACATGCATTTGTATGGGAAGGATGTCTTCATATTGTTATGCCATTGCATATCCTTTACTTCCTTATGTTTTTCATCAGTCTACCTCCTGCTCTTTTTTTCTCTGACACCTCTGAGATGGTACCCATAGCAACACCCCTGAGAAGAAGGTGAAAGTGAAGATGCTGAAGTCATCCCAGCACTCAGTGCTGACAATGCCAGTCATTAATGCAGCAGCTTCTGCCTCCTCAGATCTCCCTCGCTCCTCTCTAGTCTTGTTTGCCTCCAGTAGCAGCCACGGAGCTCACTCACAGAGATCCAGAGACTTGCTGTTAATGATTTGTCACTTGTTTAGAACACCTCAGGATGGCAGGTCTGTATAATCTGCCCTCAATGGCACTGCCAGGTTGCATTAGGAAACAATTACCCAGTTTATGACTAGTAAAGTAGGCACTGGAATTTCCAATTAAACTCCCATGTTTCCAAAGAAGCCTGGGTGCCCCTGTATTTGAGGAAAGGAAGAAGCACCACCATTAGGGGTAGTTCGATTCACTCCTGCTTAAGAACAAGCCATACGAGAATCAGTGCCCTCTAGATTAAAAAACTGAGAGCAACAGAATGTAGAAAATGGTTTTATGCGAATTCACTTATTACATCGTCATCCTTTGTTAGGATGTGGGTGAAATGAAACAATGGACACAGTTGCCTAAATGCTTTGATAGTAGAGAACCAAAAAAAAACCCAAAAAGCGAACCAAAAAAACCGCCCTAACATCTAGGTTTATTACTTCAGTCACTGTGCTCCTGTGTGTGTTTGCGAATGTCCATGTGTGTGCGAGCACGTGACCCAGAGAGAAAAGAAAACAATGATTGTAGAATTCTTTCTTTCTTTTACATTTTGAATACATTTATCATGCTAGAGTCTGTAGATTTTTATCAAAATGAAAAGTATATTTTACTGTAAAAAGCATCCATTATTGAAAGTTTAAGATCAAATATAACTTGTAAAATTGACTAATTTAAAGTATAATTACATTGAACAGATCTTGACTTCAATATACCCCATAGTTTGAAATCATTATAGTTTTTGAAACAGAATAAGGTTTTTGTTTTTTTTTTCATAGCTAAGAAAGGTCAAATGTTATTGAACTTCAACTCCAAAAAGTTACAGTCTGGAGTTTCCATACAATGGGTCTCATAATATCATATATAATAATAATGACTTAGAAACTTATTAAAAACTCCAGAAGAGTACACAGATACTTAATAAAGGCCTATGTATGCAAATATCCCATAGTCTTACATCCTTATTCTGCCCCCTCCCAAAAGAGGAAGAAAACTAACCATTTATCAGTAGCAGTGTGAAAGGAGAAGATTTATCATTTTAAATTTTTCATTGCAGATGGTTTTCATTTTAAAAGGCAGGGAAGCGATTTTTTTGAAATCATTTTTTTTCCCTAATGCAATTGAGCCAGACATTTCTCGTAAATCTTGTTGCTTTAGTAGACAATACTCAATTCTCTAAACTTTATATGCAATAGCCAAGGTTTTTTTTTTTTTTTTTAAGATGCCCGTCTCCCAGGTGTGAAAATGAAAGCCACCTGAAAGGTGGCATCATATCCAAAGTATGCTATCCAAAGACCACTCCCTTTTCCTTAGTTCATTAGCTCACAGTTCATCAGATATTCATCTTTTTGCCCCAACAAGATTATGATTTTCAATGAGTTTTTAAAAGGTTTCTTTCTTCCTTTTTCTTTTTTCTGGTAAATAGCAGGAAAATAAATGTGTCTGCCAGTCAATATATCTTTTGAGTCAAAGAGCAAAATGCACCCAGTGATTCACTGAGTTCGTTGAGTCAGGGAGCCAAGCAAAAAGCAAGCTATGGGGAAAAAGCAGGGAGGAAATGTTGCCTTTGTAATTAAAAAAAAAAAAAAAGATTCATGCAATATTGGATTTGAATTTCCTGCATGATACTACCCTCTTTATGGAAAAACGATTTGGAATTTGTAGTACAGCATTAGATATTTTCTTTTTATTTATTTATTTATTTATTCATTGAGAGAGAGAGAGAGAATGCAAGGAGAGGGAGAGGGAGAAAGAAGCCGAAGCACATTCAGAATCCGAAGCACACTCGGCACTGAGCAGAGCCCAACACCTGGCTCGATCCCACGACTGCGAGATCAAGACCTGAGCCAAAACCAAGAGTCGGGTGCTTAACCAACACAGTCACGCAGGAGCCCCAGCACTGGATATTTTCACTGAACAAATGACACAGTGGTACTGTGCTGATTAGATTCACTATTATTCATAAAGTACATTTGCTGTCAGTGTTTGAGGCCTGCAGCATGCCTAAAATCAAAATGCTGATTGAAATATCATCAACTGAAAAAAAAGCATCGATCATCTTTACATGCAAAGTTCAGTCATATATATATATATATATTATATGTATATAATATAGTATCTTCTAATGGGAGATTCCTTCACCATTTGCCCAGACTAAAAAATGTTACTTTTTTAGATGCTGAGATTGGGCTTTTATGACCATTTATGTTCTCAGCTTGGAAGATAACATGAATTAAATAAAATACAATCACTGGTTAGCATGTATTCTGTAAGCTCCAAGTAAGCAGATCCAAAGATGAAATCCATCTAAGATTTTACTAAATCAATATTCCTATTTGCAAATGTGTCAAAGAGATGCAACCGAAAATTAATATTTACAGAAAATCCTTCTTCTTAGAGTCAACAAAGATGGCATATAGTGGTCAAGGTCCCTGGATGGGGAGTGATAGGAGGGGTCCCTGAACTTTAGCCCCCTGATACTCATGTTACTACCCGTGGTTTCATCTAGACATCAGTGAATAGCGAACATATTAGAAATGTTGAAAATGATCTTTAATCAACAAGGACTTCTTGGGGCACCTAAGTGGCTCAGTGAGTTAAGCCTCTGCCTTCGGCTCAGGTCATGATCTCGGGGTCCTGGGATCAAGCCCTGCATCGGGCTTTCTGCTCTGCAGGGAGCCTGCTTCCTCCTGTGTCTCTGCCTGCTTCTCTGCCTACTTATGATCTCTCTGTAACAAATAAATAAATAAATAAATCTTTAAAAACAAACAAACAAACAAGGACTTCTTAAAAGAATTGTCTTTAAGTTTATTCCAAAGAGCATCTGTCTTGACATTTGTTTGCTCTAGCATAGCATACTTTTCTGCTCCATCTCTTTCCCTTTTACACATATATGGTGTTCCACTATTAAACTATGAACATTACTGGGAAAATAATTCCATTTTCCAAGGCCTCTTTCCCTACAGTTCAAAATTATAATATTACTTGGAAGAAGTTTTTCTTAAACATCTGGAAGGTATGCCAAGGCAATGAACTGAGACAAAAAAAATCCTTTGCTCCAAGAATGCATTCTTAAATATAATGCCGAAAAGTATAAACAGGAAAATGAAAATCACCCATAATCCTATCACTAAGAGATGACACGTCTTACGCGATATATATTTATTTTTCTAAATCAAATCATATTTGACATAAAAACCCACCCTCTAGGATTTGATAGAAATCCAGTGTAGGTCACCTTTTATTGCCCCTCCTTTAGGATCTTACACAGAAACTAGGATTTACACAACCCAGCAAATTTTAGAAGAGGGACCTCTGTCCCTCAGTCATTTGTAGTATCCACTATATGATCACAGTCAGCTTAAAAGTTTGTTCCTATTATCTCCTCTGCAATGTTACCCTTAGCCATGTGAATGCCCTGCTGTAGCTTAAGATCAGGCTAAATACTCTTTCAAAGTATAATTTTTATATTTGTATAATGTTCCATCTTATCACTGTGCCATGATTTCATCAACCATCCCTGCATTGACATTTGAATTCTTTCAGGAATTTTTATTACTGATAACCCTACATAATATGACATTTATATATATAAATTTTTGACCACATCTCTATTTTATTTTACATGTCCAATGCAGGGCTTGAACTCACAACACTGATACCAAGACCTGAGCTGAGGTCAAGAGTCAGATGCTTAACCGACACATCTCTATTTTATAAGGATAGATTCTTAGCAGTGGCACACCTGTATTAAGGAGTACAGATGGTTTTAAGGTCTTTATTCAAACTTCAGAATTACTTTTTAAAAGTGATATTAGCATGTTAATGATCTAATCCTTTCAAAATATTTGTTGCAGATGCCTGGGTGGCTCAGTTGGTTAAGCGTCTGCCTTCACCTCAGGTCATGATCCCAGGGTCCTGGGATCCAGTCCCACCTCAGGCTCCTTGGAGCCTGCTTCTCCCTTTGCCCGCCACTCCCCCTGCTTGTGCTCTCTCTCTCTCTGTGTCAAATAAATAAAAAAAAAAATCTTTTAAAAATTTTAAAAAATTTAAAAAATAAAAAGTAATGCAAAAATTCATAATGAGCGGTATATCAAAATTTTAAGTAAAGACAGAATCAAGTACTATAGCGTTCCGAAAATATTCTTTAAAATAAAATCTAAATAAAGTAACACGATTACTAGCAGTCTCTCCCATATTTCCAGGGATTTCTGTGGAGACTTACACTCTTTGAGTGCTCACCTCTCATGCCAAGCTCTTGCTCAATTGCCAAGCACATCTAACCATCTCATCACTGCTCTGCACAGCTTCATTCCTAGCATGAACACAGTCCCTTCATCTTTATTTCCCAAGGCACTGCTAACACAAGGCTGTTATGCATAACAGATTTTTACTCAAAGTTTGGAGATAATTGGGGGAGAGTATAACAGGAGGGGAAATGCCCTAAGATTCACTATAAAACATGACTGTGTCTGAAATTCCATCGTGGCACCCTCCAATCACTGTCACAGTGATGTCTCCTTAGATTGGCCAGATGCCAAGTTACTTTCTGCTTACTGAGTTCTCTCACCTGTCATGCGTGTTTCCTGAGCAATTATCAGCCTCCCTTTCCCATCTTTTTTTCAATTCGAGTTATCACAGGAAAACTAAAAAGTCTTATTTCTTTGCTATACAAAGTAAACGCCCAGGTACTGGCTTTTTTATCAGACACTGCTCATTTTTTCTTCGTCTACATCCCCTTGTCCTTAGCACTTGGGAGCTCTCTGGCCTGACTTCCAACTGCCAACACCTGCAATGATTGCTTGAGGCATTATCTGGCCACCAAAGTTTGTTTGGTCCATGGGAGCGGCAGGTTGGAAGTGCCCAGAGATTGATGCTGGCCCCTCTCCCAACTCAGTACCCCTTACACAATAACTGAAAGAATCTGTGTAAGTAGCCAAGTTCTCTCACCCTTGGTGAGTTGGAGTGGATGAGTCTACATTCATGTTTTTTACTGGCTCCCAGATTTCCCCAGCAAGATCAAGCTCCACTTGTCCACAGTGGTAAGGTGCTTGAGAGGAAGGTGACTTCCTGCCCTATCTTACTTCTCTACTCCCCTCTCAGTATTTCCTAGGATTATCTCCCCAATCAACTACTTGTACTCAAAAATTTATCTCAGACTCCTCGGCCTAACACAGCATTCATAGCCAAAAGGGCAGTCTAACCTGGCTCTATGAATTTCCCTTTGCAAAGAATAGGCAGAGCTTTGGAATCAGAGTTTGTTTTTGTAATGGCTTAAAAGTTTATGGGTTAAATCTCTTTGTTGAATTAATTTCCCATCAACACCTCTTAAGCAGAGCGGGGGAAAATGTTGGGCAGGATCTGAAAGAGATAATATTCATTCTCGCACTATTTAAAGCAAATTCCAGAGTATGAGCTCTTTTATCCTTCCATTTCACCAAAAGTCTAGTACATATATACCAGGGTCTTTTTTCCCCCTGGTTTCCATTTTTTATTTTCATTGATACATATGCCAGCAACACATTTTTTATTATTATAGCTTTTATCACTTTTTTTTAAATTGTATATAATTTTACCTCTGATTTCCCCTTTTATTTTCCTGTCTAGCTTCATTCTTTCATTTTTTCACATCAACTCAAAAATAAAAGTCAAATTTAAGAATAAAAATCCTGCTAGGATCTGGAATACAATTGAATTAGAAATAGAATAGAAATTAGGAAGAAGTTAGTCTTTGAAAAATTTTCCTTCTACTTTGGAACACAGTGTATCCTTCCATTAATTTTAGTCTTCTTTTATGTCTTTCAGTAAAACATGGGTTATTGTTTCAAATAATGAAGCACATCTTTCTTATTGCGAATATGAACTTCATTTGGCTGCAAATATGAAGCACATATTTCTTAAAGTGATGTGAGACCTAGAGCTAAAAATAAGTAAAGGTTAAAAAAAGGCTATTTCTTTTTATAGAGGATTTAATCACAATATGATGCAATGAAATGAATACTTTCTCCAAGTATAGTGATCTATTTTCGTTTATGGATAAAAGTTCAAAAAGTTGTAATTCAAAAATGGCTTCTAGCAGATGAGCAGTTTTTATCAGTTTTCAATGCAATCTTAATATCAAAGTCTGGAACCTTTGATATCAGAGACCTTCAACAGGGTAAACGATATAGCACCAAGGTTATGAGAGATATTTTTGATTTTTGAAATTTCACATCTGTTTATACTCTTTTCTGAAAATGAATTGAAGTATCTTAAAACAAAGGACATGGATAAGGTCAATTAAATAATAACCAAAGAAAGGAGAAGGAAACATTTGTTGCTTTCCTCACAGAAATATTTATTTAGGACCAGCCTTATTTCATTTAGATACTTTTGGTTCTAAGTTCAGTACTAAGTGATCAGCTTCGCAGTGTTTTAAGCATAAGACTACACTATATCTGAGAGATCACTAACTTTAGAAGAACTATGAACCCTGAAAAACAGGAGGTAATGCAGTGAACTCACAAGAACTTCAAGTGACAAGTTTTGTTCTCATCTGCTTGAAAGTATGGACTTCAAAACCTGCTTTTGCATGTAACTCACGGTGAGACCGTAACCCAATTGCCCAGCCTCTCTAGGTCTCCAGTTTTTGGTGACTAGAACAGCTATAAATTCTCTTCCAGCTCTCACATCTTTGGTCTAAAATGATACTTACTCTCAATAGGTAAATCTGGGTGACTTTCCAAACCGTTTATGTTTACTCACCTGCAATAATCCAGGAAAAGTACTTATTTTTTAATACCTTTACTGAAATATAATTTACATACTGTTAATTCATATTACCCACTTAAAGTGTACAGTTCAATGGTACTTTTAGTCAAAATTCTTAATCACTTCCTTAAGTTGGGTCAAGTGGGATTCCTCTTATTAAATTCTTCTTATTAAACAGATGGCAAGTCAAGTTTAGTAAACCTGCTGTTAGAATGAGAAGATCACTCTAATCATATGTTCTCAGTGTGCTTTCGTTTTATTGGATGCATTTCAAATTCTTACAATACCAGACGTAAGACTCAAATATAAGTCTAAAAACATTTCAGAGACAAATGAATATACTGGGGGGGTATGCTAAGTGAAATAAGTCAGACAGAGGAAGAGAAATACCATATGATTTCACTCACTTATAGAACTTAAGAAGCAAATGAACAAATAAAAAACAAATGAACAAATAAAGAAAAAAGAGGCGAAGGAAAAAACAGACTCATGAACACTGAGAACAAACAGGTGGTTGCCAGAGTGAGGTGGATGGGAGGATGGGTGAAATAAAGGGGAATAAAAGTACTCTTATTCTTATATGTACACTAAGTATAAAATTGTTGAATCACTATATATTGTACACCTGAAACTGATACAAAACTGTACATTAATTGTACTTCAATAAAAATAAAAAATATGAAATTAATATTAACTATTCTCAAAAATTAAATCGTAGTCCTCAGATAACACAAATGTATGTGTTTTGATGAAAACCAGTGGCTATGGTTTAAATTTTATGCTACTACAGTTAAAGAAGAAATATGTGCAGATTAAATGACATGCTACTGAACAATAAATGACTCAACAAATAACTGAAAAAAATTTAAAAAACACCTTGAAGCAAATGAATATGGGAATTTAACTTGTCAAAATTTATGGGATGCAGTAAAAGCAGCTCTAAGAAGGAAGTTCATGTGATAAATGCTTACCTCAAGAAACAAAAGTCTCAAACAAACAACCTAACTTTACCCCTCAAGGAAATAGACAAAGAAGAACAAAGACCAAAGTTAATAGAGGGAAGGAAATAACAAAGGATCAGAGCAGAAATAAATGAAATGGAGACTAAAGAGGCAAAAGAGAAGATGAAACTAAGAGCTGGTTCTTTGAACTAAAAAACAAAATTGATAAGCCTTTTCCTAGACTCACCAAAAAAAGAGAGAGGGCTCAAATAAATAAAATCAGAAATGAAAGAAGAGATGTTACAACTGACACTACAGAAATACAAAGGATCATAAGAGACCACTATGAATAATTACATGCCAACAAATTGGACAACCTAAAAGAAATATGTAAATTCCTGGAAACACAAAATCTATCAAAACTGAATCATGATGAAATAGAAAATCCAAACAAATGGGTTACTAGTAAGGAGTTTGACTCAGTAATCCAAAACCTCCCAATAAATAAAAGTCCATAACCAGATGGTTTCACTGGTGAATTCTACCACGTATTCAAAGAAAAATGAATACCAATCCTTCCCAAATTATTCCCAAAATTAGAATAGGAGTAAACACTCTCAAACTCATTTTAAGAGGCCAACATTACCCCGATACCAAACCAGATAAGGACATTGATTAAAAAAAGAGTTAACAAGCCAATATCCCTGATGAGCATAAGTGTAAAAGACCTCAATAAAATATTAGCAAACTGATATCGAGAAAACATTAAAATGATCACACTCCATGATCAAGTGGGATTTATTTCAGGGATCCAAGAATGGTTTGATATCCACAGATCAGTCAACGTGATCTATCACACTAACAAAATGAAGGATAAAAATCAAATGATCATCTCAATAAATGCATAAAAGCATTTAACAAATTTTAACACCCATCTATGATAAAAGCTCTCAACAAAGTGGGTAGAAAGAGAACACCCTGCAACGTAATAAAGGCCATATACGACAAGCCCTCAGCTAACATATTCAACAGTGAAAAACCGAAAGCTTTTCCTCTAAGATCAGGAACAAGACAAGGATGTTCACTCTTACCACTTTCATTCAACAAAGTACTGGAAGTCAAACCAGAGCAGTTAGGCAAGGGGGAAAAAAAGGCATACATATGAGGAAGAAGTAAAACTGTCCCTCTTTGCAGATGATAGGCTATTATATATAGACAACCCTAAAGACTCCACCAAACACTGCTCAAACTAATAATGAATAAAGTTGCGAGATACAAATTCAATAAGCAAAAAAAACCTCTTGCATTTCTATACACTTATAACAAACTATCAGACAGAGAACTTAAGAAAACAAGCCCATTTACAATTACATCAAGAAGAGTAAAGTATCTAGGCATAAATTTCACTTAGATGGTGACAGACCTGTGTATTGAAAACTACAAGACATTAATGAAAGAAATTGAAGACACAAATAAATGGAAAAATATTCCACACTCATAGATTAGAAAAGTCAATACTGTTAAAATGTCCATATAACCCAAAGCAGTTTACAAATTCAATGCAGTCCCTATCAAAATTTCAATGGCAATTTTTGTGGAAATAGAAAAAAAAAATCCTAAAATTTGTAAGGAACCACAAAAGTCCCTGAACAGCCAAGTCAATCTTGAGAAAAAAAGAACAAAGGTGGAGTGTTCACACTCTCAGATTTCAAACTGTAATACAAAGGTACAGTAATTAAAACAGTATGACAGTCGCATAAAAACAGACATATACATCATTGGTACAGAATAAAGAGCCCAAAAATAAACTCATGCAAATATGGTTAATAAATTTACAACAAAGGAGACAAGGATATACAGTGGGCACAGGACAGTCTCTTCAATAAATGGCATTGGGAAAACTGGACAACCACATGCAAAAGAATGAAACTCAAGTACTATCTTATATCAGACACAAAAATTAACTCAGATGGATTAAAGATTTGAACATAAGACCTGAAACCATAAAACTCCTAGAAAAGCCTAGGTGGTAAGCTCCCTGACATAAATATTGGTGATGATTTTTTTAAGCTGACACCATAAACAAAAGCAACAAAAGAAAAAATGAACAAGTGGGACTATATCACAATAAAAAGCTTCTGCACAGCAAAGGAAATCATCCACAAAATGAAAAGGTAACCTACTGAATGGGAGAAAATATTAGCAAATCATAACTGAAAAGGAGCTAATATCTAAAATGAATAAAGAACTGATACAACTCAATAGCAAAAAATCCAAACAATCCAATTTAAAAATGGCAGCAGATCTGAATAAATATTTTCCCAAATAAGCAGTGGGCACATGAAAAGACGCTCAACATCATTAAACATCAGGGAAATGCAAATCAAAATCACAATAATATATCACCTCATGCCCTTTAGAATGGCTATTATCAAAAAGAAAGGAAATAAATGTTGGCAAGTATGTGGAGAAAAGGAAATCCTTGTGCATTGTTGGGAATTTGCTATAGCCACTATGGAAAACAGTATGGAATCCATCCCTTGATAGACAATTCAGTTGTTTCTATATCTTAGCTAAAGTAAATAATGCTACAACAAACATAGGGTACATATACCCTTTTGAGTTACTGTTTTCATTTTCTTCAGATAAATACCCAGAAGTAGAATAGCTGGATTGTATGGTAGTTCTATTTTTAATTTTTTTTTGATGAATCTCCATACTGTTTTCCAAAAGAAATCATGGGATACTATATAGTGGGATACTAATCACTCATAAAAAAAGAATGAAATCTTGTCATTGGCAACAAGAGGACTGGACCTCGAGTACATCACGCTAACTGAATAAATCAGACAGAGGAAGACAAATATCATATGATCTCTCTTATATGTAGATTCTAAAAAACAAAACAAAACAAAACCACTGAGCTCATAATTACAGAGACGGGATAGAGTTTGCCTGAGGCAGGGGGTGTTGGGAGGGTAAAATTGGTGAAGTGGGTCAACAATAATGACCAAAAAAAGTAATTAAAAAAAGATCTAAAAAAAAAAGTATGTGTTTTGCTGGGAACTGGCGGCCATGGTTGGAATTTTATGCTGGGATTACAGAAAAGCGATAGAAAAAATTTTTGCTTGGTCAAATTACAATTAAGGTAAAAAAATCCATATTCTTAATTAGAGAGTAATTTATAAACAAATGCTTCCATTTATTTTTGTGGTACTTCTTTACTACATTTATTTGAACTCCCCTTGCACAAGAAGGTTCTGATAGATCTCACCATATTCAGGGAAGTCAAACTTAATTTCATGGTTGGTCTGTATAGTCTGCTAAATTCTGTTTGATGGCTTTCCACTTATGATACAAAAATCGATTTAATGTAAGTTTTGGCTTAATGCTCAGTAGCTAGTGCTACTGCTTTTCACACTGGAATCATTGGTCTGAGCTGACATGGAGAGACATGTCAGGGAAAATGGGTAGTTGTGAACATGGGCATCCTGAGCTGATGGCCACCTCAACAGAAATTACCAAGCTGGTCACTGATCTCCTTGCTGCCTCACTGAAAGAAGAAATTCAAAGGCGTTGACTGCACATAGATGTGTTTCTGAACCATGTGGTCTGAGTAGTAAACAACTCCTCACACCAGTGATCAGTAAAATAAATATTTATATTTATTATTTATATTTATATTATAAATATTTATATTATTTATATTATATTATTTATATATTTATATTATAATAATATTTATTTATATTTATATATATTTATATTTATATATTTATATATATTATATATTTTATATATATTTAATATATAATTAATTAATTAATTAATATAATAATATAATATATTATATATTTTATATATTATATATATATTATATATATATTTATATATATATTTATATATATTTATATATAATATTTATTTATATTTATATATATTTATTTAAATATATTTATAAATAATATTTATATATTTATATTATATTATTATATAAATATTTATAAATATTTATATTATAAATATTTATTGAGCACCTACTGTGGCCAAAATGCTGTGGCAAGTGCTGCGGCATATGCAAAGATGGATGATAGAAAGTCCCTGGCTTACAGGAGGTTTGGGGGTCGGTGGTGTGTACGGACTGGGAGATGCATTATAGGAGAGCAAGGGGGATAAACTGAAGATTTGGGGAGGCTTCTTGAAAGAGTAGAGATTCAAGCCAGGCTTTCGAGGTAATTACCTATTAATTACCTATTAATTAATTACCTTTAATTACCTAATTACCTAATTACCTAATTAATTACCTATCTTAATCCACATTAAGTCATATGACTAAATAAATTTGAATCAAAGACCTTCATCATCAGTAAAAGGTTTGCCAATTCTCTTCTGTGTATACAAAGTAAATATGAAGCCACATGCTGGAGTATTGTGTTTTTGTGAAAAAACCCATAATATGAATATTGGAAAAATTAAAGCATAATAGTGAATGAATGTAAAAATGAGAAAAGTTACCTCCTGATGCACTCACACCTAAATATTCAAAAACAAACACTATCCTATGGCTTCCAGCAGATATAGGATATGCGAGTAAGAAACTGATTTTTTCAAAAAAGAAATCAAACAATAGCTTCTCGAGCAATGTGAAAATCACAAATGCATAATCAAGAGCAGGAAATTTTAACCTAGAGTGTAATGCACTGGAAATGGCTGGATCTCGATTTGCAGTGATCTTTTCTGACCATTCATCTGTCTCGGCACCATCTCCAGTTCTGGGTCAGTGAACACACTGCCCTCCCAGCCACGGCCCCACCCTCACTTGCCCACGATGCCAATGATGTATGATGCTAAATCATTGTATAATGAGGAACCAAGTACTCAGGCTTTTCTAATTTTCACAGAAAATGAACTTTAATTCAAAACTATGCCTGGCTAATTAAACTTTCCTGTGATCTAATTTGCTCTAATTATTTCCATAAATTGAGATGTAACAGGGGTTATATAAAATTATCGTAACAGAAAATTGAGTTTGAGTCTGAGTTTTAAGCTAAGATGAGGTTTCTGAATTGTTGCAACCTGTTGCTGAATGTGGATACTATTACACCCAACTCAGAACTGTACAAAGTAAAACGAAATAAAATAAAAAAGGTTTTTTTCTTCCTCTTCAAAATCTCTAGGTAAAATTTCATTCCCTGAAAGTACTAAAGACTTAGGTTATACTGCACATTGAGGCTGAACAAACGATGTGATATAAATCCAATGAAAAACAGAGTCATCTAAATTCAACACATTAAACATCCAATACCAACTATAAGCCAGTCTACTTCCTACTTCCTAAAAGGTGTAAAATCTAATTATATGCTGTATTAGAAAGCATTAACATTCTCTATCAAATTATATTTTCATATCTCTCTGGCACCAGAATGGCAACTTTTGAAAAAGGTCCCACACTTTTTTGTTGGCGGGAAGGAAGGGAGAAGAAACCTCCCTTCAACCTATAGAAAAATGGCAATGCTTATCACAAATGTGAACGTATTAAACTGACCCAGAGCAATTTGCCTGGAGTTAGAGCCAACACTCAAAAGAAGATAAGCACAAAATGAGTTCACAACCCAAACTATTGAGACAGCAAGAGTTTGGACCTTACTATATCCTTCATTTTGGCTAATTAGATCACTTTCCACTGATGTTGGTGTAAACTTCATAATAACACAGAGTCTGGATTCCATCAACAGGAATAATTGCCATCTAGAGAAGTCTTATGAAATTGCCTGATAAAAGTTTTTTCAATCAATTAAATAAATATATCAAATTAAACTCATCTATATTTTTAATGTACCTCATTGTAGTTCATTATGGAAGACCCCCATATGTTCTGTATCATTAGTGAGCCATTCTCAGTGGTGTAATGATGTAGTGCATACACATGGGGTAAAGTAATGCATTTTTCATTTCTTTCGCACATTTCATTACAGGGTGGAGATGCTGCAATTTTTCATTTAAGATTCCATTTTGGTGTGGGAAAGGGGAAATAAACCTAGAGTCAGAGCTGTGTCCAATTTCTCTAACTTCATAATTCAGCAACTGATAATTTGCTGAGGATAACTTTTCTTACAGTCCTCTCCCCTTCTGTATCCAGAAAAAGGAGAGATACAGGCTGCCATTCCTAGGATGTTTTTTCAAACAAACCAGAGGTGGCCGAATTCTGAGGAAACTGAATCCTTTCATTGCCATCGGCCATTTTTGCCAATGATAATTGTAGTCTGTGCACCAGTTCACTGAAGGTGAACTTCAGTTTATAAAAGATGAGAAGTGTAGGACCCCATACTTTTCCAAAGTTAATGCGTCTGAATATTTGCCTTTGAGATGATCCATTAGCGTTGACATTGTCTTTTGCTTCATTGGTATAACTAGAGCTTTTTGAGGACCTCAACAAAAGTGACTGCTCCAGAGTCATCTATCACTCTGCTGGGAGATATGAAGGGCTGTTGGATCCCAGTTCGTCCATTGCTGTGTTGCTGATCCCATGGCTTTATTTATTAAAATTACAAGCCACACAAGGAGACAAAAGTTAGATATTTTCATGGGATATTTCAGGGCCCCAAGTGTTTATAGCTGCTGTTTCTCCATCTCCTGAGCACATTTGCCCTCTCCTTTCTCATTTATCCATAGCAATGAAAGGGTTCTCGAAGTTTAAACTTTAAACTGGCTGTGAACTATCCTTCTCCCCTACCCCTCACTCTGGCTCCTAGACCCTGTCTCATCTTGGCGCAGGTATGCAGTGCAGCTGCAACGTGAGCCCCGTCTCCGTCTTCCCTGTGCCCCTATCGCTGACCTGCACAAAAGTCAAGAAAGAAGTCCTTCAAGAAGGAAGTGTGTCATTACACATTGTTTCATGAAAAGACTCCTACTGAGCCAGGATGGCCAAATGGGCTCAATTAAGTCTTTCTGGGGAATGTGCGTGGCTGTCTATGGTGGGTTGACACTGGACAACTTGCTTATTTACTCTGGTGGTATACCCAGCACCAAGCACTTTCACCTCTCACCATTTGCAAATATCTGATCTATAACATATTTTCCATTCCTGGGTCAGGAAGAGAGGAAGAAAGGAGGAAAAGGAAGGCGCAGAAGAGACCCTCCCCCATGAGTTGGTGGGAGGAAAAGAGAAGTTAAAATAACAGCGAACAAGCCAGCAAGTCCCAGCCAGGCACTAGGTGCCTCTTTAATAATAAAGCCTGGAGACAATGACGTTGAACAGTTGCTGCTTTCTGTTCAGTGTCACCTCCTTGTCTGACATTAAGCTGATGTCTACTGAGGCCACAGCAGACCCAGTTCCGCCCGCGCTCCTCCAGCTGGAATGCTTGCTGGGTAGTCCGGGCAATTCTCTTCTGTGTATACAAAGTAAATATGAAGCCACATGCTGGCGTATTTTGTTTTTGTGAAAAATAAAAACAGAGGATGCAACAGAGGGCACAGAAGATGCAACAGCTGTATTTCGTTGCAACAAGAGCTGAGGGAAAAAGATACCCCTGGCAAGGGAATGAGCTGGCTTCTCTAAATGCCCACGCCACTGTCCCATTGTCTAAAGTAAATTTCTCTTCAGTGAGGAATGGGCCCTCAAAGAAAAATCATTTTCAAGGCCAAGCTGGAACACAGGGCTCACTGTGGCCTCTCTCTCTGATAGATTTCCCGTCAATTCTTCCGAAGTTCACAGCATCTACCATGGGATATTCTGTTCATAGACAAATAATGACCTGCTTACAGCTGTGCACATTTTCTGGCAGACAGATGTTGGACCAGGGCTGCCGCTGATACAGTTCATATGCAGAAAGAGAAAGAACAGTCCATTAGTGCTAATTCTCTTCTTTCTTAACAGGTTCACTATTTGAACCAGACCTTCCACTTGGTTTATCTGTAAAGAGAAGTAGATTCAGTTTCTTCTTGATGTTCTCCTGTTTCAGAGAGGAGTTAATCGGGTTAAAGGGTTTGGCCTTTAGCTGAAACCTTTGATTCCAGACTTTAAACAGGAATGCTCTCATTTTCCCCCTTGTCGCCATAGCTCTATTCTCAGGGGACTGAGGGGTTGAGGCTGAAATTAGATGGCTACAAGTGCTAACACCTGCTGCAAGTTCATTGGGTTTTGCTGGCTTTATAGCAGTGTCGGGTGCTTCCACAGTTTGTGCAGGAAAAGATGGAGAAGGGAGTCATGGCCCCATCACCGTGGGCCATTTTTTCTCAGTGGCTTTTCTCATTTTGCGACCATCACAGCCACGCTGTGACCGAGCATGCCTGTCCTCTCCCTGGCTTCCACCTCAATAGCGAGGCCCGCCGGAGTAAGACCAATGGAGGTGGCCACAGATGCCTTCCTCATCCGTGGGAGCCTGGAGCACATGAAGGTGACTTTAAATTATTAAAATTATTTATGGATTTTCCTTTCTGGTCAGCACATGTAGGTCGGGGTGATGATAGAGAAGGCCTATTCCCCTCGCCACAGGGGAATGAAATCCCCCATATTTGGGGGATGTCTCAGACTTACACGGGAAATGGGAAAGGTCTTAAGGGTCACTTCTGAGACAGCACGAACAAATGGGAATGGATCTCAGCTGAGACTCTCTAGTCTAAGAGGTTATGAGATGGGAGAAGAAGGAAATGAGAGGTCCTGGAATCTGACAGATGAGTCCTGCTGCCCCCTTTTCACCACAAAGGGCTCTCCATGTCCCAATACCCTGCCCCCATTTACTGCTCCTCCAAAGGAGAGGCGAGCCCAAACGTGCGCACGGTAGGGAGGAAGCATGTGGACCACGGCACCCACTTTCCGGTCCTGCTCCTGTCTGGGTGTGCAACTTGCATCAAGCTAAAAAGCTCTCCTCCTTACAAAGATTTGCAACATTAAACAGCCTCTTCCCCAGGTTCTGCTCTCATCCGTCTCTTCCTTTTCACCCTACTATTAAAACTCAAGCAACCTCTTATCATCTATGCCCTTCTATTTTCTGGAAGCACCAGTTATGTCCTGTTCTCCAATTTGGTATTCGGCTCTAAATTGTTTTTTAAAGGGGTTTCTTGCTCCAGATCATTCACTGGCACAGGTGGGGCCGAGCCCAGTGAGTTCTTGTCTTTCCTATTTTACTTCCAGCAAACTGCTCCCTCACTGCAGCGAGATTTCACTCCATCTCTCTTTCTGAGTTTCGAAACACACACACAGGGCTAAATGAGGCACCTCCCCAGACCACTTGATGCTGGCCAGGAGGGTCCGCAAGGAAGACATTTCTACTACATGTCTGCTCTCAAAGGTAATACTTCTGGCATTTTCTCTAAAAGCCCCCTTCTCTGGAGAAACCCAGGTTCGAGCAACTGGAGATCTTCAAAAGGCAGCCATTTCCTTCAGCTTCATTTTGCAAGGACAGAAACCAAGGCACAGAAAGAAGAAATACTTTGCCCAACTTCATGCCTTTCTCTTAAAACATTTAAAAAAAAAAACTTAAAATTTAGAGGAGAAGCATGTAGCTGGAGGGTACGAAGCACATCTTTCTTCCTTTTAAAAATGTCCTAAATTGCCTCTGGATTGTCCTCACCTGGAGGCTGACATGCAGGTGGGCAAAACCCTAAAGTGGGAGGTCAGCTGAGAGCACACATTTCACTAGCACTGCACCCAGTGTAACTTGGGGAGTCCTGCGTCCTCGCTGTGGCAGAACTCAGAGCTTCCTATGTAGATGCCGCCCGCCAAACTGCCACCGGCAGCAGATGGAAGCACAGCAAGGGCTGTGGGCAGGCAGGGTTTTCTCATCGCCAGCGAGGGTGTCACGCCACAGGGTAGACGAGCACTTCCAAGCATACTCTATTAGGATGGCCTAGGAAATACAGTGGGTGATTAACCTTTCACATCTGGGTTCTGAACTGGATTCATTTCACCACTGGAAAGGCACTGGGTGGCCACGTGTGCCTTGGTCCCACCCTGAAATTCCCCAGGAATCTGGTGTAAATGGCAGTCTGGGATGGGCACCAGCCCAGGGCGAGAACACGGGGGATGTGGCAGAGAAGGACGGAACCACAGGTGAAGGTGTCCTGCATGGTCGTTTCTCCCTTTAAACCACTGCAGCGAGGGTTTCCTCCATACAGATAAAATTCACCCAAATTATTAAAGAGCTGAGAAAAAAATTCCCATCACAATTACATGGATGTTCTGTCAACAGCAGTAACAGTAGCAGTTACAGAATAACTACAGATAATTACAATCATTTAATTCAAAGTACCAAGTCACTTCATGCAGAACATGACTCATTTATCATTATTGACCTTAGAAGAAGCAAATTTACCCAAATCAATAAAGGTTCCAAATATCCATTAGAGCAGACAGAGATTGGTTACGAGTGTTAGGAGCTTCTATATACCTGGATTAATAGGCGGAAGTAGATCTGGATGCTTTTGATTAATGAAGAGATTTTTTTCTCCTTTTGAGACAGTTATTTGAAACAGAATTGACCTTAATTTCTCCTTTAATTCATGTTATGGAAAGTCAGTTGTTTTTGTTAAGAAGTTTCATTCCCATTAGTTGCTGAAACATAGTGTAATTACAAAGAGAAGTAATCTATAAACAGGTAGAGTTCAACTTTGTTTTTAATGGACTGTTCGGGGCTCCCTGAATATTCATGTGGCAGAGATCCGTCTGGTGGGAATGACCAGACATCACTGTGTTTCTCTTTTTAAGCTACTGCTGTGAGCTTTTTCACACTCAGACAAAATTCACCCAAACTATGAAAGAGGAGAGGAAAAAAAAATCCCATCACAATTATAGGGATGGTCTATCAACATGTTCGAAGTAGCAGTTTCAGAATAGCTACAGATAATTGCAATCTCCTTTTTACAGAAATGAGAAGGTTTAGGCTACTTTTGAGAGTTTGGTATTGAAAAATAAAATTGAATTGTGGATGGAAATTGGGATAATAATAAGTTAGTTCAGTCTCTTAAACATCAAGTAGTTCAAATTGATTCCCAGGTGTTGTACAAACATTACCTCACTTAATCCTAAAGCTGAAGGCTGGTGGGGAGGAAGGGGAGAGTTGGAGAGAAAATCCTCCTACCTCAACAGAACACACACAGATTTGAACATGTCTTGCCCAGCATCCTAATTCAAGGTCCTAGGATAGAAAATTCAGACTTCCTTCAAAAATGGACTAGATTGTGAAACGCATTAGTATAAAATTAGCCATTGTGTGAAAAAAAGGTTAGCAGTCTGTTTGTTCAAGAATTGTCAAAATTGCAAGATTTCATTCATGACAGAAATTTAAAATGATGAAAATCTATGATGTCATCTCATAGGAAGACTCATCACTACCATGCCAGATTGTTCTCCTACCCCAATCCTGAAACTCTTAGTCACACCGCTACGTCCTCACCCTGGTTGGCTGAGGGGAACTGGGGCTGACTTTTCCAAGGTCACCCAGTCAATAGAGATGGAACTGACATCTGAGGGCACATGAGCTTGGCCACAAAGGGCATCCCCTTCCTGCCATACTTTGCTATGTCCAGCAGAATTCAGAGAGGAGGTTCCTGTCAGGGCAAGCATTCTGCAAAGAAGTCATCTGGAAGAACTAAATCAACATTTTCCGAAATGGGTTTTGAATGCCGCATACCCCCCAAAAGAATAAATGATCTTTCCCACTCCTGTGGGGGTCTCCCAGGATCAGGTGCAGTGTAGCCCACACTTCACATTGATTAGTTCTTGTAAAGAAGCCAAATTCCACAGCCCTCTCATTGAATATGGAGTTTAAAATCCTTACTTGAGGAACTGAGAAAATTCTCCCCAGCTACAAATCCAGCTCAACAGGAAATCCAGGTACTGGCAGGGAGGGAATCAGCTGGAACCACTAAAGAAACAATTGCTTCCTTAACCACCATCTGGGAAAGAGAAGCTGGAGTGGAGGCTGAGAACATGGAAGGAAGCTCTAAGGAAGAGGGAAAAATGCACAAGAAGCATAAGTCGCTGGGACTGAAAATTTGTTCCATTTGTGTCTCTCTGCAGGAAGAAATAAAGAAATGCTGACAAGGCATGCCAGTCTGAATCCCCTGAGCAGTTGGCCTGTTTGACTTTGTGTGGTGGTGGGCCAACCTGTGTGCCTGCCGGCTCACACCACCGTAGCTCTTCAAACACATTCTATAGATCCCGCTAATAAATTCCGTTTGGCTGCAACCCTTTCCCAGTTCCAGGCAGTCGCCTCTGAAGTGTAAGTGCAGCCTGTCTTTAAGCCAGGCTACTGCCACTTACTGGTGATCTGTACCTCTTTGGAAAACTAATCTACGCTGCATTTAAAGGCAGGAAGCAGAGTTTGAATGAAAATGCAGTACCATGGCTAGAGGACACAGCTCTCACACCTTCTGCAGCTCCAGAATAAGTGCTATGTTTTAAAAATATATATGTATGTGTTGGCAACATTGAAAAGGGGGCTAAAAAAACATCCCCCACAGAAGTGAGAGCAGCAGCAAAAGAAACGTTAGCGCCCTGCTGACGGGAACAATAGAGCATATGGACATCACACTGCGCTTGCCAAGCAGACGAGGGCAGGATGATCAAAATGGAGTCAATCTGCTTCTCTAATAGCAGAAGAATCGCCTGCGTGAACAGTGTCTCCAAGTGTGCAACGAGGCTCTTTAATTGCCTAAGAAAGGAGAGAGGGTTTGGTTCACATTTTAGCCAAGCGTTCTCCTTCTGCTGGGGGCCTGTTTCTCAGAGCACTTTCTGTGGTGAGGCTCAGGTGGCCACCATGTGTGGATCTACACACCTGAGTCCTGGCACTAAAACAAAACATCATTCGGCAAGAGCTCTCACCCCAAAACCATTCTTGACTGTCACCGGGGTGGAGCTTATTCGACCCGCAGCATAGAATGACATCTACAAAGCTCAGCTCAGGCTGAGGGTCCTCCCTGTCCACTGAGCATCTTCTTGGTTCATGCATATTTCCTTCCAAATTCAATCACTTTCCTCTTCGGGAAATCCATTGGCATAAAAAATTATAAACCTCGAGGTCAACGTTTTTTTGTTTTGTTCTGTTTTTTGTTTTTTGGCTTAAATGTTGCACCTTTGTTGACACTGGTGATTGAAAGGGGGATGCAGGGGCTTGATGCAGCCCATCCCCTTTTCTGAGAATCACCTGGAAATATATTTCCTGTTGCTGTGGGTTGATGAGCAAATTGCTCTCCTTACAGCCATGTTTGATTGGCACTCTAGTAACCTGCTCCCCCCCCCCCACACCCCTTATGGACGTTTAACCCAAAAAGCACACTGTGAGTATAAGAAGTAGAGGCCTTGGATCTTTTACTCTTTGTGACTAAAATATTGTGCACTAACACAACTCTCAAATTCATGTTTAAAGCATAGAACCCTCTTTTGATCTCCAGACTCATGTATCTAACTGCCTGTTCAGCATCTCAACTTGGTCATCACACAGGCACTTAAAATTGTGCCACAAATACATTCATATCTCTTAATCCCCACTACCTCCTCTGCAGTCCAAAGTGTATCATGTTTCACCTGGGCAACTGTGGAACTCGCCTTGATAGTCGTTCTTCCAGCCCTGAGCTCCCTACCATCGACCTTCTAAACAAAAGCTGGAGTATGTTTAAAATACTAATTGTATGACTTTCCTTTCCCACTTAAAATGCTTCAATAATTTCTCACTGAGCTTCCACTAAAAGCTAGACTCCTTTCCATTATATTTGAAGCCCTGGACAATTCTCTGTCCCTTCTAATTTCAGCTCTTCTGTATAGTTCTCTTCATCATCCACAGAGCCACAGTCACAGTGACCTCCTTCTAATTCTTTGAGCCTGCAAAATACTTTCTGCCTCAATGCCTTTGCACAAGTCGGAACACTCCTCCCCTACTCTGTCCATGGCTCCTTTTTCCTCTTTCATCTGCTCATAGCTGAAATGCCCCTGCCTCAGAACCTTCTGTGATAATCCTCTCCAAGCGGGTCCTCTGCACCCCTCCATAATTACTGTCCATCCCTAGACAATCTCCCACACCTTCCCAGCAACTCCATGAGAGAGCCAAATCTATTTCATTTACCACTGTCAACTCAGTACCTGGCAAATGTCCGACGCATAATAGGCACACAGTAAATATGAGCTGAATGAATGAATGTGCCAAATGAGAAAAGGGAGCCAAAAGTGTTGCAAAAGAAAGAGAAGAAACAAAGGGGGAAAGAATAAGACAAGAAAGCAAATGGGCATCAGTATAAGCTTAGATGAGATTAGGCAGAAACAGAAAATGTTGAGATAGTACGTGCCAGGTATGGAAGAAGGAAAAATTGCTATGTCAGAGTGTAGTTTCCTGTCAGACATAATTTTAACATACCAAAAAAACCATCCAACCAACCAAACAAACAAACAACAAAAAAACCCATGTTTCTCTATGAAAAACCATCCAATATAAATAATGACCTTCAGGAAAATTAATGTGAATGTAATTGGATTGGTCAAGACAAGGCTAACCACTGTAACAGATAAACCTACAAATTTCAGTGGCTTAACACAGAAAAAAGCTTATTTCTCACTCTTGTAAGAGTCCTTGTGGGTGTTCCTAGTTGGGTAGATCTCCTTGAAGAGATGTATCAGAGACTCAGGGTCCACCATCTTTAGCATGTAGCTTCCAATGTCACCGTGGGGGCTAACTCCATCCCAGCTAACTAGAAAGAGAAAAGAAGATAAAGGGCAATGAGTGGGAAGCTTTTATGGGCCAGGCCCAGAAGTGGGGTATGTCATTTCTGATCACATTCCATGGACTGAAACTCAGTTTCATGCCTCACCTAACTGCAAAGGAGGGCCGGGAAATGGAGTTGAGCTTTGCATCCAGAAAGTAGAGGAAATCGGTTGGTGATCTTTGTCACCGTATTCTTCAACTTTGAAGGATGTCTTTTAAATATTTTATTCAAGTTGTCAGTTATGTGAAAAGAAATGATGTTTACAGCATATGACTGGCAACCTTAAAAATAGAATGAGCCCATTTAGCACATATTTTGTAACAAAAATTTCTTCAGGTGCCATAGGGCACCTTCCTTGAGGTCCTAGTCAGTCTCCTTCATTCACAAGTGAGCTGCAGGAGACAGTGAAACGTGCTCTCTGCTCGAGTCCTTAAAGTGTTAATGTGCAAGGTCTGTGTGCAGAAGGCAAGCTGCCATAGATCTCACTGACTTTGGCAGCAACTCAGGGGTTATATTTTTCTCAGGGATGAAATATTCTTGGATAATTGTTCCAACATGTGAGACCCAAAAAAATTTTTTTTTGGTAGAAAAGATCTCAGGAAATAGAGACAGACAAAAAAAACCTACTAAGTTATCTAGTCCATCTCTTGAGAATCCAAGCAGATTTATACACTTCAAGATGCTTCACAGGATAATCCACTTGTATGTGGAAGAACCAGCCATGGACCTCCCTGTCAGCCTGCCATTATGGTGAATGACCCACAACCCCACACACGTGCACAATCATCATCTCTCTCAAACACAGGCTGAATTGGCTTAAGGGGTGTGTATAGACTGAACAGATGCCTGTGTAATATGGTATGAGGGATGCTGGAAAAAGACACCATGTCCAAAAATAGCTCCCCACCTAGTGTGTAACACTTTCCTAAGATTCTGCTATGAAAGAATACATAATATGAACCTCTTACCTTTGGGCGAATTAGGTTACCAGACCCTTCTCCTTGCCAAGATCAGAACACTAATATTTTATTTTATTTTTTTTTTTATAGATTTTATTTATTTATCTCAGAGAGAGAGAATGAGAGAGAACATGAGAGGGGGGAAGGTCAGAGGGAGAAGCAGACTCCCTATGGAGCTGGGATCCTGATGCGGGACTCGATCCCGGGACTCCAGGATCATGACCTGAGCTGAAGGCAGTCACTTAACCAACTGAGCCACCCAGGTGCCCCTGGAACACTAATATTTTAAAGGCAAAATAAAATGGAAAAAGATAATTATGGCGTATACAGTCCTGTCCAGAAAGAGGAAGCCAGGGAGGCAGCTCTGGGTACCTGCAAATGGGAACGAACTGTGCAGAAAAGACATTTATGTCATTCTCAGATGCTGATGTAGACATTCAAGTTCTTTCACTTATTTTAAAATCAATTATGGCAATTCAGTTCTTCAAGATCAGTGAAAATCTAGATTTTATTCCATTTTGCTATCTGAACAGATTCTTCTAACCAAATCATGGAATCTATTTCAACCATCATATTTCTGTGTCTTAGTCCTAGGAGTCCCTCCTGAATCATATTCTCTTCACATCCCCCCCATCTCACAGATGAGAAACTGAGGCCTGGAGGCATTAAGAGCTTACAGTGTCCGAGCCAAAACTGTAACTCAAGTCTCTAAACTTCTCTGCTCTTTACACTGTGTGGTGGTATTCAGTATTTACAGTCTTTGCTCAGTGCTGGGGACTTAGAGTTAAACAAAGAATATGGTAAGTCCCTGCGCTCAAACATCTTATCTTTGGGGGAGATTAGACCTACACATACTAAATAATTAGGGAAAAAATGATGCAATAACAGACATTTTCCTATTCTTGATTTTCCTTCCCATCAAGGGAATACGAAAAGTACAACTCTGGGCTTCACCCTGCCCTTGGTGAGGTACAGTTCCTTATCTTACAGTTTAGTTTGGATAGGATCACTGGGCACACATAGTTCTATTCTGTCCTCTTCCTCTTGTGAGCAATCCTTACTGAACAGAGTTCATGTTCACCTGTGCACCTCCATGCCCTAAGCCTTACTGCCTAAGACAAAGTGAATGAGTCTGCCCAATATGGAGCTTTAGTTACAAGGACCAATCTACTCTCATTCTATACTAGGTCCTCCAATGCAGTCTTTTTTTTTTTTATTATTATTCTTTAAGTCATTTACTTCTATGTTGTGAAATAAAAGTGCTATTTATTGGTGGCAACTTGGACAATAATCTCTGAAAGTGTGGGGACTCAAAATAAGGGTGAGTTCTTATAAATATGGGTCTTATGATATCATTATAAAAGCATAGTTGGGGAGGAAAAGAGGCGGTTACAGTAAGGAAAACTTCCACAAACCAAAGAAGACACTGGACTGAGCAGACAGAGAAGAGAATTTATGTTGAGGAAGAGAAGTTTAAAATCTCACCGCTAGAAGAAATTTTCAAATCAGAAGTTGAAAACTTAAATGTGTTCAAGAGCCAGGGAGGTAAAAACATTACGTGCAGCAAATAATTACGACAATAAAATAGGTTGAGTCTGTGGCAACTAACAAACTAGTAAGTTCATGCTCCATCTAAACATATGTAAACTTTATTTAATTTTTGGTGGTAATGAATGGCCCAAGTGAACAAAAAATATATCTATGAGACTATCTAGTTGTCTCTTTTATATCATTCCTTAAAGGTAGGTGTCCAACCTACACCAAGTGATACCACTTCCAGAGGTGAGCCATGCTACTTAGGTTCTGTTTTGATGATCATAAACCATTCTTTCACAGAAGCAAATGTTCCTCCTGGAAGCTCACACCCAGAAGGACACATGAAGGAATTGGGCAGTCTAGAGCACAGGGTACATGGAAAGTAATGGGGAAAACTAAAGGTTGATGTTCAAGGCTGAGAAACATGGGCTCCATGCTGAAGGCAACAGAAAACCTTCAAGAGCTTATAAAGGAAGGAAGTGACAAATCCACATCTTGTCAATTCTGATTCACTCAAGCAAAATATTCACTATTCCTTCCAGATTTTGCCTTCTGCTTGTTTGATGGTGACTTGTATCTGCTTGTTTGATAGTGACTTGATCTTTAATCAAAGACTTGTCCAAGTCTTTCATTAAAATGTTGGAGGACAGCCCAGTCAGGATAAAGGTTGCTTCAAGTTTATATCATCGATGCATCTGATAATGGAGATGGGGAAGATATGAGAAAGGGAAGAATCGAAGGACAAGTGTTCCATGGTTTGCACATGAAAGAAAGTTAGGATTCAGTGACAACATCCTGGTGATGAGGATGAGGGAGAGTCAGAATCAAGGATAACTTCAAGGTCTTTAGCCTGGGTAAATGGGAAAATCGTAGTTCCAGAAACAGTGAGATTTTGGAAGGAGAGAGAGGTTAGGGGAAAAATGCTAATTCTGAATTGGGACCCACTGAATGTCAGGAGTCAGTAGGACCATAAGATATAAAGTCTCAAAGCCTATTGTAAATTCAAGATTGAAACTTGGGTGAGAGATCATTGCTGAAAATGTAGATTTGGAAGTCATCCACTTGGATGGATACCTGAATCCCTGAGGGTGGACAACGTTTTGGAGGGGAGCAAAGTTGAAAAGTTAAAAATAATTAACTCAATATGATTTATTTTGTTCACATCTATTATATTACTGGATGAGTAGATAGATTATACAAACTAGTTTATGAATTTCTCTTATCCATCTTTAATGATCCAGGAACATGTGGAGAAGAATATTAGATGAGTTGAAGAAAATCTAAAACATTCAAGGATTACCATTAATAAGGCTGAGTCTTCTATGAATAGTTGTGAGTGAAAGAAACCTAACTGAACCCAGGCTTTCCTCTATGCTCTGAGTTTAAAATGATGTCCATCTGAAAAATGAATTTCTTTCCTTAAAATGTTTTGCTATCACAGATAGAGAGAAAATGGCACTGATAAAAACACAATCTAGAAACAGGGATGCTATTTGTATTTTATCTGTATCTAATAATGTACACTTTTAGTATTTACCATGAAGCCACTGAAATACTAAAATCCTATTTATTCTTCTGTCATTGAGCTTTCATTAATCTTCCCTCAACCTATTTTAACCCTTGCTTCTGATGGAGCGGGAGGAGGATATGTGTGTAATATGAACACACGATGTACTTTATTTGTTTTGCAAGCAGTTCTCCACTGAAAAAGTATGATTTTTAAGGATTTGTTCAGAATAGAAAATAATTGCCAGAAATCCAATTTCTTCATTTCTTTCTTACATATCTCTATTAGAAAACTCATCTCTCCAATCACTATCTTGTACTAGGAAATGGGGATTTGGGTATTGGTTTTTGTAGAATGACTTTACAATTAAATTAAAATTCTGGTTCAAAATTATTTTTCAACTCAACATTTCTTTACTCCCAGCATCCCCCAACAGGCATGCACATGTGTATGGGTGCACACTGTCCCACTGCATCCCCTTATTTGAGATTATTAATTTGATGGTGAAGGGTTTTCATTAATATTGTTCTCCTTTAGTGGAGGTCAACTCTGCTCAGAATCACCTTCAGAATAGCTTGACCAGTGACTAAATTTATAAGTTTTTAAAATATTGTCAGTCAGCATCGAATGCATTTGCCCATTTAAAATGAGTTTTGTTTCAACGCACTTTGCTGCCATCCATGGTAATTGGAAAGTCAGTTTGAGATATCTTCTAATGTGCTTTTTAAAATTGACCAAGGCTGCAGAAGCAGCTTCTTAAACCAAATATAATTAATTTCTATCTGTCCAACCTGATCACTGTAGGCTGACAGTCTCTCGTATTCTTTATTTTTAACGTATGTGATGGTTTTTTTTTTTAATAGAGAACATAGTCCTTTTATCTCTCTTTTTTCCTTCTGCAAATTGGCATTTTCTGTCTTCTAGGAGTCTCATTACCATCCAATGATTTTTCTTCACTTCACAATAAAGGCACCAAACTGGGGCACCCAGAAGAAAACACACACCTACCTATATAGCACTTTTCCTTCCCTGAGTCTTCCTCCATGTGGTCTTTATGGTTTCAATAGCTCTCAAGTGTCAACAGAGACCTGAAACTTTTCAACCGTTGGCTGCCTGTCTCATTCACCCTGCATTCCTCCCAGGCAGCATCCTAAGTAGAATGGAATGTCGAAGCACCCGATTGGCTCGTGGACAGAGCATTCATTCTCCAGGAATGCCCTGTAGATACCAATTGAAACTGCATCATCCATAAAAGTAATCCATAGACCCATTTGCTTTTCATTTTTGGCTTATGATAGCAATAATGACTATAACACAGGGCCTAGGAATTGATGACCAGCTGGGGTTAATGGCCCTTGGCTGCACTGTGGGCTATCAACTCCCCCAGCTGGTCATTAATCCCCAGGAAATGCCCCATACCTTGATCGTTATTACTTAATTAATGCCTCTTTCACTTTCAGCCTAAGTGGTCAGAGCACTGTAACCCTAACAGCAGCTTGCAGTTGGAACTGGTTATTTCCACTCAAATACTAGAATTCCCTATGGCTGCATACATATTTTAAATTTTCCTAGAATAGTTGATTATGTTTGCCTCAGGCTTCCCACCCCACACCTTATAAATGGGGGTGGGGGGCTGGTCATGGTGGTGAGGGTTTATTTTTCAAGTGAAAATTTGCTACTCACTACAAGGTCAAAAGGAAAGTTGAATGTGCTCATCTTGCCTTTTGTTTTTAGGTCATAGGAATTGGTTTTTCTTTCAGAGATCTAAATACAGAAATAAATGGGAAGAGAGAAGGGGAGCGTCATTTCTGCAGTTGCTTAGTACAGATCTCACAGTCCTTGAAATGGCATAACCACAGAATTTATCCCATTGTTGGAAAACTCCAAATGCTTTCAGAACTAGTTAAATAATAGCTGAAATAAATATTCTCATAGTATATTAACACTATTATGTATCACATTTTCAGAGATTGCTGTAAACTATCACCAAGTAATGAGTTACCAGGCTAACAAAGAAGGTAGATTTTTTTTTGGTTTGGTGTGACTGGCAAATGCGACTAAAGAGGGGCACCTGGGTGGCACAGTGGGTTAAAGCCTCTGCCTTCGGCTCAGGTCATGATCTCAGCGTCCTGGGATCAAGCCCCTGCATCAGGCTCTCTGCTCAGCAGGGAGCCTGCTTCCCCCTCTCTCTGCCTGCCTCTGCCTGCTTCTCTGCCTACTTGTGATCTCTCTCCTCTCTGTCAAATAAATAAATAAAATCTTTTTTAAAAAAATGCGACTAAAGAAAAAAATATAAGGAGAGTTTCGTCTGAGCACACAATTACCACAAGGAACAAGCCAGATGCTGCGTTGGGTCAGCTGGGTTTATATACAAAGAACTGCCTGTTTATGAACCAGATGCCAACCCCAAGTGACTTTAACTTCTTCTGTCTCAAGTAAATGTCTACAATTATTCTCAGCAAAAGCATAAAAGAAATGCAGTCCCTCTTCCCTCCCTGTATTCTGAGAGAAACTGATGTTATCTGGAGAAATATGTTTCTAAGAGATTAGCAGTGATTCATGACCATCAGAAGCTCAAGTGTGTAGAACAACTAAGAGATCATTTGGGAAGATCCAAACCGTAATGCTTTATCTTAAAGTTTACTTAGAGAATCACACATCTCCAGGATGAATGTTATAAGTAGAAATGTAGTCTCACTACTAGAATCACTGAATCTTAGGAATGGACAAAGGGTTTACAGTCATTTAACTCCCCGACTCAACTTCATACAGGATTAAGCATAAACTAACTCCTATAGATAAAAATCTATCCAGAATATAGTTGTATGATCACTTCTCTAAATGTATCTTAATGATAAACAGTTGTAACCGGTGGGTAATTTTTCCTTGTACTCCAGTTTTAATCATTTTCTCTTCTTCCATCTCAGTTCAGATGGAAATTCCATGTCTAGCCTTGAAGATTTTTTTATAAATTGCCTTCTCTTCTAGACCCTTAAAGAAACAAAGTACTATTCCTTTATCCTTTCTTCTGAGGTTTTATTTCCCTACAAATTCTCATCTTTGTGTCACTATCTCCTTTCAATTTCCTAAGATCTGCTTTTGGTTGTGTGTTTGTAGATTTCATGTCAGTCAGATGTTAGGATCTGAATAATGCAAGGCATTAATCGAGGATTGCCTCATGGATCATGATGCCTGCACTGAATCACAAAATATCAAGTCTAGGTCCTTTCTTGCTGATAATCTGTCAAATACCTGAGTGGCCTCAATATGGGCGCCCTGCCTCATTTTTGCAAAACCTTCTATTCTGCAAGCACAGGGAGAGTATTTACTGTGACTGCACGTTGCACTAGGCATGGAATGTACAGAGATTCAAACAACAACAACAGAAAAGGCAGAGACCGTGCCAGGATGGAATTCACAAATGACCGCAGGAGATGCACAGATGGACAAAGCTTAGATCAACAGATCTGTCTCTGATAGAAAGTTCAGAGGACCACGGAGGCACATGGCAGGGGCACCTAACTCAACCTGGAGAGTTAGGGACTTTCTCGCACCACCAGAAAGATAATATGGGAACTGAGTGAAGAGGGTAAGGGGAGTAATGAAAAAGGAAAAGAAGAGTATTCCAGGGAGAGGGAGCAGCATTTATAAAGGCACAAAGATACGAAAATAGGTGCTTGTGACAAATGGACCAGATGTCATTCCTATTGGTCGTGTGGCCTCTTCTGCTCACTTAATGAATTCCCAAGTTACTTCTTGTTGAACCTTCCCAACTCTGATCCTTTTCCTCTCTCTGGATACCATTTTCCACCTGCCTCATTATAATGCTCCCATTTCTACAGCTGGTTTTCTGGGAAGGTCTGGTTTCCAGGGTTATCTCTGTCCCTGTCTGAGCAACCTGATAGACTCTGTGCTTCCATTCAGAATCCCAGCTTAGCTCTGCCCTGGACATCTGTTAGATGGCGTTAGTCCAATAGTTACACATCCCAGACTTGCAGTTTATTGTAAATTACTGGGTATTGTTGATTTGTGGTCAACTTGTATGTTCAGTTAATTCTACAGTTATGCTTAAATCCAGCCAATGTTTTCAAAATATATTATTATTATTATTATAAGTATATTATTTTGCTCTTTTGTGACTTTAACCTATTTCCAGGCTTAAGTGTCAAAGTGAGTTATGTCCACCACAAGAGAGCTGCATTACATCTACTTCATCACTAAAGAAGATGTTAAACACTAATAAGAGTGTAGAATATGTTTGGATGTGGAAATTGTTCACATTTTATTTTTTGATACTTGTGTTATAAATGAAGCAGTCTTGCTCGCATGTCATATATCATATATAATTGAAGATGATTAAGAGAATAACTAGGTCTACTGAGTAATTCTAAATATTCCATACATTCTATTTAAAACTACAATTGATTTCTAAAAGTTAAAGCATTATCTGAAATATGTGGATTAGTATAGCTGGTAGGTTATGATGGTAAACAACAATATAAACCCAGCCATACACAAAGGATTGATATTAAAACATTTAATAAACTTTGTATTTTAGAATAATTTTAGAACTACAGAAAAATTTCAAGAATGTTAGAGAGTTCCCATATATCTCATACCCAATTTCTACAATGCATTACTATGTAATTACTATGCATTACTACTACAATGTATCACTATGCAATAGTGATACTTTAGTAATAACTAAGATTCATACTTTATGTCTATGTCTATACTTATTGTCTATGTCCTTTTTTGATTCTAGGATCCTATCCAGGATACTACCTTATATTTATCTATAAAATCTTCTTAGGCTCCTCTAGACTATGAAAGTTCCTCAGATTTCTCTTGTTTTTTATGACCGTGACAGTTTTGAGGAGTACTGGCCAAGTATTTTGTACAACACCCTTTAATCTAGGTTTATCTGATGTCTTTCTCATGGCTAGACAGGTGTTATGGAATTTAGGAAGGATGACCACAGAGGTAAGTTGCCATTCTCATCACATAGTATCAAAGATATATGTTATCAAAGTGACCACTGATTGCTGATGGCTTATCAACATGACTTATAGCTTAACCACCTGGCCAAGGCTGTGTTTGTTAGTTTTCTCCACTGTAAATTACTCTTTTCCTCCTTTTCCATACTTTACTTTTTTAGAACAGAGGCCATATGAGCATCTTAAAACTTAAGAAGTCGAGAATTATGTTCCCACCTCCTTGAGGAGGAGTACCTACATAAATTAGTTGGGATTGTTCAATGGATACTTTTTAGTGTATAAAAGTCACTCAGTAGTAATGCATATAAAGTCACTCAGTAGTAATGCATATAATCTATCATTATTGGTATTTTTAAAAGAACAAAAGATAGATAGATAGGTAGAGATAGAGGTGTTTAAAGACTATGTCAAGCACATGGAAGGCCACATAAGAAACCACGAACAATATTTGTCTTTGGGAGGAGGAACTGAAATAGGGTAGGAAGACACTTCATTTACAACTCAACAGAATATACAATTTTGAATTTCTAAAAATATTTACTCTGTCCTTCTATTTTTTAAGTCTTCAAAATGTAACATGTAATCATCTATGGGACTAGGTAAAAACAGCAGAGAAAGGAATGGTCACATTGCTTCATGGATACTGTTTTTATAATGAAGAATATTACCAGATCAGTGGTCTCAGTGATCATTCTTACCACTTCAAGATAGATCTCAGTGTGTTTCAAAGTATACAAGTGAAAAGTCAATGTTAGGCTGGTCTTGTTAATGAATAGTATATGCCAGAGTTGTGTGTCTTTGTTTGGTAGTAGCAATTGGGCAAAAGAATCAATAGCCTGATTAAAAAGAGAAAGCCCAAGAGTCTTCTAAACTTAAAAAGTTGATTTTCTATTTTAGTACATGTCACCGAATGCACAAACTACCCTGGTCACCAGATTTACTAGCAGAATTATCTTCCGTCTAGGTTTCAACAAAGATTAATAGTGGCATTGATAAGGAGAAACACTGTGCTAGGTTATTCCCTTGAAAGATGCTTTTCTCTATATTGTATGACCGGTGATTCTCAATGGATAAATAATTAGAATTGTGTCTCACAGATGCATTACAGAAATAGCGTCTGTTTGTTTTGCATTTGCACTAGAATAAGCTTTTGCCATTCCACATAAGATATGATTTAACTACATTTGAGACTGGGGTTATGTTATTCAATGGTTCATTAAAGAGAATAAACTAAAGGACTAAATATAAAAAGAAACTCTTCTAAATTGGGGAGCAAGATATTGTGGCAAGAGTTAATATGGATGAAATAAGAATCATCAAAAAGAAACCTAAATAAAGGGATCTGACTGGGGAAAAGAGAGAGAGAGAGAGAAATAAGATAGTTAAAAAAAAAAAAAGATTAAAATTAACTATTTCTGACTGGTGAGAAGGGACAAACAGAGATTGAGCAGAAAATGGATGTGTTAGCTGCCTGAGAGCAGGAACTTCTTTAGATTTTATGTAGCTTTCCACACAGAGCTTTGTATAGATTAAGCACTGTTTTAATATTGATTGCTTGGCCTTCTATAGACTATGATGGTGTCTAAAGATGCTTATTTTTTACATGATACATAAACAGTCAAAGAGAAAAAGGAAAAATCTTAAGACTGACCAAGGAAAATAGGTCAGAGAAACAAGCACAGAGTAACATGTTTTTAGAAAGTTGGGCTATTAAGAGCACATTTTAGACTTTTTGGTCATCACAAGAAGGCAGAGCTTCCCTTCAGTTTAATGCATATGATCTGAAACATCTTTTTAGAATTATATCCATGATCATTAGTTAGACAAAGCCCACACTATATAAAATTCTATGCCAAATTTAAACTAATATCAAATGAGCTCTCCCTGCTTTCCCTGCCATACATAGTATAATAAACTGGCTGTTCTTTAATTGGGAGGGGACTATAATTTAATCCCTATGCCAGCCCACTATAAAATTTTATCAGTGCTGCTCCAGTAGGAGCAGATACAGAAGTAATGTTGTCTCCTCCTAATATGTTATTTTAGATCAGTGTCAGATTCACAATTGGAACTAAAAAGTCTTTTAAGATGAAGTCCTTACTTTACAACTTTAGCAATAATTGCCACAAATTTAGAATTTATACCATGGCAAAGCCTAGCAAATTAGGTGGCATTTAAATGAATGCATTACATATCCCTGAAATCCTAAGTGGATAACATGTATGGAGGAGGAATGATTTATCTGATTGAAAAGGGCAATGTCATTCTAATTTCTAGACAATGTGTTAATTACTAGGGCATATAGTGACCAGCATACAAATGACCTTAGTCATATTATATTTTAATATACAAAATAAGTATTTTTATTACAATTATACTATCAAAATTATATTAGGTTCTATGGATTTTGGTCTAAAAACAGAACGTATTCCATCTAGTGTTTCAGTACTTCTATTAGATAAGACTATGTCATTAGGAACTACATATTGATTTTAATTAGAACAGGCATGCCACCATTAATATGAGTTGTGACGCCACTAAGGCAGTCATCAAGGGAGGATTAATTAATTAATTGTAAATTAATTAATTGAGAGTGAATCAAATCAACCTAGGAAAATGAATACAGAACTTGGGGAGGGGAGTTAAACTCAAAACAGATTGAAAACCCAAGATAATTTAAATTGTTCGTCAAGACTGGAGAAAATTAAGCAACTCATTAAAAGAGAGGACCTGTTGTTTTTAAGAAAGCAAGTAATAACAATAAAGCAATAAATTAAGTTCCAACATTTTCCTTAAAAATTAGATATGAATTCTGACTACAAAGATGTTGTCATTCTATGTTTTAGACCCGGAGTAATGATTTGTAGTATAGGGTACTTAATAACACTCATCACAAATTTAATCACTTCGTTTTCAGTTCATGGCTAAGGAGGGAACTCACTCAAATGCTTAAAAGGAAATGAATACACTAAACTGAAGGAAAAGTCTATTATAAAAAGAAAGTCGTGCCCCTTTTTTTATGGGTTTCCCTCTAATTACTGGACCCAGTGTTTATGAAACTCAGGGCTTCAGAACTGATCAACATAGATGGTTGACTAACAAGTGAGGTTGATATCAGGAGAAGAAACACTAGATGCAAATAATCTTTATAAATTCAACCATGCAAAATAAACATATAGGTAGGAAAAACTAAGAATAATATATTAAAATGAAAATCTTTGCATTATAGGGTCATGTTTTTATTTAAAAAAGTGTTTAGTATTTCTGTGCCTGCACACACACACACACACACACACACACACACACATCAAAAGGTTTCCTAATGACCAATAAAGGATTGTATGTCAATTACAACCCATTAGCTAGGACTGAGATAAAATATACCAAAATGAAAATTAAAGTCAGATGTATATGAGACTCTGATTTAGAAAACCAAACCAAACCAAACAAAAACCCTGCTCTAAGTAGTCCTCACTTTTAGACAATGACTTTCCAGTGACAAGGAATTAAAAATGAATGCCAGGAAGAGAAATCCTATTCACCCTGGCTGTTCCTGCCTGCAAATAGGATGTTATCTCGGTAAAATATAAACAGAACCAGTTGTAATAAGCAGCGCTACACTTTACTAGATCTTTGTTATATAATCAATGAACAGAGTGGCAAAGGGCAAGTGGTAAGAAAAGGGAATCCCTATATGTGCCTTTAACAGGTTTAGGGACCACTTTGGTCAAATGAACACACTCCATTACAGCATAGATTTCTCCGACTTAACATTAAAAGGATGGTATGCTGTGGACCTACCTATAGTAACTGCCTATAATCACAAAAGTCAGCTGCAATTTGTCCTAGAATAGTTGACAGTGAACCTATAGTAACTGCAAAAGGGCACTGTAATTTCCCACATACGAATTAGTTTGTTAATTTAACAACTATTGTGCATATACTATGACTCATGCACTGTTCAGGAGACTGTGATATATTGATAAACAAGTACTTCTGTCCCTGAGAAGTTTATATTCTGGCAGATTGACACAGAAAGCAAAACAAAGCAAAATAAACATAAGGAGTAATGTATTATATTAGAAATAAGTTGGTGAAAAAGAAAAGGTAGATGAGGGTACGGAAGACTGGGAGAAAGGGTGCAATTTTAAATTGGGTGATCAGGGTAGTCCTCGTTGTGAAAGTCCTATTTCGAATATTCTTATTCCAGATAAAAAAGACAGAGAATTCTAAAATGAATACCTGTTTGGCTTGTTCGAGGAACAGCAAGGTGGAAGAGCCAGGTAAAAGTTGTCAAAGAGGAAACAGAGGACCAGGACATGTACACCCTGCAGACCACTGTCAACAGGATCTTTTTCCATGACTTTTTCTCTAAGTAAAAGAGAGAACCATTATATGGTTTTGGGGCAGAGAACTAATGTGATGATCACCATGCCTGTTCTCATGATGGCAAGGTGACAAGGGCAGAAGCAGAGAGATCAGTTAGCCAGAGACTGTGATAATCCAGAAGAAAAATGATAAAGGGTCAAATCAGAGAAGTTGCTCTAGAAACAGTAATCCAATTCCAAATATATCAGGATGGTAACACCAACAGGATTTGCTAATGTAGTGGATGCGGGATATGAAAAAAGAAGGAGGGATGTTGTCAAGGATGACCCTAAGGCGTATGGCCTGAGCACTTGCAAGGATGACGTTGCCTTCAACTGAGATGGGGAGCAAGTTTAGGAGAAAAGATACGATGTTCAGATTTGGGCATGCTGAGTTTGAGATGCCTAGTAGATATTCAAGAAGAAATGTAAAGTAGGCAGTTTAATTTATGAATCTGGAGGAAAGAGATCCGGACTAGATGTACAAATTTGGGAGACTGGGCATACTATAAAAATAGTATTTAATGTCATGATACTGGATATCACCAAGGGAATGAGTGTTGACAGAGAATTGAAGGGGACCAAAGACTAAGCACTGGATGAAAGCAGCATTCTAGTCCTTGAAGAAAAGAGAAGGAATAGACAAAAACGACTGATGGATTGACAAGTGAGGTAGGGAGAAACCTGACAGAGTGTGGGGTGCTGCAAGTCAAGTGAAGAAAGTGTCTCCAGGAAGGAGTGATCAAATAAGTTTGATAGGTAGTTGTGAGTGGAACTCACTCATTACAATTAAATAAAAGATCAATTAGGTAAAGATCACTTATCAGCAAAGTTTCATATAATCATGAGCTCTAGAGTTAGATGGGGATTCAAATCCCAATTTCATCACTCACTATCCTCAGGTAGTTGCTTCATGATTTCTGAGGCTGGTTTCCTAAACATCTGCCTCATAGATCTGTGAAATTCAGTGAAATAATTTGTGTAAACTCACCTATGAAATGTTTGTAAAGTAATGGATACTTATCATTTAAAACTTAATGTGTAATCCAAGTAATACGGATATTAACATGAACTTAAATATTATATAATTGAAATATTATATGCATTATATGATTATATTATTCATTAAAATATATATCATATGATTTCTGCTATTTGTTATATTACTCATGATTTATTTACTCATTTGGTCTTTTAGTTATACATCAAATACCCTTTAGCATTTACTCTTTGCTAAGCAGGCACCTAAGAAAACAAAAATATACAAGACATGGAACTTTTCATTCCTGTAATTTAAAGTACACCAGACTCTGCAACCAATACTCTACAGAATTTATTCCCCCATTTCATGTGAGGAATTTGAGCAGTGTCTCTATCACCTACAAGGTAGATGACCTTAATATAAATAAGTCACTCAAACTCTCTGACTCTCAGAAAAATGGAGACACATTGTCACTATTTGCAAGGTGGTTAGAAAGATTAGCAGATCCAGGAGATATTCTTGCATCTATTACTAAGTAGGCATTCACAGTATAGATCTTATTAGTACTATAAATTCTGTACATTTTGTCAAAAAGAATGTGGACTTTCTTGAAGTAAATAATTTATGATTTTCACTTTTACTG
This sequence comes from Potos flavus, assembly GCA_028534135.1. Taxonomy (NCBI): domain Eukaryota; kingdom Metazoa; phylum Chordata; class Mammalia; order Carnivora; family Procyonidae; genus Potos; species Potos flavus. The sequence goes on from CM052896.1 coordinate 57,456,529, forward strand.
GAAGTTGACATGTTTTTAAGACAGCATAAACTGACACCCTAATAAACACTCTTTCATTTGTTTATATTTACTTTACCCTGTTTCATTTCACAAAGAATTTGAGATAGTTTAAAGGAGATTATGGAAAGTGATAATAATGATAAAAGTATAAAATCATGAATGTCTATATACAGAACATATATATGCTTTCATACTTATTTAATTTTTATGGTGGGTTTCAAATTTAATTCTGAGCTTCCTGGCAGCCAACACTAAAGGAAAATATCAGTTAAATAATCTCATTATCAACAAAGAAGATTCTAGATTCTCACCAAAGAACAAAGTTTGCTTAGGATTAAACTCTAAAAGATATTTCTTAATCAAGACTTCATATAGGGGCGCCTGGGTGGCTCAGTGGGTTAAGCCTCTGCCTTCGGCTCAGGTCATGATCTTAGGGTCCTGGGATCGAGCTCCACATCGGGCTCTCTGCTTAGCAGGGAGCCTGCTTCCCCCTCTCTCTCTGCCTGCCTCTGCCTACTTGTGATCTCTCTCTCTGTCAAATAAATAAATAAAATCTTTAAAAAAAAAAAAGACTTCATATAGGATATATGGAGTGATACAGATTGTAACTGTAATTATTTCTGTAACAAATGTAGTTATGAATTTTGTAGAAATGTTTCTTGTAATAACTTTTAATTAAAAATTAAGTCCTAATGTAAAAAAATAATTGAGTGATAATTTTGTGAAAATGTAGCCCAAATATGGTAATATCAGACTACTTAATAATCCAAAAATTCTCTCTAATTTTCTGTGTGCATCTTATCATCCCTAATATATTATGTGCATGTTTATTTATAATATATATTATAACATATATTATACATTAATGCATATATAACATATATTCTATGTATACATGTATGCACATATACATTTTGCTATATTTACACCAATTTAGAATTTTTAGAGGAATAGATGAGCTTTAAAGTATCTACAACAAACATCGCTTCTTTTCTCAGACTTTCAGTGGGAGCTGGATGGTAGGCAAAAGACCTGAAGATCTGTGTTCCGTATTGCTAGATGAGGACAGAGGAATCTTCTTGAGAAACCAAATAACATGGTAAGTTTAACAGTCTATTAGAAAAACTGACCTTTCCAGGATTTTCACATTGATGGACATCCAGGTAAGTACCCTCACCACCATATGACACTAATTCTCAAGCTGGTTTACAGACAATAACCAGAATTTTTCTCAGGGAGAGTTTTTGGTCAATATCACATAAACAAATATACCTTTGAGGTTCCAATGGTAAACTCTGTTGAAGATGTATCTTTCCAAGAATATAACACTACGATTTTCTTTATGTAAACCCAGATGCTCATAAAGGTTTCCTGAGCCCAGTTCAAACATGAAAAAGATCATCCAAGCATTGCTACTTTTGATTCTCTTAGAAATTTCTGACATTCTATCATACAAAGATGTATGTCTGCAGTTGCTGTCTTTTTTGTTTGCTTGTTGTTGTTGTTGTTGCTGTTGTTAGTACTCCCTACTTTTTAAAAGTTCTTGGCCAATCCTGATTTCCCTTTAAAGATGCACTTGATGCTATTGGGGAAATGTCAGAAATAATGAAGAAAAATCCTAACATGCTGTCCAACTGAAGTCCATCTTTTGAAATGAAAAACATTCATAATGAAAATGAGTTGACAGCTTACTTGATGATATTTACAGCTGGATATGACGTCAATCGGAAGGATAGTACAGATCAATTTTAATGGAAAGCAGCTAAGCACGCGTATTGATCTGGCAGCTTGCTACTCTACAAATGGCAAAGACCATTAATATGCTAGCACCAGGGACATGGGAGAAGCATAAAACAACAAGTGACTTTGAGCCTTTAAAGTAGATAATTTAAAAGTGCTGATTTGATGATCACAAGGGAAAGTGTGAATTCATGATTTAACCTCCATTCACTACCTCTCAACTGAAAATTGATCGCCATCCTAGGAGTCATATTTCATTTGAGAGAAATTTAATATATTTCATAATTTCCTCTTTAAGCCCTTTGCTTTAAGGGATGCCATTTGCTGTCTGGCTAATCCTAAAGTAGACTTTTTTTTCCCCCCTGGAAGAACAGAATCATTTCTGCTAGAGCAGAGTGACCACGTAGGTGAAACATGAATCAAAAGCATGTAAGAATACCATGTATCCCCTTTGTCTGATTCCATATTTCCTTCCTACCCTATAAGGACAATAACATTAGTCCCTCCCTGGAATATAAAAATGGCTAAGATCATGTCTATTAAGTGCTGCTAGAAGACATTTATTTTAGGAACAGTAAAAGCCGTCAGTAGTACCCACACAGTAGTCAATATTACAAATATATATCACTTGAATGTGGCCACTGCTATTGAGACTAAAGTTTTCCTCATCCGCAAGAGATATGAGTACCCTGCTGATCACCAAATAAACTTTTCATTCAGACATTTCGCATTGTATTTTAATACACCTAATGGAGTCTAACCAAATGGATGTTAGGTGGGCTGTCTGTAATAATGAACTTCCTAACCTCTAGAGATGCAGTACATCTGCTCAGATCAAAATGTGTTGTTTATGAAGCTCCCACACTCTGGAGACATATGTACAGTACCAGTGTGAAAATAACAAGTTTCAAACTCTTAAAATGGCTCCTAGTCAGCCGGTGAGGAAGCATTAACCCTCAAAGTGTGGAATGAATCCTTGTTCAAATCTGCTAATGGTTCAAATCCTTAGTAACAGTATCTGATGTACAAAGACTCTTACCTCGTCATTGTCGGGAGGAAAAATAATAAATTTCAACCTGTAGAGCTTTGTGCTTTCCTGCATAAGTCCGAATGGCCCGTTGAGTGAGAGTAGAGAAGAACCAAGTCAAGAATTCATGGTGATTTATGATCTCTTATAATCAAGACTTCTTTCTTCTTCTGTCTTAATGCTGACAGATTGAAATCCACATTTTGTGTGGTCTGATAAGTAATAAAAAACAACTATTAATTTCGCCAAGACGCATATTCTCTATACCTATTGGCTATACTCAGTGATGACCTTTGTAAGAAATTTGGGGCTACCAAGCCATTTATAAGTCTTATTACTGATCTCCAAATAGAAAAAGGCAGTTCCAAATAATGGACTTATAATACTGCTATTGCTCTCTTGTTTTCTAATTAACAGTTCTACTTTTTCTCAGTTATTCTTCCTATCACTTTGTTTATTAAGATTATTCATTCTTGAAAAACTTTGGGTAAGACAGAAACAATTTCTTGCATTGAAAGCACATGTTCTATTAATATTTTCCGGGTTAATAGGGATGGGGAAGGAATCCCTAAAATATAGACATGTAACTTATTTCTAGCATCCCTTGCTATAAAGTAACTCAACATTAGGATTACTAATATTTATATTGCTGAAGAACACTATAGAACTCAATCACTTATCAACTGAAATCCACTGAGGAGCTAAATGAGTTAATTCTAAGAAACCATCAGAATATAAAATGCATATTTCATATATTAAATAGGAAAGATGTTAAAATTATTAAAGATGCTAAAATGATATTTGTTTAATGTTAAACATTTTAAATTTAGAAAGTTTTTAAATATTAAAAATATTAAAATGGAGAATCCCAAATACAGTGAATGTTGTTCGGTCTGCCTAAATTCTCTTCATTGGGTCAGTATAAGCTGCTATGAGTGTTGGAAAAGAGCCTTTGACTTAAAGAGAGCCACTGCACCTGGGAAACTACACATCACACACACACACACACACACACACACACACACACACACTCACAGGAGATGGAATGAGCAATCTTACCCAACGACTGATTCACATGGAGGTACAGAAGGTCAGCTTCTTACCCCATTATGAGAGACCAAATCTAAGGTATAATACATGCTTTAGAACTCCCTGCGAGATCAAGCTGAGAGCCACATTCTTCCTGAGATCCCTTCCCCATCATATTCTACTTCCTTTCTTCCTTTTTCCTAAGAGCATTCTCTCAATAAACAATGTCCACCCAAACTCCTGTCTCAGACTCTGCTTCTATAGAACCCAAGCGAGATACCAAGTTAAGTGCTGGATTCCCAAACACCGGAAAAAAACACACTTCTGAGATCCTTCCCTAATAGAGAAAATCTTATCAATAATTTCATTTTGTTTTGTTTTGTTTCTAATAGGAAGTTCTGGGGAAAGGTTGATGTAATAAAATGAAGCCATGGCAAGTGATTGAATAATTTCATACATCAATCAGAATTTAAATTTCCAGCTTTAGAAATTTTAACTTAGTGTGGGCTCTTACCTTGACACCAAGCCGCTTGACATCCCCTAACATTCTAGCGGTGGCTTTGAGAGTTATTTCTGAACTCAGCCCATATAGATCACTCATCTTCCCTCTTTATTCAGCCTCTTTCCCACCCTATTCAATATTTTGTGTTGTTTTATCCATCACTTCTAGGGCAAGGTTTTGAACAGTACTATACACAGTGGGAATCATTAAATATTTGTTAAATCTATTCTTTTGGCTATATGAATTAGTAATTGAGATCTAAGAGAGAAAGCAGGAAAAGAGCTATCCATTCAGTAACTGTACAGCTAGAGAAAAAAGAATGGGAAATCGCACATTCTCATATAGGTACTAAGGCAAGAGACAGAGACCTGTCCCTAACCACTATCACTGGCTCCAAAGAGGACAAGAGACAAGGGAGGACACCAACATTAAATTACTCATGACTCCTACTGACCCCGAAAAAAGAGAATATTTATTTCCCTTCAATTCACATATGCTGCCCAGAACTGAGCTTCCTGGAATTTCTATTAAGAATCCAGATTACAGGGACGCCTGGGTGGCTCAGTGGGTTAGAGCCTCTGCCTTAGGCTCGGGTCGTGGTCTCAGGGTCCTGGGATCGAGCCCCACAGCCAGCTCTCTGCTCGGCGGGGAGCCTGCTTCCCCCTCTCTCTCTGCCTGCCTCTGCCTACTTGTGATCTCTCTCTCTCTCTCTGTCAAATAAATAAAATCTTTAAAAAAAAAACTCATTGTACTATAAACATACATTAAAAAAAAAAAAAAAGAATCCAGATTACATAGCAATAATTTTCAGGTGCCACAGTCTCTGCTAATAGTGAGCTCCAAAAGAAGAAAGCAGAAAAGAGACAAGCCACACAGCAGTCCAGAGGTGTAAGGATTTGGGGACAATTTGAATGGATATGAATGAAGATGGAATTTAAAACACATAGAAATTACAGTCCAGAAATTCAGGATGCAAGAAATAGACATGATCTCATTTTTCTATAAGCCAACCTCCTTTCTCTTTCAAGCCCTACCCTTTGATTCTGTGGAGTTAGCAGAAAATTTAATCTCACTGTTCGTGGGGGAGGCACACACCCCTCTTTTATGAGGTTGGTTAAGTCCCAGGAGATTTACATAGGGTCAGGGTATTTTGGAGCCATGTGAGAAGGGATGTAGGGAAGGGAGTTATGGCTGGCAGTCACACAGTATGTGGCTGGCCTGGGCCTGTCCCAGATTCCTGTCCATCAGGCTCCCTGGACCAGTGGGTCTTCCTGCAGGGCACTGCCTGGGCATCTCTGTGAGGCCACTGGGGTGCATATTTTGGCCATCCCCTCCTTGAGGTGATACCACCTGTAAGTCTGCTAAACCCCTTTCACAGGAGTTTACTGGCCTCTCTACTCTCATCACTATTTTGTATTTCTCCTCCTGGGTCAGGGGAATCCTTTCTATCCTAAGACGAAATTTCTCACTTTCTCTTAATGTTTGCTTCAAAAGCACTCCCTTTTTCTTGTAGTTTCAAATATCAGTAGGCCTCAAGCTTGTTGGAGACCTCAAGTTTTGTCTGCTATTTAGTGGTAAATTTCCACTGGGGAATACATGTATATTCCAATTTGGACTCTATCTTCATTTATTTTCTAAGGATCATACTGTCCGATTAGAAAAGCTATTGCAAGTCAATCATGTTCTTATAGATGACAACCCTGTGAAATACTCCCTTTAAATGTTCACCCATATTATTCCTGTATATTAAAAGTCTATTAATGGTAAACTATCTTGCACGTTAGAGAGCGCCTGCCGAGTAAATTCTCAATGTTTCCAACAGAAACAAATGGAAATGGAAGAGAACATGTCTGGTAAAGATTAGGAGACAAATAACATAGGCAGCAAGTTCAAGAGATACTGGTTTAGTCTTCAGGCGAGACCAACACTGGCAAGGCTGGCCACTTTCAAATTAGTTTCAAAAGTTACCCATGTCAGAAATGTAAAACAGGAGCACCTGGGGGGCTCAGTTGGTTAAGCATCTGCCTTCACCTCATACCATGATCTCGGAGTCCTGGGATCAAGTCCCCATGCAGGGCTCCCTGCTCAGAGGGAGCCTGCTTCTCCCGCTCCCTTTGCCCATCCTTCCCCACCCCCCTCCACCGCTTGTGTTCTCTCTCTCACTCAAATAAATAAATAAAATCTTGAAAAAAAAAAAACACAAAAGAACTCTCTACATCACGAGAGAAATCCTTTTACTATGTAGAAAACAGAATTCTCCATTCATAGGGGGAAAAAAAAGAGTTAAAAATCTTTTCTGTTTTCAACTTCCAACTAGTAAAGTTTTTGAGAAATCCTCAGAGATGGAAGGGAACCAAGTCGAAAGTCATTCCCTTTTCTTTTTGATTTATTTCAATCTCTTTTCACAGAGACAGCCATTGAGACAAGTATTTTTTATGTCAACTCACTGAGGACTTGACTGCAGCCATCGGAAAGACGCAATAATTGATTTCAATAATTAATTCCTGCTTGCCGAAGTAATGTTGCTTATGCACTCCTCCTCAGGCCCCAGTTAAAAGGAACTCAGAGGCAGGAGTGCATAAACAGCTACATTACTTTGGGGAGTGAAAGTCCCCTAACATACTGTAGATTTGGGAAGAGCTTTTAGGCCCGGGGCTATTTGAAGTTAATTCCTAGAGAGTTTGCTGTTACCTCATGTTGTCCGTGATTTTCTAAAACCAGTTCAGAGGAGTAGAAAGCCAAGTGGAGAGCTCGGTGCCTTTGCAACAATTGATCTCAGCTCAATCAGAAAAACCATCTTCGCACTATACCGAAAGTTCTCTCAAAAACAAAAGAGGGAGAGAAAGAGCTCTAGAAGGAAGGGCATCAGGAAGGAGAGCTGCAAGTAGAAAAAGAAATGGATCAAGAAAAAGAAATGGACACTACTTCTGAGGTAAACAAAGTGGAAAATGCTATTTGGGAAACCAAATGACCCCTGGTCCCTTTTCATTTAAATGATGTCTAAAACCCAGAACCACTTCTAACTCTAGTCAAAAATGTTAAAATGGAGCTATTTTATGGTTCTTTCAAAAGAGTTAAATACGTCGTGCTATCTTGCATGCCTAATATAAACAGAAACTAAACTGACTCCATATGACAGTATTTTATTGCTTCCTCTAAGATATTTCCACACATTTTTTAAAATAATATTTTCTATGCCTTAATTCAATGATATAAAAATAAAACTCAACTCAGATGCAATACTTTAGAATATTTATCCTTAATAGAAAGGCTGTTAAATACTCAGATCTTCACAAATTTATCACTTAGAAATTATTTTAACCAGCTCCCCCACCCCAGATTATACACCCAGCTCCCTTTGACCCAAAATGTGTCACAACACAGGCTTTTCACTAATCGGGGAATTTACAATCCCAAACTGATTGTGATGTCAATGCTTTATTGTTAATGAAGGCCTATAAAGGACTGGGAAGCACAAATGGAAAGCAGGCCCTTATTAGGCATGGACCATACATAGCCATGCCCAGGTACAAGAACCGACCTCTTGTTACTACCTGGTCCCAGGGCGATAAGGTTCCTGATGTAAAGAACAGATTAAAAGTAAAACGAGACCAGATGTTTTTCCTATTAGATGGATTAAGTCAGACCAAACCTAAAATTAGGAAAACACGCAGGGCTGATTTACTACCGTGTTGTGATGGGTGGCTGCGCTGGGAGCTGTGGCCAGTGGCCGCAGAGCCAGCTCTCCATTTATTAATGGGGCTCTGGGAGTGGGAAGGCCTCACCCCTGACTGCTCTAAAAATGCTGAACGAGGGCTCCAGCCTGGTGATGAAAGCTGCTGTCTGAAGGTGGACCCTGGGTAAAAACAACATTAAGATCTACTTCAAATACAGCTGATGGTACAAAGGGGAGAGGGAAATGCTCAGCTTTACCATCTTCTTGAATAAAAATATTTTAGAAACAAAAGTACCAAATTAGCCAGGCTCCAAGCATTTTTTCTCCTGAAAATGCAATCTTGTTATGAGTAGGAAAATCAACTTTACTGAGTCTCACGTGGACCAAAATCAGACAGTTTAACCCCAAAGTGTTTCTTTGCATGCTGAGCTCAGAGAGTGTCTAATGGAATAGGGCTATTGTATGAGTTTGCCAGATTAACCTCCCTGGATAGGAGTGAGGCCAGGTTTAACAAAATAAAGAGTCAGGATGTTCAGAAACTCTGCTGAAACTACTAGTCCTTCAGCCAAATTGAGCTCCTTGCCAAGACCTCAGTGCAAGAAAAAATTATTTGAAGAATAGCCTGTTATCTTGAAAGCTTATTTAAAACTATAAATTTGAAGGAAAACTTAAAAATGTGCTTTTTCAGACAGTGGATTCAGTGTAATATCAAATAATCCTTTGGACAGGTGCACTCTTGGGAGAGTCTCAAAAAGTAAATTTCTTCCTAATTCTGCTAAATTGTTCACATCCTAGGTAATTTTCAGTATCTTTCAATAAGATAGAAAATGTTTTCAACGAGAAAACATTGTGTGTTTTGTTTTTGCTTTCATTCTGCGTTCTCAAAGCCAGCTTTAACATAATAGCAAGGCTATGTGGATATAAATTCAGATCAAGATTGGAACTCCTGAGTAGTCACTTATTAACCACGACTTTAAAATATCACATAAACGTCTATGAGCTTCAATTTCCTTATTAGTAAAAATGAGATCAAACATGCACCTGTAAGGGTAAGGGCAAAAAAATGCCTAAAAGAGTAAGAAGTCAGTCAATTCATATCACATACATGACATACATGCCCACCCATCTCCCTGAGGTCTACATTACTCTAGTTCTCCTAAGAAAAAGTTTGCCGAAGAACAGAAAGCTGACAAGAAAGCAAGTCTTAAGTCTCCTCCCAAGACTACTCCCTCAGTCATGGGGACTCCTGAGAAGATTATTACCTACTTTTGCAGAAAGTATGATGATGAATTTTCTCAATGCAAGTTGCATTTAGCCCTCAAAAGTGTATATATGTATGAAGTTAAGTAAGTGTCACTTTTTGCCAGCCAGGAGTGAGTTATGGTGACTTCTGTGTGTATTTGGCTTACCCTAGAGACAGAACACAGTATCCCCGGGCAATCAAGGAGGTCCATGTGGTGTGTTGGCAGGAGAAAAGGGAAGACACACAAACCCCAATATAAGACCAATAGCTGGCAAATGATATGTACATGGCTAGAAACTGGATGCCTAAGCTGGACCAGAAAACAGGAAGGTAAGAGAAGAGAACAGTCGTGGCTTCTCGGGAGTCAAAAAACCAAGCCAAAGGAAAAATAAAGGGACACTAAAAGGAAGAAAAATCTCTGTGTCTGTCTGTCTTTCTCTTTCTCTCACACTCACACCCACACACACACCCCTCACAGGCTGATAGGGTGAATAATTCCAGTTTTGCTTTTTTTTTGCTACAAAAGGCAAATTCATACAGCAATCTCTATAGCTGAAGTAAAATGGCACAACAAATACTGTACTGAAACTTTTAAGCAGGCATTTGGGAAACCTGCTGTTTGTATTCATAAGCTGTTAGCCAGCAGATAAAAAAATATTACTTTTGTAGGAATAAATGGTCACCACCTAATTTATGGCACATACTGTCTCAAAAATATTGCCCCTCTATTTTTTTAGTAACTGAGGGGACATATCAGAAATTACTGTAGAGCAACAAGAGTATTTGTTGTACTTGAACATGTTAGTTTGGGGCTCATCTCCGTTCCACCAATGATCAGGCACATCATTTTGAAGTGTTTGGCCTTATAAATTATTTTCATTTGCAGAACACCAGAAATGTGATGTATTCTAACATGATAGACTGTATCCCAAAATAGACATGGTTAACGCATGGTTTGAGTGTGGCAGTAACATAGTAAAATGCCTACATTATCATAATATGCTGATGGTGATGTCATTCAATGAAACTTAAATTTATCTCCCTGGCTGGGCTCTTGACATTTAGTATGACTCCAGTTCTTTGGGAAAGGATGTCTAATTCTCCCAAAAAGAAAAAATCTGGCACTAGACAGTCGAAGTTAGAGTAAACATATACCTTGTAATCTTACTTGGATTTAATATTTTCTTAAGTCTAGAATTTCTGCAGCCTTTTCTAGCTTACAGAGTTGAGGGCAAATTTATGTCTACTGTCAAAACACTTAATCCAGCTTTCTACTATGGTATAAACAAATGTACTTGTCAAGTGTGAGGTGGGAGTCATGGAGTTGGGGGGGAGATGGGCCATGTGTTTATGTGTTTGTAAAAAATCTCTATGAGACTTTCATCACTCAAAAACTATAGTTTCCTTGAGAATGAGTTACCCCATCCCTAAGAGAAATGGCTCTTTGATTTAGTTACAACTGAATATTTCTAGAGGTAGCTACCTTAAACATCACACAACTGAGAAGACCATTTGCAAACTAGTTCTTCCATAAGCTGCGTTCTTGGCGATAAATGCTAGTTAGTTCACGGCTTGATATAATGTAGCTCTAGAAAACATACACATGTCTGTAATTTCTTGAGATAGTAGTGTAGAAGTCTAGATTTTAAAGAACTATCATGAAAAGTCAGCAATTAATGGATCTTCCTCCGATGGCACGTTATTTTCATTAACATTTAGTGTAGACCTATCTTTACCTTGTAAAACAAATCATTTTATTTTTTTTATTTTTTTTAAACAAATCATTTTAATAGATGAAACATATTTGGTACCCATCTTTGTGAAGATTCCAAATTAAGTATCGAGTTTTACAGAAGGTGTAGCTTTTGTGTTCTTTTTACAACTGTTGCTACAGTAATCGCATGGCAGAGTGGGATCTTAAGAACCACCTAAATATCCCCTTGCCTCTAGACATGACGATACTTAAACCAGAAAGATGACTGTTCATGCTGTTCTTTAAAACCTCAGAGGAAGCATATAGTCATTAGATTATCATGGTAACTATGCAATATCTGTGAGTAATATATACAACTGCCTTTTTATGGCTACTGCATTAAGAGTATTTCTGTTCATTCCATTTTAAATTCTATTCGAATGTAAGTGTGAATTCACTGTTAAATAGATACATAACCTACGTAACTCAAAGGAGAATAGAATGTCAAAGAATGAAAATTGTTCTACATGAAAATCTTGTTATATTACTTTGGCAGTATTAAACTGGTAAATTAATAAAAATGTTCAGGTGTAATTCTCTTTACACAATGAAGTACTTCTGAAAATGTCTGCAAAATGAATCATATTGAAAGCTTTCTTTTTAAAGGAATCATATGGTAAATACTTTATATAGTAAATAATCTTTTTCATGCATTCAACTATATTTTCTCCTAAACTGACACTCGTCTATATTCAAATTTATTTCAATACCTTATTATTTAAATTAATGGCCATACCAAATTGTATTCAACCCTCTTCTGTTGGGCCAATAGGAAGTCAAAATTTCAGCTTGATATATTTTATTTTAGGGTCATTATCTCAGTCAATTCATCCATTCAGTCTGCTATAACAAAAATACCACAGGCTGGATGGCTTACATAACAAACATTTATTTCTCACAGTTCTGGAGGCTAGGAAGTCTACAATCAAGGCATGGGCAGATGCAGTGTCTGGTAAGAGCCTGCCTCCTGATTGGTGGACAGCTGCCTTCTTGCTATGTCTGTACACAGAAGCTAGCTAGCTCTCTCATGTGTGTTTCTTGATAGAAGAGCACTAATCCCATCGTGTGGGTCCCACTCTCATGACCTAATTACAGTCCCATCTCCATACACCATCACATTGGAGATTAGAGTTTCAACATATGAATTGTGGGGACATAAACATTTGGTCCATGGCAGTTGTTCTGAAGTTATTTATTTTTCACGAGGTATAACATCACCTGACACAAAATGCAAAAAGGATAAAGGGGACTATGGTGAAAAGTAAGTCACTCCGTGTTATCGGCTGAATTATGGTCCCCTCCATAAAATTCTTCTGTTGAAGTTCTAACCTGCAGTACCTCCGAATGGGAGACGGGGTCTTGAAAGAGGTATTAAGTTAAAATGAGACCAATCGGATAGGCCTGAATCCAGTCTGACTGGTGGCCATCTAAGAAGAGGAAATTTGGATACATAAGAGACATCAGGGATGTATGCTCACGAAGGAAAAACCATGTGAGGACACAAGAAAGTGGCCATCTATAAGCCAAAGAGAGAGGTCTCAGAAGAAATCAAACCTGCCAATACTTTGATCTTGGACTTTAAGCCTCTGGAACTATGAGAAAATAATGTGTATTGTTTAAGCCACCCAGTCTTTGGTACTTTATTATGGTGGCCCTAGCAAACTAATATACCCTTACCCATCTCCTCAGCCACCTAATTCCCCTCCCTGGAGGCAACAATTTTAACAGACTCTTATCTAGTGTCCCAAAGAGATTTTATGCACCACATCAGGCAAATATATGATATATGCATGCATGTATAATACTTTACACTCTATTCTGAATCTTCTTTTTTCACTTAGTTCACTTCATATAAAAATGTGTTATTTTGTGGCTACATAATATTCTACTGTATGAATATACCATAATTTATTTAGCCACTCCTCTATTAATGGATATTCAAGTTGATTCAAATATCTTGTTATTATAATAAATACTACCATAAATCTTGCACATATAGTTTCATTTGTGTGAGTATACTTGTAGAGCACATTTTTAGAAGTAGAATTTCAGGGCCAAAAGATATGTGTATTTTAAATTTTTAACAAATTGCCAAATGCCCACTGTAGAAATTATACCAATTTAGACTCGTACTAAAACAATGTATGTGTGTATTTTCCCACATTCTCACCAGCATTAGGATGTATAAAACTGTGTATGTGGTTTCCCATTATAGGTTAATAGTATATCTATTATTATGAATGAAATTAAGCTTTTAAAAATCTTTTTAAGAGCTGTTTAGATTGGGGTGCCTGGGTGGCTCAGTTAGTTAAGCATCTGCCTTTGGCTCAGGTCATGATCCCAGGGTCCTGGGATTGAGACCCGCATTGGGCTCTGCACTCAGTGAGGAGTCTGCTTGTACCTCTCCCTCTGCCCCTGTTCATGCTCTCTCTCTCTCTCAAATAAATAAATAAAATCTTTTTAAAAAAGAGCTGTTTGGATTATCCCTTCAGTAAACTATTTATATTCCTTTCTCATTGTTTCATTGGATTATTGATAAATTTACTATTAATTTTATAAATTCTGTACATATTAAGAACATTGGCCTTATTCTATAATACGTGTTTACAAATTACTTTTTCCCAATTCACTATTTGTCTTTCGAATGTGTTTATGATGCTTTTTCCCATGGACATTTTATTTATTTATTTATTTATTTATTTATTTATTTAGAGATTTTAAAAATTTATTTATTTGACAGAGAGAGAGAGAGTACAAGCAGGGTGAGTGGCAGGCAGAGGATGAGGGAGAGGAAGGATCTTCACTGATCAGGGAGCCTGATGCGGGGACTGGATCCCAGGACCCCAGGATCATGATCTGAGTAGAAGGCAGATGCTTAACCAACTGAGCCACCCAGGCACTCCCCCTTGGACATTTAAATGCAAATTTATCAACTTACTTAAATTGCTAAATTTGGTGTCACATTTAAAATGGCTTTCCTTGGGGCACCGGGTGGCGCAGTCCTTAAAGATCTGTCTTTGGCTCAGGTCATGATCCCAGAGTCCTGGGATCGAATCCCGGGATTGAGCCCTGCATCCAGTCCCACATTCAGCCCCACAACCAGCCCCACATCGGGCTCCCTGCTTGGCGGGAAGTCTGCTTCTCCCTCTCCCACTCCCCCTGCTTGTGTTTCCTCTTGCTGTCTCTCTCTCTGTCAAATAAATAAAAAATCTTTAAAAAAAATAAAATAAAATAAAATAAAATAAAATAAAATGGCTTTCCTCCCTGAGATTTTTTTAATCCATTTTTTTCTAATAACAGAAGTATTTCAACTTTTCACTTAAATCTTTGATCTATATGAAATGTATTTTGTTGAAAGAAAGAAGATAAGGAGTGAACAATTTTTTAAAATGTTTATCTCATTGTCCCAACACTTCTCATTGAATAAGCAACCTTTTTGCCACTGATGTGCAATGTCACACTTAATTATATATATGCTATGTTTTGAGACATTTCTGAATATCTGTTCTGTTCCATTGATCTATGTGCATATTCATTTGAATGCCTAATAGTTTTAATTATTGTAGTATCATAATATGTTCTGACATCTAACAGGGTATAAATCTCCTTTTAATTTTTCTACTTATGAATTAACTATTTGTGCATGTTTATTCTTCCAAAATATCTTTTAAATAAGTTTATTTAGTTGCCAAGAAATTTTTTGGATGCCATGAAACGTGTAAATTATTTTAGAAGTAATTGATACCTATAACATATCATGTGCCTATGTAATACTGCAATATTACTTTGCAGTTACAGCATTCTCATGTTTACATTAGTAGCATGTTGTTTCCTTTATATAGATCTTGCATGTTTTACTGTTTTGTTTAATGCTAGGTATCTTATCATTTTTTTCTCTTTTTAAATGGAATACAGCACATTCAGGGAAAAAATACTGAAATCTAAGTATAAATAGAGAAATAACATATCAAGATAGAAAAGAAATTACCAATAAACAAAAATTAATCAAACTGCCATCAGACTTTTCATTTATAACATTTGAGGATACAAAATGGTTAAATACCAACTAGAGATCACTGATGGAGAGAAATTAGTCACACATCGACATGGAAGATAATTTAGACATACAATATATCAGAGAGTAATTACTCAATCCATATCAATAATACATACATACATAAATACATACTATAACCAACTAACAAATGAGCCAAAAATCAGACTTCATAAGGAGAAAAGATGAAGAGAAGGAACTATGTTAAACAATGAATTTGAAAAGATGCATAGACAAACAGAGATAGATTAATAGAGATAGATTAATAGAGACAGACAGATGGATAGACAGATAAATGCTGCAGGATAAAAGGAATATCTTATATAAGTTTTTAAATATCTTTTGAAACTGAAGAAACAAAGAGCAAAAAAAAAAAAATTCTAATTACAGTCCAGAATAAAAAATATTAACCATCTAATTGGAACTTAGAAATCTGGGTAGCTGTAAAGAGAGGAAGTAATAATGTTCTGAAACTTGAATGGGGTGAGGGAAGAGAAGAAAGGGAGAAGTAAAATTATCCCAACAGTTTCATTGTTATGGAGGAGTAAGAAATCAAAGGAAATAAAGTATCCTGCTTAATGTCATGATATCTTGTTTCTAAACAATAGCAGAAAAATATTTCTGAATATGAGAGATGGGAAGAAGATGTAACCATGAATTAAATGGAAAATCAGAGAAGAATTTTCAAATTAACCATGGAGAAAATAGTAGAATAAATAGCAACTTAATCAAACCAACAAAAACAAGGAAAAGGAAAGAGATGAAAAACAGATTAAATAAATTTGTAAAGATGAGAGGCATAAAACCAATGAATTGGTCTTTAAATAGACTAAATCTCCCATTAAAGATAAAAACTGTCAAATTAGGTCTACAAAAGAAAATCCAGCTCTATGTAGTTTATAAGTAATGTACTTAAACTGAAAAAGAAAAATTGAAAAGAGTTATAAAGCGAATACAAACAAAAAAATTAAAAAAAAAAACAGTAATGGCAATATTATTATGAAAGATGTTGGAATTCAATAACTTTAACAGTTATAACACATTTAAGTTTCATTTGTATTAATATGGAAATCGACGAAATAAAGCTAAGCAGTTTTTAGCTGTAGGATGTCTCTCTTAGAACCTAGAATATGCTAAATCACCTGATGACATTCCAAGGGGTGGGGGGGTATAAAATTCAGCATTTCCAAAACTTATTTGGTTATTTTTGTGGAGCAAAGATGAGTGATCTGCAGATTTGCTGGGGCACAGTTCAGGGGTGGGGGTATAGGAAGGATTGCTACATGCAATCTCCTAAGTATAAAACTGCAATATCAGTGGCTGTGGCCAGGTCGTTTTCATCGATCTCGTGAATCTTGGTAAGGGAACGAAATCACTTTTGATCTTTAAATTTTGCTGTTCCCCTCAGACTTGGTGAAAATAACTAAGAAAAATGTGGGAAGTGTTTAAGTACTTCACATTTGATTTTTTTGCCATAGAAAACTTTTAACTCACCTGGGATGGTGCTGAAGGGAAATACGGGAATGGATGACAGCAAAAACACAATTTAAAAATCAATATGGACATATCCATTCATAATAGTGGAAGCAATTAGTTAATGTCTTAGTGCCAAAGACAGAGAAATCCAAATCCCCATAATGCATACCACCAACTAAAAATTGAACTATTTTAGTCTGTCTTTTTAGCCAGTGCTTAGAATGGTGAAGAGTAATCTCAGAGTGGCATTTCTAAGAATTTTGGCTTGGAAGAACACAAGAGTATGACCAACCAGGCATCAAGACCCTTATGAATATATATTAGGGTAGGCTAAAATAGAAGGGAAAAAAACAAATAAATAAAAGGCAAATAGCTCATATAAAATTAGTATTTATTTCTTAATCACATGAATTTAAGGCAGGTGGCTTCCTGCCATATGGTGATTCAGAGCCAAGGTTCCCTCTACTTTGTGGTTCCACAAAGTCCTCTTGGTCATTTGCATCTAAAAGCAGAAAAGGGAGGAGAGCATGGAGGTTGTATATCTGCTTCTTAAAAGCATTGGCTCAGAAATGGCATAGATCACTTTTCACTTTTTACTCACTAGAACCCAATCAAATGGCTTCACCTAACTGCAAAGAGAGATGGAAAATGTACAATAGTTGAGTGATTGGAAAAAAGAAAAAGCATAGATTTTAGCAAGCAGCTAGCAGTCTCTGCCACAGAAGACAATGAATATTTTATCAAGGAAGACACTGAAGTTCAACATGGTAATCTGCAAAATTTAAGGCAAACAGTACAGAAGAGTCCCTGAAGGATGGTCAACTGGGGATGCAAATAGAAGAAACAAGTATACTTTCCAGGACCAAATAAATCAATAAGAGGAATCCTACCATAAACGGTAAGTAGAGCACGCAGATTCAGCAGCACAGTTGAGGACAGTCACCAGTAGCACATTTAAAGGAGTCATCAGTGAGCCCCAGAAGTGACTTAAGTACTAAAAAAAGTATCTCTATGATGCATTGAGGTCCAAATTCTATAATATAGCCCAAGGCCCTGGCGACTGTCTACACAATTAGTTAAGACAGGAAAGAAAGGAAAGAAAGGAAAGAAAGGAAAGAAAGGAAAGAAAGGAAGGAAGGAAGGAAGGAAGGAAGGAAGGAAGGAAGGAAGGAAGGAAGGAAGGAAGAAAGAAAGAAAGAAAGAAAGAAAGAAAGAAAGAAAGAAAGAGAAAGGAAAGAAAGAAAGAAAGAAAGAAAGAAAGAAAGAAAGAAAGAAAGGAAGGAAGGAAGGAAGGAAGGAAGGAAGGAAGGAAGGAAGGAAGGAAGGAAGGAAGGAAGGAAGAAAGAAAGAAGAAAGAAAGAAAGAAAGAAAGAAAGAAAGAAAGAAAGAAAGAAAGAAAGGGAGGGAGGGAGGGAGAGAAAGAGAGGGAGAGAGGAAGGAAGAAAGGGAGAGAAAGAGAGGGAAGGAGGGAGGAAGGAAGGAAGGAAGGAAGGAAAGAGAGAAAGAAGGAAGGAGAGAAAGAGAGAAAGAAAGAAGAAAGGAAGGAAGGAAAGGAAAGAAAGAAAGAAAGAGAAAGAAAGAAAGAAAAGAAAGAAAGAAAGAAAAAGAAAGAAAGAAAGGAAGGAAGGAAGGAAGGAAGGAAGGAAAAAAGGGAGAGAAAGGGAGGGAGGGAGGGAGGAAGAAAGGGAGAGAAAGAGAGGGAGGGAGGGAGGGAGGAAGGA
>CM052896.1:57474849-57730877 GCA_028534135.1 Potos flavus
CCTTAGCAAAAGATAATGCAGAAGAGATTAAGGCCATGATACCACATGGTCTTTGTCCCCTTCACCAGCCCACATAAGGTCACTTTATCTTGGAATCTGTAGTAGCCCCGCCTGATTCTGCTCAAACCCTCATGACATTTCTTCTCTGTTTTTTATTCTCAGGTTTGTGTATAATAAAATGAAGGAGAAACTGAAAGAGAAGGACAAAGAGTTTGATTTCACTCTCTTTAAAACATGGAAGTAAAGTTAAAAGAAGCAAATAGTTAAAAAGAGCACACACAGCACCAAACTCTGACTCTAGGGGCAAAAGGCTCTATACATGTATTTTATCTTGTCTGATATTCTAGTTTTAACTATATGCACAATATTGTTTGACTAATTGGACATGAACTATCAAATCAAAGAAATAGTCTAATTCATCAAATAAACAGCTTGACTTGTTTTTGATCATTCAAAATCACATGTGAATAGAGCTTTAAAAACAATAAGGCTTCCAGTTTCAAACAGGAATGTGGAAAGCTAAAAAGAGTTGTTTTCACCTTCACATTCAGAAAAATATGAACAGGGCACCTGGGTGGCTCAGTTGGTTTAGTGTCTGCCCTTGGCTCAGCTCATGATCCCAGAGTCCTGGAATCAAGCCCGGCATTCAGCTCCCTGCTCAGCAGGAAGCCTGCTTCTCCCTCTCCCTCTATGTTCTCTATCTCAAGGAAATAATTTTTTTTTTTTTTTAAAAGAAAAGGAAAGGAAAGGAAAAGATGAACAAACTGCATGAATGACTTTTCTTGAACCCATCGGAGCACTGAGTTTGCAGGACAAACAACTAACATCAAACCTAGAGGAAGACAAGTACTTGCAGGAAAAAATAGGAACAGAGCTTTTGATTACCTGGGAAAGACACTCTCAAACACCAAATAAGCCACAAAGAAGATTAAGCTAGAAAATGTCTAATGAGAGGCACCTGGCTGGCTCAGTCAGCGGAGCATGCAACTCCTGAGCTTAGGGTTGTAAGTTTGAGCCCCACATTTGATATAGAGATTACTTAAAAATAAAATCTTAAAAAAAAAAAAAGAAAGAAAATGTCTAACAAATGCTAAAACTTAGTATGGGCTAGTGTGAAAGTATAAAACCCTGGGGGGCTATAGTTATAGGGAGTTTGTACCTTCTTACAGGTTTTCACTCCAGGAAGCTCAAAAAGAAAGTAAAAAAAAATCCTAAGTAATTTTGTCTCATGGAGCTGGCTGGGGGAAAGAAAAGAACCCACTGTGAAACTTCCCAAAGGCATCTCCCTTAAGGGAAAAAAAAAACAAAAAAAACCCCACAACTTCAGTATGCATTGGGAAGACATCAGAACTGTTACCTGAAGATGCTGGTAGAAACCCACTGCAACTGAGGTAAGAGAGGTATAAGAGGTAAGAGAGCAGAGATAAGCTCTCTTCCTAGTTAATATGTATGAATATTTGCTAGGCCCACACAGCATTACAACTGGGCCTCTCTAATACTGAGATTTAATCAAAACATAAGAATGTCTCCTTTCCCCAACCACCATCATCATGCTGAGTATGCAGGAAAAATAACTGGAATATAGCTGTGGGAGCAGTTGGAGAAAGTGTCCTCTGACATGGCACAAAGGGAAACCCAAAGCCAAAGGCAGAAACAAATACAGGAATCACATAGAAAAATTGGTGCAGCAAGGGTAAACATAGCAATAACAAACTCCAAACCTACTCCAAACCCTAACTGGTTTAACACAAATACCTACACGAAAGGTCGAGCAAAAGGAAAGCCATACTCATCTCTGGGCATAAAAAAAAAAAATGAACATCAGTATCAGTGGTCCTATACAATATGTTTGCCTTTCAACAAAAATTATGAAGCATTAAAAAAAGGCTAGAAAAAACAAAAGAGACAATAAAATCATAAGAACCAGACTCAGATATGACCAGATGTTGGACAAGGAATATGAAATATCTATGAGTAATATATTAAGACCCTAAAGAAAAGATAAACAATGTGCATTTGGATAGGTAATCCCAACAAAGAGGTGGAAACAATAAGAAATAATCAGTAAAAATGCTAATAATCAAATACACAGTAACAGAAATAAAGAATTTCTTTGATAGCCTCAAAATTAAATTTGATATAGCCAAGGAAAAAAAATCAGTGAACTTAAAGACATGTCAGTAGAAATTACCCAAAGAGAAATACAAATTTAAAACAAAAGGTGGAGGAAAAAATACAGAGCTAAGAATCCAAGGTCTATGGGATAATGTCAAACAATGTAACATATGTGTAATTAAGATTCCAGAAAGAAGCAGCAAGACAGTAAATGGGACAAAGGAAAAATACGAAGATATAATGCCCAGGAATTTTCCAAAATTTAATGACATCAAACCATAGATTTAAGAAGCTCAGAGAACACCAAAGAGAATAAAAAATTTAAAATAAAAACACACGAAGGTATATGGTATTCAAATTGCTGAAAACAAAAATAAAAAGAAAATCTTGAAGGCAGTGAGAGAGAAAAAAAACATTATCTCTAAAGTAACTAAGATAAGAATTACAGCAAACTTCTCATTAGAAAAAACAAAAAGAGCCGAGGCTCCGTAGCTCAGGAGTTAGAGACAAAAAAGAGACAATGGAGTTTTACATTTGAAGTGCTTAAGGTAAAAAGAACTCTCAACCTAGAATTCTATGCTCAGTGAAAATATCCTTCAACAGTTAATGGTAACTAAAGAATTTCTCAGAAAATAAAACAAAACACTGAGGGAATTCATTTTCATCAGACCTTCTCCAGAGGAAATGTTTAAAGAAGTTGTTCAGGCAGAAGGAATATGATATAGGACAGAAAGTTAGATATACACAAATAAATGTAGAATGCAGAAATAGAATAAGTAGAGGTAAAATATAGGTTTTCCTAGTTCTTATTTTTAACTTCTACAAAAGTTAAATGACTCTTAAAATCAATACTAATGACAATGTTTTATGTTTTATATCATATGTAAAAATAAAATGAGTAACAAAGAAATGGTACAAAGAACAGGAAGGAGGAATTGGGAAAATATTATTATGAGGATCTAGAAATAAACATGAGGCAGTAAAAATTATTTAAAGATGAACTTATATAATTTAGAATTCATATTGCAAATCCTATTGAAACTATTAAAATTTGTAAAAGATGTCTAAATGGTAAATAAATAGGGGAGATAAACGGAATTATAAAAAATGTTCACATAAAACATAAAATACAGAAAACAAGGAGAAAAGAAACAAAGAATAATAAAACAAAAAATTAAAAAGCTAACAAAATGGTAGATTTTAATTCAACCATATCAATAATCACTTTACATTTGAATGATATAAACATACCCATTAAATAATAGATTGTTAGATGAAAAGGTAAGACTCAACTATAAGCTATCTCAAAGCAACCCACTTTAAGTATAAAGACAGATTTGTTAAAGTAAAAGGGTGGAGAAAAGTATAGCATGCAAACACTAATCAAGAGAAAGCTGGAACAATTATATAAATTTTAGATAAAACATTCGTCTGTTGAAGGGCATCTTGCCTCCTTCCACAGTTTTGTTATTGTGGACATTGTTGCTATGAACACTGGGGTGCATATGGCCCTTCTTTTCACTACATCTGTATTTTTGGAGTAAATACCCAGTAGTACAATTGCTGGGTCATAGGGAAGCTCTAATTTTAACTTTTTGAGGAACCTCCACACTATTTTCCAAAGTGGCTGTACCAACTTGCATTCCTACCAATAGTGTAAGAGGGTTCCCCTTTCTCCACAACCTCACCAACATTTGTTGTTTTTTTGTCTTGTCAATTTTTGCCATTCTAACTGGTGTAAGGTGGTATCTCAATGTGGTTTTGATTTGAATTTCCTTGATGGCTAACGATGTTGAATATGTTTTTATGTGTCTGTTAGCCATTTGTATGTCTTCTTTGGAGAAGTGTGTGTTCATGGTTTCTGCCCATTTTTTGACTTGATTATTTGTTTTTTGGGTGTTGAATTTGAGAAGTTCTTTATAGGTCTTGGATACCAGCTCTTTATCTGTAGTGTTAGTTGCCAATATCCTCTCCCATTCTGTGGGTTGCTTCTTTGTTTTATTGACTGTTCCCTTTGCTGTGCAGAAGCTTTTTATCTTGATGAATTCCCAAAAGTTCATTTTCACTTTTGTTTCCCTTGCCTTTGGAGATCTGTCTTGAAAGAAGTTGCTGCGACCAATGTCAAAAAGGTTACTGCTTATGTTCTCCTCTAGGATTTTGATTTTGATTTTGAATTTGGATTCCTGTCTCATGTTGAGGTCTTTCATCCATTTAGAATTTATCTTTGTGTATGGTGTAAGAGAATGGTTGCATTTCATTCTTCTGTGTATAGCTGTCCAATTTTCCCAGCACCATTTATTGAAGAGACTGTCTTTTTTCCATTGGATATTTTTTCCTGCTTTGTCAAAGATTAGTTGACTATAGAATTGAGGGTCCATATCTGGGCTCTCTATTCTGTTCCATTGATCTATTGTCTGGTTTTTTGGCAGTACCATGCTGACTTGGTGACCGCAACTTTGTAATATAATTTGAAATCAGGAAATGTGATGTCTCCAGCTTTGTTTTTCTTTTTCAACATTTCCTTGGCAATTCAAAGATGTGGTCCATATATACAATGGAATATTACTCAGCCATCAGAAAGCATGAATACCCAACATTTGCATCAACATGGATGGCACTGGAGGAGATTATGCTAAGTGAAATAAGTCAAATAGAGAAAGACAACTATTGTATGGTTTCACTTATTTGTGGAACATAAAGAATAGCATGGAGGACATTAGGGAAAGGAAGGGAAAAATGAAAGGGGGGAAATCAGAGGGGGACATGGACCATGAGAGACTATGGACTCCAGGAATCAAATTGAGGGAAGGGGGTGGGATGGGTGAGCCCAGCGTTGGGTATTAAGAAAGGCATGTATTGCATGGAGCACTGGGTATTATACGCAAACAATGAATCATGGAACACTACATCAAAAACTAATGATGTACTGTATGGTGACTAACATAATTTTTAAAATTATAAATAAATAAGTTTTTGATAAAACAGACTAAAGGAAAATTAAAATATTGTGAACTAAAGGAAAAAGAAAATATATTATGTCAAAGTCTAGGATGCAGCTAACAGTGTTTTGAGGGAAATTTATAGCATTAAATGCTCATATTAGAAAAGAATTGAGATCTAAAATGAACAACTAACCTTCCAACTTAAGAAACTAGAGAAAAAACAGCAAACTAAACCTATAGAAATCAGAAGAAAGAGGGACACAAAATTGCATAACACTTTATTTAAATGTTTTTAGAAATCAACCAGGATGTTGAAGGATTCAGGATGGAATGCTGATGGTAACAAGGGAATCTAACTTTATTACAAATGTCTATGACATAAACTCACTGAAGGGAGTGATGGGGCAAGAATGAACTAATCTAAGTAACTTTAGAAAATGCTGATTCTATTTGATATTGGAAAAACAAAAAGAACTGCACATAAACACTGTACTTTAAATGGTACATGTTTTTCTCATAAGGCAATGAGTTAGCAATTCTGCAGCTATACATATGCCAGATTTCAACAAATAAGTAAATAAATTGATGATAATGGGAGACAGATTTCTTGTTGTTAAGAGAAAGAGAACACAGATAAGTAAGTGGAGGGGGCAAATTTGAATGAACTGTTATGCTGGATTAGTCGCAGATGTCAACATAAAGTCATATTTATTTTAACATACTGATGGATGGAGGGTGGATGGATAGATAGATATAGATAGATAGATGATAAATAGATATGTGTGAATATATGTAAATTTACATGAAATATTTTCTAACATTGCCTACTGAGGGGATATAGATGCAGTGACACCTAAGTAGCAAAGAGCACACCCAGCACCCGGATCCTGTTTTCTAAATATCACTCTCCAATCAGAGGATCCATATCTCCTTGGAGAAAGGCTGATTCTAGAACTGGGACAGAGAAAATACAAGATGGACCCACGTAGCAACTTATACTGCCAAAAAAGGAAGTACTCAAAAATTTTAAAATAAAAAAGCATGGAAGCATGTCAAAAGGATGTAGGAGCCAGGGTGCCTAGGTGACTTACTTGGTTAAGTGTTCAACTCTTGATTTAGGCTCAGGTCATGATCTCAGGGTCATGGGACCGAGTTCTATATCAAGCTCAGTGCAGAGTCTGCTTGAGATTCTCTCTCCCCTCTCCCTCTACCCCTGTTCCCCAATAAATAAATAAATAAATAAAATCTTAAAAAAAATAGGATGTAGGAGCCAACCTAAAAGAGCTTCCATTGGTTAAAGCTATCATTGGATCATCAAAATCAATAACCATAGTATTGAGTTATAACCAAAAAATAAATGAATACCCTTGAATCAATACTGACATAAATATATGATTGAATGAATAAATAGATAAATAAATTAAAAGTGACATCTTTATAGAAGAAATTTAAATAATATATGTAGATAGTCTTCCTTCCAAGAGGTGAGCTTAATTTCTCTCCTCTTGAGAGCAAGTTGTACTCACCACTGCCAATGATTTGAGTAAAGAAAAGGAAAAATAGTACAGTTTTCCCTTAAACAACACAAGGCTTAGTGGTGCTGACCTCTTCTACACAGTCAAAAATCTGGATATAACTTTCAACTCCCCCAAAACTTAACTACTAATAGCCTACTACTGACCCTAAGTCTTACTCATAACATAAAGTCAACTAATACATATTTTATATGTTATGTGTATTATATTATATACTGTATTCTTACATAAAGTAAGCTATGGAAAAGAAAATGCTATTAAGAAAATCATAGGAAAAAAAAAAAAGAAAATCATAGGGAGGGGCACTTGGGTGGCTCAATTAGTTAAGCATCTGCCTTTGGGTCAAGTCATGATCCCAGGGTCCTGAGATACAACCTCATGTTGGGCTCCCTGCTCAGCAGGGAGTGTTCTTCTCCCTCTCCCTCTGTCTGCTGCTACCCCTCACCTTGGATTTGCTCTCTTGCTCTCTCCAAATAAATAAATAAAATCTTAAAAAAATCATAAGGAAAAGTAAATACATTTACAGTACTCTACCATATTCATTAAAAAAAAACGCATGTATAAGTAGATGCATGCAGTTCAAAACCATGTTGTTCAAGGGTCAACTGCAGTTTTACACTGGAGAAATCTATCAGACATTACCTTAGCCAGGTGATCAAGGTTAATATCACCATCAGTAAGTCACGTTGATAACACGTACACCCTGATGTAATAAGAAAAGCACTTCACCTCTATGATATTCTTCCAAAAGAACCATAACCCCAGTCTAATCATGCACACACACACACACGCACACACACAAACAGACACACTCAAATTGGGGGATATTTTACAAAATAAATATCTGACCAGTACTCTCCCAACCTGTCCATGTCATGAAAAAATAAGACTTGAGAAACTGCAGTGAGGATCAAATGAAGTGACATGAGGATTAAATGCACCATGATACCCTGGATTTGATGCTAGAATAGAAAAAGGAATGGCAAATTCTGAATAAAGTCTACTAATTGGGGCACCTGTGTGGCTCAGTGGGTTAAAGCCTTTGCCTTTGGCTCAGGTCATGGTCTCAGGGTCCTGGGATCGAGCCCCGCATTGGGCTCTCTGCTCAGCAGGGAGCCTGCTTCCCCCTCTCTCTCTCTGCCTGCCTCACTGCCTACTTGTGATCTCTCTCTCCGTGTCAAATAAATAAATAAAATCTTTAAAATCTACTAATTATACCAAACCTATGTACCTTTCTTAATTTTGACAAATACATCATGATTTTATAAAAAGTTAGCATTAGGGGATAATGGATGAAGCATACACAGGAATTCTCTGTGCTCTCTTTGCAACTTTTCTGTGAATTTAAAATTATTCCAAAATAAAAAGTTTTAAAATCTATCTGCCAAGTATAACTCGATAATCTCTGAGTAGAGTTTTATAATAAAAATGCTAAAATGGCATCAACACACACACACATACATACACACGGTAGCACAAAAGAAACATTACTTTTTTAGTAGAATGTCCATATTTAAAAGGATACTTTGATAAAACCATACTTTGATATCTATAGAAGTGTTCTAGGTAATGTGTTGTTTAAAGCTATAGTTTGTTTTGTTTTGTTTTTTTACTGCATAGTTTAGTCATAGTGATGAGTTCCCTAAAGCCTACATAATGAGGGAAATATTTTTACTTTTTTTTTTTTTTAAAAAAACCTTGCTGTGATTGCATGCAGTGATAGAGATGCCTTTAAGAATGTTTCACAGATGCTTCAAATCATTCATTTCTCATAAACATATGGGGTCTATTCTTCCGTCACTTTGCGTAATTCCTATTGACACTAATGGGAACTATGCATGCATATCTCTATAATTTGGCCTCAAACAAACTGAAAATCATCACTATTGAGAAGAGAACCAAAGCAACCAAACAAAGAGAACAATTGACTCCTTAAAACTCAGATTCTAGAATCTCTTGTCACAAGAAATTCCAGTCATGGAGAATTGATCTGTAGTGATTCCAACAAAATAAACTATAATAAGTCAAAATATGATACTTACAGATATTATATTTTAGGGCATAGTATCTTTCTGAAGATAAGAAATTACTTTTTTCAACTGTAATGCAGAAATAGCTAAACATTTCATAATATAACTGAACAAAAATTCCAATGCTACAAAAATAGCTATAAGCTTCTAGGTGGTAACACTGTGTGTCATACATTTTAAGGACTTTTATTCAGATCTCTATAAATTGACTGCTCATTTGTTCACATCTCCCTTTATAAGATTATATCCCTATTTTTAAACCTCAAGTTAAATGGAATTTTTTTTTTCCTATTTAAACTTTAAGATTATAACATGTGTCCACCACGAAGGAGAGTCACAAATTAAGGAGATTTGTTCACTGTTCCATTGTCCCATTTCCACATCAGAACACATAACAAAGTTCCTAGTTGTGTATCTCAGCAGTGTCACTTTGGCCAGATTCCAAGATGTAGGAGGTTGCCTCAGATCTCAGTGGGAGGCAGCCATTATGTGTTTGGGGAAAGCCATTTGAAGCTGGCAGGTGAGCCAATTCTATCACTAAGGAGAAAGTACTGCTAGTAAAGTCACCTTGTGACAAGTGTCTCCCTGCTGTGGGTTAACTTCCAGAAAGAAGGTTTGGAGAACACATAACAGTTCACAACAGGGAAATCAAACAAAATAAATTGGGCATAATTTGACACTGTTAAAATAAGAAGTGTCACTGGCGCTGCTATGAAGTAGGAGTTATGAAGAGCTTCTGCCAAGATTAAACATTTAGTTAGACAATAAAATAGCTTGCTGGTCAAGCCAAAGACATTATTCTTAATGCTTAAACTGATGGAGACTAGTGAATAAGTCTTTTTGACAAGCGGGGCTGCCAAAGAGTAGCAACTAGATCTTAAGAGGCATGCGTGTGTTCATATAGTTGATAAGCCCCAAGCAGAGAAAAATAGCAATAGCATAAAAATAAAAAATAGAATATGATGGGTTTTTAAAGAAATTTTCGACAATTATAGAGAACTGACCAGAAAAGATATTGTGTAGAAACAGTTTTCTTTTCCAAATCCACTTGGCTCTTAGTAAACTGAACAGAAATATTTACACATTATAGTTTTCTCATACCAAAATACTGTCATTCAATTTTCAAACAAATGTTTCTTCAGTAGATTCCCAAATGGTTTAAACTATATGTAAGAAGTGCCCAGTGGAAAGAAGATGGAAGCCGTATGAAACAGTTTGAACAGAAATATTGGCAAAAATTAGCAAAAAAAAAAAAAAAAAATAGCAAAAAAAAAAAAAATGTAGCCATGAAGTAACCAGAAAATCTCCAGTGCTTCATTCCACCTTTGGGCATCCCTCTCCCACTTCACAACAAAAATAGCCCATGCGTACTTTCGTTTGCAGGTGGCCGGTGTTCTCACTGAATGAACATCTACTTAGGATGAAGCTCTATTTCTCATTTCTTATCCTTATTTATTAAATGCTAGTTGCTTCTAAACTCCTATTAAAATGAAAACAATTTCATTATATGAAATCACACTGATGTATGACTCACTAGCCTCATAAGTTGTTGACCCTCTAAGGCAGCGTTTCTCAAAGTCTGATTCCTGGATCCCACACTGTGCTAAACGTTTACATTTCTCGGTCCATTATTGAATCAACATTAAACCATTTCCCAGGCGATTGTTACAGCAGTGATGTGAGGAATCATTGTTAAAGAAAGCATTGATAATTCAAAAGACTGGACTGGAACTGCAAAAACAGCAAGGTCGGGAAGGGTTATTTCCTGAAAGGAGACTTTTCAAATCATACCAGAAGTCACTGTCTTGGGTGTGGCCTTGAGGCTGGGTGAGATTGGCAATGTTATCAATATACTACTGCTGGTTTAACTCCTTCAACACAGAGTGCAACACTGACATTCAGACACATATGGGCGAAATAAGACCATAGACTTTTGTCACATAATGACGCCATAAAGTACAATGGAAATAACTCGTATTTTATTTTCTTTGACATGTGAAATATGAGCAAAGAATATCATATATCTTCAATTGTTAAAATAAGAACTCTTAGATTATGATTTGGCCAGCTGAGATTATGTTTCCTCAAATATATCCTATCCCCTCCTACCTCCATGCATTTGTCTAAGCTGTCTACTTCTCTGCCTCAATAAATCCTGCCTATCAGTTTAGGACTTGAATGCCTTCTTGAATGCCTTCTCCCTCCCTTGAATTTCCTGCTTCGATTCATCCTGCAAATGTTCATGGTATTGATCATTACGATGAAGTTGTATAGTACCTTCTAATTTATATTCCTATTATATATTGTGTATGTGTATAGATACATATATAACACATGCATATCTTTGATTCTGGAATCAACTACTGAAGTAGCATATCCTTCCTATGCTAGATGAAGCACACTGAAATGAAGCAGATTCTAAAACATGCTTCTGGGACGAGTAGCAGGAGGAGGCAAGGAAGAAGAAAAAGGGAAACCTCACCAGTCACAGGGGCAAGAAGGAATTTTACAACTTGGCTGATGTGACCTTTGCTTCTACAGAGATCACCTACTAAATGAAAAAGGTGGACTTCTATGGGCTTCCTCCTTTCTCATCTTTTAGAAATTTAACTACACAGCCCACAATCACCTTTTGTCTGAATTAAATAATTTACTGTACATTGGATATTTCTTATTCCAAACCAGCTCTATCTAATTTCATACCCATGTATACAACTGTTCCTTCCTGCTAAGAGAATATGAAACCCCAAACTCCTTCAATAATATTTAGTGAGCACTTACTCCACGCAAGGCCCTCTTTTGTATGTTGAGAATAGAGCAGCAAATGAAAAAAAGTGAGCTGCTGCCACTGTGAACTTATATAGATCTCTGATAAAATTCACATAGTGATAAATGTGAAGAAGAATAAATTAGAACAAGAGAATTGAGACAGCAGGACAAAGAAGGGTTCGCTAATTTTGCTCATCAGAGAACACCTCTCCAGAGCTAAACTTTGGAGCTGAGACTTGAGTAGGGGACACAAGCCATGGGAGCTCTAGGAGGGGGAAGATATTTCCAACACAGAACAAGAAGTGCAAAAATCTTGGGGCGCCTGCGTGGCTCAGTCGTTAAGCGTCTGCCTTCAGCTCAGGTCATGATCCCAGGGTCCTGGGATCGAGCCCCACATCAGGCTCCCTGCTCAGCAGGAAGCCTGCTTCTCCCCCTCTCACTCCCCCTGCTTGTGTTCCCTCTCTCACTGTGTCTCTCTCTGTCAAATAAATAAATAAAATCTTTAAAAAAAAAATAAGTGCAAAAATCTTGAGGTGTGGTATCCATGTTCAGCAAACAACAAGAAGGCCAGTGTAGTCCAAACACATCAGCAAGGAGAAATAGACAGGTATCCCCCACAAGACCATGGGCAGGTTTAGAAGCCACACTCGGGACTTTAGGTTTTATTATTTAATAGGAAGACACTGGAGGGTTTTAGCCAGGGAGTGACATGATTTGGTTTAGAATTCAAAAGAAGCAATGTGCCCACTGCAGGAATGGGATGAGAAGCAAAGAAACTACTTTGGAGACTATTGCAGCGATCCAGAAGAGAAATGACTTGTGCAGAGCAGTAGCAGCAAGTGGTCAGATTCAGGATATAATTTGAAGGTAAAGCCAATGGAATTTGCAGAGAGATTGGATGTAACATAGGGAGATATCTAGGAGCGAGGTAAAAAGTAGCGCCATTTAATGCGACAGGGAACACTAGAGGAAGAACAAATTGGTGAGCAGGGCTTAAAAGCAGTTCTATTTTAAACACATAAAACGTGATGTTAAATAGCCAGGTACAATATTAGATAAGCAGTTAGATATGAATCTAGAATTTAGGGGAAAGTTCAGAGCTAAAGAAACAAATGTAGTAATCACATGAACATACATGGAAGTGACCATCATGTAGTTTGAGGAGATATCTTAGGAAGTGAGAATTTCTAGAAAAAGAAAAAGAGCCAAGGAAAGAGCTAGGGAGTAACCCTTATCACTCCCACACACAACCCACTTCTTCTTCTATATTTGCAGTTTATCCTTTAAGATTCAATTTAAATTGTAGCTTTTCCATCAGGCCCTCCCTACTCTACCTGCTCCATAGCACCCGTAGCACAATAGCCCAAAAGGCACAGTACTGGGTTTTCTTAACATGCCAGTAGACTGAAAGCTTCTTGAGGCTGGGACTGTCTTAATTATCATTGCATCCTCAATATTTTCTGTAGCCACTGAAATATAAAACACAATCATTAACGTTGTTGACCAAAATTAATGAATGAACATTTATTACCCCATTAGTTAACATACTGCTTTAAGTTTCATTGAGTAGAACTGGTTATCAGTTTTCTTTCAGCTTTGTTCAGTGACGAGCCAAGAGGTTTTTTTCATATTATGAACCTAGAGATTATTAATATCCCGGGGAAGTACATAAAATTAAAAAATATAATAAAACACTAATCCCCTAGAGGAAGAATTAAAAATAAATCTGCTATAAAGATGTCCTATCAGAAATCTAAAACAAATTTGGCTAAATATGTTGGCAAGAATCCTAAACACATTGAGGGGTTGAAATGGTAGGCAATGAGAGAAAAAAAAATTTAAGACCACTTCTTGAACCACTTTAAAAAATTGAAAATAATCTGATCTGTATTTTCTCTTCTTTTGTGTCTAGCTCTTATTTCTCTGATGTCAAAATAGTCTGCTCTATGTTGAACTACTGTGGGAACAAAAGAAGTTTATAGAATTGTCTTATTATTTTGGATAAGCCATAAATGTTATAATTTAGCCAAAGCCTTCCCTAAAATTAATATATTTTATTCTAGGACTTTTTGTAATCTAAAACAGATATTATTAAGTACAATTTATATAGCAGTTGAAAACTACTGTTAACAAACACTTTATAATGCCCTTAAAAAGCTTACTTTTTAAAAAAGGGACACAAATCCCTGAATTTATATCTAATATACTAAAAATGACAATATTTTTCCAAGGAAATGTTCTTTTATACACTAGCACATTCATTCTGATTTTTTGGAAGAAGTTATATTAGACCATTTTTTATTTTAATTTGGTTTGGGATCAGGGAAAATGAAAGATCATGATGGTTATTTCACTTATCTTGGCAAACTTCCTCACCCACCCTTCACCCCAATTAACTCACTCTGTTCACATTTTTCATCCTCCTACATTTCCAACTTTGGGCAAAAAAAAAGAAAGAAAGAAATAAGAAAACAGAGGAATAAGAGTAGAAGTGGGGGGTGCTTGAAGCCCAAGATCAGATAGAAGGAAAATGGGAGAATAATCTGTTGCTTCCCCATCCAAGGAATTGGTTTGAAGGCCCGTTTTGAAGCCTTGGGGAAGTTATTAAGAATACAAAGATAAGTAATGGAATGTCTTTAGACAATGTAACGATTAAATTTTAAGAGAGAGACGTAAACAGACAGTGGTAACTTTACAAATGAAACCTAAGATAATTGATGTTCAATTATTGCCAACAATTGCAAAAACAGAAATAAATTAAAAGGTCTACTGCCTCCTTATTAAACCCCTTCCTCCACTTGCCTTCTTCTACTCATCCTTCTGATGCCCCAAAGCTACTGTTCTTCCCATCCTGAGCCTCATTTCCTATATCAAACTTGAATAACTTCAGGGTGGAGGGAGAAGTAAGTCATAAGTATCACCCTTGGACCATGTGATTCCCTCACAGGGCCAATGCTTTAAATCTGTTTATCCGTAAAAACTTAGTAATGTATCTTCAGTTTTTTATAGGTATTCCTTAAATGACAGTTCCATAGTCAAAGGCTAGAAAATACCAAAGTCAACAAAAGTTAAACAGGTTGGCTTATTATGTAACATAAAATTAATTTTAGTAATATCTAAGATATTTTAAGTATTTCCTATGCACTTGAAACCTTGGCTAAATACTTTATATGGAATCCGTTATTTAATCTTCACAACAACCCAGAGGAAGATACTATATTCCTGCCTATTTGGTAGTTGACGAAACTAAGGGTAGGGTTGTCTTAATTGTTATTTTGATAGTGTAAGTAACTTGCCTAGTTTTTGTCAGAGCTGAGGTTCAAACTAAGACCATTTAGCTCCAAAGCCAAGCTGTACATTTCACCAGTTTGATATATAGTCTCCCTGCAGGATTTTATCAGAGCATTTAATAGGCTAATGTGATTGTGAATCTCCAAGAGGGAAATGCAATAAACAGCGTTTCCCACTTATTTGATTATAACCCCCCCTTTCCTTATAGAATCCTGAGCCACCTGCAGAACACTCTTTCCTGTTCTCTGCCCTAGGTGAAGATAGGATATCCTTTTTTCTCTCTCCCCTCCTCCTCTTTGTTCTACTCTTTTCAGGATGGACCCTACGGTTGTACATTTTATACTCCTTTTGGATGTAATTCCCAATTAAAGGAAGCCCTATCCCTCACCAAAGTCAAAATACCCACATTTGTTTGTATCTTGGTCCTGGGATGTTACATCTTGTGCCTCTGAATCTTT
Organism: Potos flavus; assembly: GCA_028534135.1. Classification (NCBI taxonomy): domain Eukaryota; kingdom Metazoa; phylum Chordata; class Mammalia; order Carnivora; family Procyonidae; genus Potos; species Potos flavus. The sequence continues at coordinate 57,489,990 of CM052896.1, forward strand.
CTTAGAATAACAGAAGTTGCTCATGAAGCTTTTATTATTTTTCTGCTAACAGAGGGCCCAAAAGAAGCCGAGGACTTCACCTTTCATCATCTGTTAATTTTTCTCGTGTCTATATCAAGTCTTCTATGGGGAAAGATACTGTCTCTTAGTACATTTCATGTTTACCAGTGCATTGCAAACAGTAGGTATTCAAGAGTAATTATGGTTATAAACTCTTGGGTCCTTTCCAGCTCTAGGAATCTATGTTCATATTGGAAATATAATTTATTCCTCATGCATTCCATACCAAATACATCACTGTGTAGTTATGTTTTAATTGGCCAGCTCTCCAAATACCAAAAGGAACCAAGAGAAAGCTTTCTGGTAGTTAATTGTGATCATGTGAAAACCTTGAAGTTCTACTGAAAATTGCTATTCCCTTTCCCTTTATTTCCTACAACTTACTGAAACATAACACACATGGGTATTCATGTACTTCTCACATGAAGTTTAGTGCAAGGATATAGAGTTTGTTTTCTACATTTGTCAGCCCTTTAAACCCAATCTTTCAAATATCTATGAATGGAAAACGGGCTAGATAGGAGCTCAAGAGGGTTCCTTTCCTTCTCGTTGCACTACCTGTGTGCCTTTTAAAATAGATCTATACAGAGGCCTAATTGATAACGCATACCCTGATGCATAGTTAGTTGCCCAATCGCCCAAGCAACTGGGTTGCAATGGTGTGGATGATTTTTCTTAGGAGCTGTACTGGCAAATAGCTTCTGAGATTTAGCCCATGGAAAACGAGCCCTCTTTTGCTTAATGTTTTAGGTTAGGGAGTGGCTGGCAGCATTCTGTGAAAAAGTGACACTTTCAACACTATAAGTGATTTGCTGACTTTATTTAACAATATCTAAACCATTTTAACCAACAGTATCATATAGCTTGGCACATTATACCACTACAGATCTTCCGGAAAGGATGAAATGGCCAAATATTTACATGTATTCCGTTTTCTTTACATATTTGTATTTCTACCATTTTGAAAATTAGAATATAAACATTCTGTTTAAAAATCTGTTCTCCCCCACATACTACATATTCAAAGAGCAAACACAATTTTTCCCTTTGGTGTGTGTAAATATATATATAATATATATGTGTATATATATTTGTAGGTATATCTGGGTTTCCATATTTTAAATATCTATGACCACCTAATAGCCCCAACCCTTTGTTTTATGATGTGCAGCAAAATTATAAAATTTGCTATCCCTGTAATTACATTGCCCTTTGCCGTCTCTTGAAAGAAAGAAAGAAAGAAAGAAAGAAAGAAAGAAAGAAAGAAAGAAAGAAAAAAGGTTGTGTTCAAATTTTCCCCCTGTTTTATTTGCACCCTATTAACAACTGTTACTGGAGCTTTAATTATGCCCCGGTGATTGCGGAGTTGTGGCTGACTTGTGTCATTTTCCTCCCAGGGGATGCTTTATAATTACCAGCATCCATCGTGGCTGCCTGTAAGCTGATGCTTTTTTATTACCAGTTCAATAATCACTGCATCCTTGCGAACATCTGCTCTGCAAGCCATGCATCGGGGGTCCCAGCGCCTGTCACTTGACGTTCCCTCACCACAGTGACCTTGGTGCCCTCGCCTTCGGTTTATATCTAATTTGTTTACCAGAGGCTCTGTCCAGAAAGTCTCCCAGGAATGCAATTAATACACCAGATTTGCAAACAAAAGAAAATTTTGCCCTTTCTCTTTCTCTTTTTCCAGATTATTGTCTTACACTTAGATTCCATAATTTCTATTCCTAGGAGAATGAATCCATTTCAGACTTGCGGGAACAGGGAGAATGAGAGATGAGTTTATTTAGAAGCTATCCTCCTGCTTGTATTGAAAAGTAGGATGTCTTTGTGGTGTGCTTTCTCTTGAATATATATGATGGTGACTAGCAAGTTAAAGAAGGATGTTGTATACAGAATATTCCATGCATGGGAAGGGAAGGACTGTTCATTTGTCCCTGTTCTGATTTTATTTTCTTCCTGACCTCCTGTCTCATTTTCTTTCTTATCCTAAATAAGCCTCTCTGCTCTTTGTTTTATGGAATATTTCTTCCCTCTTAAACCATTCTCCTTCTTCAATTCTTTTGCTCTACTTCATCCGTCTTTTCCTTCTTGCTTGCCTCTTTACAAAAACTATGTAAGTGAAAGATAAAAATGGGTAAAAACAGCACATGTTGGGCACAGCTGCTGGTTCTCCTGATGGTGCTTCTCCCTTCTGACTCACTATTTATTACTAATAAAGCTAATCTGGGCACTGCTTACTAATCCTGTTTAGGTCTGATTTCTTTAAATAAAAACTAGAGTTTCAAAGTTTCAGTTATTTTCATAAGTATATCAAAGCTGTGCTGATTTTTTTTGGAGCAGATGAGAAAAAGTTGAACTCTTTCAGTTGTGCTAACCAAATCTATGCACTCCTCTGACATACACATGTGGCCTTACCCTTTCATATTCTTAAGTAACTGACATCACAGACCTGGTGAGAACTTTTCTGAAATTTCCAATGCAATGTGCTTATTTATTGAACCACCTTGTCCACAATAATTTCCAAAATTTCAAAATCAAGTAGAATTGGTCAATAAGTCAGTCTTGCAGGAAAGTCAAGGACAATGGAGTTTATCTATTCTTATTCTCCCACGGGCCTAAGAGAGCATTGAAGGAAGCCTCTACTTTATTCTTCTCTAGTCCCACAAGAACTAGTGTTCTACTTAGCACAATATATGCTGACTAAAATGGTCCATGGCTGATTGGATGTTAGCTCACAACCTTGGGAGCTTCTGAAAAAGGCCCCCATATTCATAGAGGGCAAGGAGAGATCAAAGAAGGAGGCAGACCACTACTCCACAATGGTACGTGGCAAGTTTCATAAACAAGGGAACTTATTTATGAGATTGGTCTTGAGAGACCACAAGATAAGTAGATCTCTGAACCTGCCCACCAGAATCTTAAAAGTTTATATGGAGGCCCTAACTGGGTTCAATCACATTCACAGTCCAGATGGTCTCAACAACACCTCACTCTCTCAAGGCTATGGCACTGAAACAGTTCCCACTGTGGAAACAGTAAGCAGAGTGTGCATTCCAAGGACAGGGAAGGGGGTTGAGGAGCCTCCAATTGCCCAGGTCTATCCTTCAGGTCTACAAGTGATCAAATCCTCTTGATGACTCCCTCCAACATTGGATTAAACCTTCTATGGATGAAATTCTATTTCAGAGCCATTAATATAATATACCACTTAGCCCCAACCTTGGATGAAAAACCTACACACATTCACACAGACACATACACACACATGCTAGAAGAATATAAGACCCTGAGGTTACTGGTCAAGACTAGCACTCAAGGGGCGCCTGGGTGGCTCAGTGGGTTGAAGCCTCTGCCTTCGGCTCAGGCTCAGGTCATGATCTCAGGGTCCTGGGATCGAGCCCCGCATTGGGCTCTCTGCTCGGCAGGGAGCCTGCTTCCCCCTCTCTCTCTGCCTGCCTCTCTGCCTACTTGTGACCTATCTCTCTGTCAAATAAATAAATAAAATCTTTAAAAAAAAAAAAAAAAGACTAGCACTCAAATCCATGCTTTAAGGCACACTCCAAACACAGAATTTACTTGAACTTCTACAGAGAAACAGGACATAAAATTAAGAACAAGTACTTAGAATAAGTACCTATAAGTACATGGTAGGACTCTCTCTTTCCCTTACCTCCCCATATTACCAAACCTTCACTCAAGGTAAGAATCTGAATAATACTGCCATCGGCTGCAGCCATGGGCTATATCTTACAGGGAGTAGGAGAAAAACCATCTTGCAGCCTAGATTTAGTCCAATTCACCAAGTGGCTTGGTGGCCAAATTTGAGAAGTGTCTAATGGCACTGTGGACTATCAGCCCTGCGTTGTCAGTTTAAGACCTGGATTCGAACTGGAGGACTTAGGAGACAAGGTAGAGACAAGCATAAGACAAATATATCAGAGATGCCATAGGGGAAGAATGAAGGAAAGAGGGGGGAGCAAAAGAGGAAATGAGTGAAGAATGAAGGGAGAGAGAGAGGAAGGGAGGAAAGTAGGAAGAGGGGAGGGAAGGCGTACATCTACAGCAAGCAAAATCTATAGTTGAGAGATTAATTCACTATAGCTAAAACAACAACCTGGAAATTACTTTTAAAAATAAATGTGTTTAGCCTTCAAAAAAGAATTTAAAAAACAAAACCTAACTACCACTTTTTTAGAAAGAAAAGAGGTCGTAAAAGAAAACAAAATTAAACAAAGTAAATTAGGTGAGACAAAGAACCAATTAAAAATCCAGAAAGCGAAAAACTATACGAAATAATTGAAATGTAAAATCTCACAAATTAAACTCTAAACTGAACATAGTTGAAGAGAAAATGGGCAAATGGGAAGAAAGTACAGAGAAATTGCCCCAGAATGCAGCTCTGACAGATAAAGGGATTAAACAATATGAAATAGTACTGAAGAGACAAGGAATTAATATCTGAGGCTTCTACATGCATTTAATATAAATCCCAGCAGAAGACATTGGTGGAATGGCAGAAAAGCAAAATTTAAAAAGATAGTACTTGGGAATATTCCAGGATTAAAGATAAACAGGTATAGAACAATTAAAAATATCAAACACAGGGGCTCCTGGATGGCTCAGTGGGTTAAAGCCTCTGCCTTCAGCTCAGGTCATGATCTCAGGGTCCTGGGATCGAGCCCCACATCGGGCTCTCTGCTCAGCAGGGAGCCTGCTTCCCCCCTCTCTCTCTACCTGCCTCTCTGCCTACTTGTGATCTCTCTCTCTGTCAAATAAATAAATAAAATCTTTTTAAAAAAAATATCAAACACAGAGATGGAAAAATGGCATAACATACAGAATTTATCAAATTTAATATTATCTTTGAAGAATTCTAAAGTGTTCCAAAAGTAGAATCACAAACAATAAACATGAAATTATTTACATAATACTTCTAGCCCATAATTTAATATATTTTATGTGTTCAGTTTTATTTGTTCTTATTTTTAAATTTTTTTCTCACCATTTAATTTTTGTTAAATTGTCTTTACTTCTGCCACTTTTTGAAAAGAATATAAAAATCAATTTAAATGTAGAAACTCACTTCCAACATTTATGCAATTTTAAATGTATTTAGCACAAAGCTTTGTTCATGTTGCAAACATTAAATTCCAGAAATTCTGTAATACACGCTGTCATTTAAGACAAGAAATACAAGGAAAAGCGAATATTCACAGGTAATGATAGGATAGGAAACTGGTCATCTGGTCTGCTGCATAATAAGGGCACCTTATCCGCTACAGCTCCTAAGAAGTTTCCAGTGCATGTGAACCTGTCCCTCAGCACATTCTTATAGAGAGAACTAGCCAAAATGGATTGAGATTTGTATCTGTTTCAAAAACCGAGGGCCATCAAACTCAGCTAATACGAAAATCATAGGAAGCGATTCGTTCTCCAGTAATCAGCAATTTTATTTCAGTTCATTTGAGGGTCTAGAGGTTTTATCTCATGCTGTTATTTATCCCTGAAGAGGGAACAAAGCAACATGGTTTGTCCCCAGCATGAAGGAAGAAAAGAAGAACAGAGAGAAGGACAGAGCAAGCAAGAAGAGTCTATTCTTGTGTCTGCATGAGAATGTGTTACTAAGACAGACAAACAGTTCCGTTCTGTCTTTAAAGTCCCAGCAGCAGCTGACATCATCAGAAGTGGTGTCCAACATGCTCTCATGCAGCCCAGATGGCTTCCCCAGCCTTTCCTACTATCAACTCCTGACCACTCCTGATCCCTAGAGCATTCTCTCTGCTTCCTTCCCTTGCTCTCCTATTTACTATGTTGCCCTCCTTTCTGGGACTGCTTGATGTCCACTGCAGCTCTCAGGGCCCCTTGCCTCAAAGCAGGAGGAATGCTGCCCAGGAAGAGTGCTGCCTCCTGGTTTGTCAAGCCCAGGGCTGAGAGAGGACTCCATATGCTCAGGCAAAACTAAGGTCATCAAAGAATGGGACCAGAAAATGCTTCAAATCTGCGGTGCTGGGGAAAGCCATTCCCAGGGAGGAATCTGCTGTAAAACTCCCTGTGTGGGTACTGGCAGAAGTTGCCAGACACTGGGTGCTGCTGACCATAGGGCCCTGATATACCTGGGTGCTGGAGAGCTTCCCATGCTGCAGGAGCCTGGTGCCAGGAAAGCAACCCCGAGATGCAGGCAGGACTGGCTCCATCATTTGTAGGGCCCGGTGCAACACGAAAATATGGGGCTTCATGTTTATTATTAAGAATTTCAAGACGGTGGGGTGCCTGGGTGGCTGAGTGGGTTAAGCATCCGACTCTTAATTTTGGCTCAGGTCATGCTTTCAGGGCAGTGAGATCAAGCCCTGTGTTGGGCTCCGTGCTGGGTGTGGAGCTGCTTAAGATTAAGATTCTCTCTCTCCCTCTCCTTCTGTACCAACCACCCCCCCACACACACACACTCACACACTCTCTCTTTTACTCTCTCTCAAAAAAAAAAAATTAGATGGTGACAGTAGAAAACTAACGAAGCAAGGACCTTGGATGACTACACAGGTCAAGTGTTCATAAAAGTGGCTCTGAATGTAGAAACTGGGCACTAGAGGAGATTCCTGTGCTTTAAGGGCCTGTCGGGAAAAGCACAAGGAAACTGGGAAGGAAAACTCCTTCCTCCTGCAGTGTCTTTTCAGTGCCCTTTATGGATATAGCTTAACATGGTACAAACAGGAAAAAGGAGACTATTTGAAGACCCCATCTCCACTTCTACAAGTCAGTAAATAATGGGTAGATTTGGAGCCGGGGGCAGTAAATTGATAACTGCCACCAAGATCAATAGCATTGGAATAGGGTAAAATCATAGGCCCATACAGAACTCAAACCCAAATTTGACTTCATTAACATTTATTTCTCTATTTACTTCTTGCCAAGAAAAAAAAAGACATTTAAAAACATTAGTTGGGGGGCGCCTGGTTGGCTCAGTTGGTAGAGCACGTGACTCTTGATCTCAGGGTGGTGAGTTCGAGCCCTATGTTGGATGTAGAGATTACTTAAAAATAATATCTTTTTAAAAATAAATAAATAAATAAAAACATTAGTTGGTCATCCTTGTTTCCATCCAAGTATAATCAGCATTAGGGTAGAGTTCTAACACTCAGTTTTCTTGACCACAACAAATACAGCCTTATGCCCAATTGTCTAATCCTTCAATTAGCCTATAAACATACCTAGAATATGAAGCTCTATCAATCTAATACCCTGCCATTTATTCTATCAGAGTTTATTTTATTTATTTCATTTATTCTTGGCTTTTGGCTCTGTTACCTGACTGGCAAGTGACTGAAACTGATTGACAGATGGGACAATGAATATCCCAGTGCATTAAACCCAGAATGTGTGGTTTTACAAACGCAATGCTTAGACTAAGAGAGGAGATTCACGACAGGTCGACTGTGGCACAGTTGCTTCCTCCATCAGAGCATTTGGAATATAAAGTCCACAGAAGATAGGCTAGAAGCAAGGCACAGGGAGGGTGCCATAACCCTGCCAGCTTTTGCCCAGGGAACCTTCTTCCTCCTCATTATTTGCAATGGTGATGAGGGCTTGGGAATGGCAGGGAGATAAACCAACTTCTACAATTTTCCTTCTCTTCATTTTCGTCCCTGAAAACTGCAGAGAAGGAGCACCCTGGGCTTGTCCTCTGTCCTTTTATATTTCACAGTGGATTCTAAGCTCTATCCAGGCAGAAAAGTTTTCTTTTTTGCTTCCTTGTTGTGTTCCCAGCTGCTAGAACAGCACTGAACCCTGTTTAGTTGTACCATAAATAGCATTCATTAAACATTGGATCTAGAATGGAACCTCCATGAGCACAGGGATTTTAATGTTTGTTTGCTGCTGCATCCCCAACATCTAGAAGTCAATACTCCAATAAACTTTAGTACCCACCTTTCCCTCTCCTCCTCTTATCCTTGGGATACTCTTTCTTTTGTAGTGACAATATGGGACTGCCTGTCCAGTCCCCTCCCTTCTACTTCCCCTTGGATATGCACTGTTGCTTCCCCTCTCCTACCCTTTGTGCCACTATCCACATAGTGAGACTCATGAGCTGATTCCCTGACTACAATTTAGCTCAAGAGTAGCCAATTTGAGTTCTTCCCCTAATATATTTTAATCTATTACTGGGAGACAGATTTATTCCACCCTGGTAGTAGAAGGCATGAAGATATAAAACTTAGAAGCTGTCTATAGACATGTGGCCTCACAAGAAAAAAAATAGTTCCATCCAGATTAAGAGAAAACACAGTTTTTATACAAGATATGTAAGATAAAAAGGTAGAGGGAGCGAGTTCCTGATAGCATGCAATTTTCAGTTGTGTGGGCCTAGACCCAGTGGCATCTGTGGCCTTCCCATGGGTTGGTTCTTCAACCCTTCCCAGGGTTTCATTAATCAGTAGATCCCCTCTTGCTCAAGACAGCTTACTGTCTAACCAAAGGAGTCTAACATTCTTGACCCCCTTGGTCTACTTTCCACATAGCAGTCATTTAAAATAAAATCCAAACTCCTTAAGATGGTTTACAAAGTCTTGCATTCATCTTTAACTCTACCCTGATCCACTCTCCCCTTTGCTCCCAGCCCTTTCTAACTGGTCAAGCAATCTAAATACCCTCCTGTTCACAATCTTTTCACAAGCCATTTCCTTTTCTGGAAATGCCTTGCCCTCCATCTTTACTTGCCTGGGCCTTTCCTTTAATTCAAAGTTGAACTCAAGTGTCACTCTCTCAGAAAGGCTCTCCCCAACCACCTGATATAAATGGCCACTCAATCATCTTGTATCTTAGGACATTCTTTCATTCTCAAGAGTAGAGAATTATCACTATGTGACATTTTTTTTTTGACATTTTCTTATTTATTCCTTTTTCAAAGTTATTCTCTGCCCTTTCCCACCCTCAGTCTCTATAAGAAGAGAGACTTCATGCGTCTTGTTCACCTGCATATCCCTAAAGCCCTAGAACTATGCCTAGCATATAGTCAGTGCTCAATAAATATGTCCTGACTGAATAAATTCATAACACACCTTGTCACCCCAAATACCAGCCATCTACCAGGCTTCAAATGAGAAGCAGAATAGCTCTTTATAAGTAACAAAACGTTTCAGGACTTTTCATGTCATTAAAATACCTTTGGTAAAACCCTTAAATATACAGTACACAGGGAGCGCCTGGGTGGCTTAGTCAGTTAAGCTCTGACTCTTGATTTTGGCTCAGGTCTTGATCTCAGGGTTATGAGATTGAGCCCTATATCAGGCTCTATGCTGGATGTGGAGCCTGCTTAAGATTTTTTCTCTCCCTCTCCTTCTACCACTCCTCACCCTGCTTGCATTCTCTCTCTCTAAAAAATAAAATATAAAATAAAATAATAATATTAAAAATATAGTATACAGGACTCTATTTGGCATTTCAGCAAATAGAGAACTCAGTATGGTGGTGATGATGATGATGATGGGAGAGATACAGAAGTAGATACGGATGTATAGATAATCACAGACCTTACTTGGTTGGGCATTAAATATTAGGGACACAAACATAAGACTTACTCCAAAGGAACTCTCAAAGAATAACTGCCATTATGATAGATGTATGTAAAATAAAACAGGCTATCTTCACTAAGCCCTTATAATGTGTCGGTCAAGGGTGTTTATATGTATTGACTTGCTTAAACCTCATGAATCCCTATGAGGTAGCTACTATTACTTAAAGATGAGGAAACCTGCCCAAGGTCTCAGGCTGAGCAAATGGTAGTTCCAGGACACAAACACAGGCAGTCTATTTCATGCTTTTAACATCACCCTGAACCATTTATTTATGCTATAAGAACACACTGAAGCCATCAACTATATTTGGGCAACACTAAAAGAGCTACCTTCAATTATTTGATTTAGTGCTTCTATATAGCCCATCACCACCTATGTAATACAAGCTGCCATCTCTTATATGTCCAATAAGTAGTAAAGGGCACTGGAATAATGGTAATTTTCTTTTTAAAAAAGTATGACTGTTAATTGTAGATACCACAGAGCCAGGCATGAGGCACCAGGAAGCAGAGGCATGTCTATATTCTCATTCTCATTATTTTACTTCAGCTCATGAATAACTGGATGGAGTTTGTGGTCTTCTTTCCAAATCAATGAAATGATTTTCAAGTTAGAAGGGTAATTTATATTTACTGTCCATATATCCATGTCATTTCTATCCCTCCTCTAAACCTGATATATATGATTATTTAGGAATGTTTTGAGGTGAAAGCTAGTGTCTACATGATGAATATGCAGGGCCTCATATCAAACACTCCGATTAATGATAATGTGATCATTTGTCAGTGTTAAGTTATCAACATTCACAGAAGGCCAAGCATGATGCTCCCCACCCACCACTCCAATCACAGCTGGCTAGGTCTCCACCCACAAGAAAAACAGCCCTTTGCTGCAGCATGTCACATCACCTGCTGACAGAGTCAAAAAAGTAAGAAAAATAGTGTGTGTGTTTGTGCTTCAGGGCTGCCTTATTAAAGGCAGTTTCCTTTGTGTCTAGTTATCGAAGAGGACATTCACGTGTGGAACAGTTTTTATTAATAAAAGAGAATTTTTTAAAAATCCTATCACTGCCCACTTCTCCTCTAAGGGGCTGCTATTTTTGTCCAGGAATTTATTTTTGAGCTCAAGTAGCTAAAACAGTAGATGGAGTCCCTCCTTTCCCACCTATAGCTAGAATCTAGAGAAAAAAGAAAAACAGAGCATAATATGTATGCACCAGTAATTATACCATTATGAAGGTAAAGTTAATGTAATATAGCTCTTTGGTGGAGAATGTAATTTTACCAGATCATCACTGCTTATCCTAAGTAATTCTTTTAGAATAACTACAATTCATTTTACTCAATTTATCTCAGTAAATCCTGCTTTGAATTTAAAAACGATGTATCACTATAATGACTTCATTATAGGCCTGTGAAATATCTAAGCACAATAAATTCAACAGTGTTGCCCAAGTAGAATAGATGAAAAGCAAATGATACATGCTTGATGCATGCAGCTATGGACAAGTTCGTTTCTTTCACTGAGTCTTAGTTTCCTCATCTGTAAAATGATTTGAATACACCTAACACATGGGGTTATTTAAAGTTGTACATGAACATTTATGTCATTTATGTAAATCACCTAGCATAGTGCCTAAGACCAGGGGACACTCCATAAGTAGTAGCCACTACTGTTTTAACTAATAATAATATATTATTATATAAATAATTGCATATATATCATAATTGCATATATATTACATATATAATAATTGAACAAATTATTATTAATTATTTATAGCCCTCGTGAGAAACTAAAGGATTGTATCACTGGCAATAAAGAGTATTTGAAGTTAAACTTCAGAGTTACCTTTGATAATAAGGCATTTTCTTTTAGCAGCGATCTTGTTTGCTTTTATTCTTAAACATTAAATATTCAAATAGCCCTTTCCAGTTATAATATATTCATATGATTCAAATAAGTGCATAATTTAAAAAAAACAAATAAGTGCATAAAAAAATGTATGTAGAACTAACCCTTAGTTTACATCTTACAGAAGAGAAAGGGCTATTGAGTAAATATCACTTAAGCAAACTTACACAACTTTCATTTTTCCATTGTTTTCCAAGGGAAAAAAGTGAGAGAAAAGAAAAGAAAAAATCTCACAAGTAATTAAATTGAAAAATTGAGTTTAAGAGCAGTGTTTCCATACATAGCAGTATCTTCTTAGCTATGGCATCTCTCCCTCATCATTTACTTGCTTTTCTTTTTTCTCCATCTTGATCCTTTCCAGGCTATAAGAATGCCTACAACTAATAATGACACTCGAACGCACATCTAAAATGTCTACAATTTATCTCTTCTAGTTCTCTTTTGGTTTACGTTTCTACAAATCAGCACCATTGGGGTATGTTAATATCTTTTTCTCAGTTACACGTGCCTTCTAATAATCTCAGCATAATGGCTAAGAGAGTGAGCTTCAAGGCCATCTTGCCTGAGTTCAAATCTCTGCTCTGCCACTTACTATTTGTTTATCTTTGGACAAGAGACTTCGCACTCTATGTTGAGGATTTCTCTTCTGTAAGTGAGAATTATAATAATCCCTGTCCCAAAAGGTTGTTCTGAGGATTAAAGGAGTAATTCTGTCTGCTTAGTACCTGCCACATAAGAATCACTCAATGAATGTTTGCTGTTATTAAAAAACTCCTACATTTTTTAGTTTAAGATATTTTTCAGACACAACAAAATGGTTTTATGACTTTAATTAGTCCCCCTCCTTTTTACCAATTTAATGGATCTAAACTTCCATAAAATATGTCTACTAGATAGTCTTAAAAGTATACAATAGACCAGTTTTTCAACTAGAGAATATCCAACAGCATCAACCTATCAGCAGACTAATTCAACACTGACACTTTTTTTTCACCATGTTTTACTTAAAATTGATACTGTTTCTTATGGTTTATTAGCACATCAAATGCATGATTCTTAAGTTTGGGAAGGAGAAAATGATATGCTTGTAAGTCACTCTTTGTCTTACATAATTAACAGTTAGCAGCAGAAGCACCTTTAGCTCTCCTAATTGGGGAAAAGTAAGCCACAAATGAAAGAGAAATATTTACAATCTAGAATGTTGCCCTAGTCATTTCTTCAATTGCTTCCACCTTTAGAAATGCATCACTGAAATAGAAATTTTAAATTACCTATGAGGGCTCTCAAAACAAGTTCTGTTAGTTTATCGAGTTTTAAAAAGTCTTTGTAACCATAAAAAAAGATTTGAAGCATCTTTACGAGGTCTGAGATGCAATGTTTGGAGCAAACAAACTAGACACTTGGGTAAAGTCTAACTTCTGTGAGACTTATGAAATCTGCATAACATAGGAATACCATCTGCATTGCTGTCGAGAAAGCTCCCACTGAGTGTCGTTCAAACACCAGTAAGAATTTCTTATGATCCTCAAATGGTTTGTAAAGTATCATCAAATGCAGTTTCTTTGGTAACAAGAGACAAATTTTACCTGTCTTAGCATTCATCCTAGCACAGATCAGGTCTCTTACAAATTTTTGTATGAAACAATTATTTATCAGCCTCCAAGATTTCCTTACAGCCTGGGCAACCACTCTAGTTAGGGTCTGTGCCTTTCATTAGTATTGCTACTTCAACTGCCTAGTTTCATACATAGGAAGACAGCTACATTACATTAATTCTCATAGTCTACTAATTAACTTCTGTTCAATCCTCTTACATTTGCTTTTTTTGGGTTGTGTAATTAATTTCCATTAGTTTTATTCGTCACCATAAAATGACATTCCCAAGCTTCTCCCTACAGGCCTGCTGCATTGCCCAAAATAGAGGAGATACACCTCTCCCGATTAATGCCAGCTGTTTCTTAAGTGCAGATTCTGAGAACACAGAACATGTGGTCTCCAAAACAAAAGAAAAAAATCTCTTTACTAAAGAATATTTTATCTCAGTAGAAAAGAAGGACAGAGATTTTAGAAGATCATTAACTCCTCCCATTAAAATCCACAATGTTACAAACACAAAAATGATGGCATTGTTTTCATTTTAATGTCTTCTTCTCAAGTGATTGAAAATACAATTTATGTTTATTTACAATGCATTAAGCAATAAAAATATTTGCCAAATATTGGTCATTTTATTTCTTTTCATGGGCCAACGGGAGGCAGATACCTCATCAATAAACACTTTTTTTTATCAGGTTAAAAGTGTGACTTCCATGAAATTATAGTATCATTAACCCTTTACAAAGAGCCATCAATTTCTTTTAAAGTCTACAAAGGAGGGGTGCCTGGGTGGCTCAGTGGGTTAAAGCCTCTGCCTTTGGCTCAGGTCGTAATCCCAGGGTCCTGGGATCGAGCCTGGCATTGGGCTCTCTGCTTAGCGGGGAGCCTGCTTCCCCCTCTCCCTCTGCCTGCCTCTCTGCCTACTTGTGATCTCTCTCTGTCTGTCAAATAAATGAATAAAAAATCTTAAAAAATAAATAAATAAATAAATAAATAAATAAATAAATAAATAAATAAAATAAAGTCTACAAAGGACCATGCTTTGTCTCAGGGATGTTATGTTAAAAAGAGAAGAAAGTACTTTTCACTACTAAGAATGAGGTCATAGCCTGTATTCCTTCTATTCTCACGTGCTTTTCACTTCTTTTCTCATGTAAAACCCAATCACTTACAATGGGTTATTTGCAACTCATGAAAATAATGCCATGTTCTCATTGTTTGCCAACGATGAGTAAGCAAACTGCTCCTGCATCACAAGATTAGTTTTGCCAAATCTATTAAAGGCTTTATGTTTCTAATTTATAAGACATTGTCAATGTCTTTCACTTCCAAGTATTCCCTTTCCCAGAGACCAGGATTGAAAACACTTCCAACCTGTCTCTGCCTGGATGACCAACCGACTGAGCTAGGGCAAACCCAAAGTCAGTTCTGAGCTTAAAGACAGGTGGGAAGGACAATGTAGACTGAGATGAACTTTGCTTTTACTCTGATTTGCCACTGAGCCAGCCAGGATATACTGTGGAAGGCAAATAAAAGGAGATGCATGAATGCACACAACTCACTGATGCCTTTCAGGCTCCTCGCAGAGACCCCCTAAAGTTCAGTCATCAACACGGACAACACACAGTGAAAAAATTATCCAGGAGAAAGGAACCCAAGACCAGGAACTCACTGCCCTTTCTATGAGTGTCCATGCCCTCACACAAAAAGTGGTCACAGCTCACACTACAATGTCCTTACCACGCCACCACACTACCAGTCCTTACTATAATGTAAGGATGTCTGACTGTAATTACAGTAGTCACTCCCTTATCTGTGGTTTCTCTTTCCACAGTTTCACTTATCTACAGTTAACAGTGGTCTGAAGGCAGATGATCCTCCTTCTGATGTGTCTCAGCAGATCAAGGGTAGCCCAATGCTATATCACAGTGCCTACGTCATTCATCTCATTTCATCTCTCACATGGGAATTTTATCATCTTACATCATCATAAGAAGGGTGAGTACAGTACAGTAAGATATTTTGAAAGAGAGAGAAACCACATTCATATGACTTTTATTACAGTATATTGCTGTATTGCTTTTATTTTTTCTTAGTTATTGCTATTAATCTCTTACTGTGTCTAATTTATAAGTTAAAGTTTACCATAGGTATGTATATATAGGAAAAAACACATATAGGGTTTAGCACTATCCATGGTTTCACGCATCCACTGGGGGTCTTAGAACATATCCCGCGTGGATAAGGGGGGACTGCTGTGTACATCTATCTGATTTTATTACACACTATGTTGGCAGGACCATGGCAGATTGGCTATGGCCAACGGCTCTGTTTCTTGCCCAATAAATCGCACATGATCTTCTGTCATTCAAAGCATTTGGGCCGGCCTTAATGTACAAACATCTGTTTCTTCTCTCTCTATCCCTCTCGACCTTAAGTACAGTCAGACCTATGTCTATTTATTATTCACAGGATTCCTACCTCATAGATTAGCCCCAGCCACCTGGAAAGATTTCTTTTCTCTTTGGGTTCCAATCCTACTTGTGTCTATACTTACTATGAAATATGTCCTAACAACACAAATTCACCCCAATTTCTCATCTGTCCTCATCCTTAATGGATTTCTCAGCCTTTATTGTTCTTAGCAAATTTACCCAAATTAGAAACTAATACACCTTACTCTAAACTTATTAAGTTGTATATATAAATTGTCTACAGCTTGGGATGCCTGGGTGGCTCAGATGGTTAAGCATCTGTCTTCGGCTCGGGTCATGATCTCCAGGTCCTAGGATCAAGCCCCAGCTCAGTGAGGAGTCCGCTTCTCCCTTTCTCTTTGCCTCTCCCCCTGCTTGTACTCTCTCTGTCTCTCTCTCCGCCAATGAAAAAATAAAATCTTTAAAAAATAATAAAAATAAAAATAAATTATCTATAGCTTGTGTATGAAAAATTGTTCTAAAGATTAAAGACATACAAGTATAAAATAAAAGTTTAAGATAAAATTAGGAGTCTTCCTAATTCTCACTTTCGAAATCATTCACACATTTCACTCTCATTACTCAGTGTTGTTTTTTTACGCTGTCTCATCCCCCATTCTTTATGTATCCACAGGCTCATCAACAGTAATACCTGAACATCAGTGGAAGTACTAGCAAAATCTGAATAAAGGGTAGGATATAGTTTTAATAAAAAAGAAACTAATATTAGCAAAATATAAAAAGTATGCAAGCTCTTTGAAGGCAAAGAATATGTTTCATCTCTCATAATTCCGTAATAGATATTCAATCTTGCCTGCTGCTGTTTCTGCCAACAACAATTATTTTGGATAT
Organism: Potos flavus; assembly: GCA_028534135.1. NCBI lineage: Eukaryota > Metazoa > Chordata > Mammalia > Carnivora > Procyonidae > Potos > Potos flavus. The sequence goes on from CM052896.1 coordinate 57,506,461, forward strand.
TCTTTGTCCTTTCTCCAGATCCACCCTCCATCCTTCTCTACCTTCTCTACATCCTGACCCCAATGGACTGCACCAGCTAGAATCCCAGTTATTTCAGACAGTGGGAGGCATCAGCAGTTGATCAGAGGTGGAAAGAGGGAGGTCAGAGTATTTATTGCTCAGGATTTCTTCCTGATAGACTGCAGATTGGCAGAGACATTTCTCCAACAAGATTTATAGTTCCTGATGATTAGTCAACAGCTGTACCTACAATTCTCCCTCCAGATTCTGGTAAATACCCCATCTTCTTGCTCCTTCAAGCTTAATAGTAATAGCATCTTTGCCTCGGCTAGACCCAATATGCTTCACACTATCTTTTGTTGGCTTCCATTAATTCTATCCATATTTGTTGAAACAGTGCTTTTGTTAAACTCTCAGAATTCTGTCATTCCATTTCAGTGTCATCTATTTCCTAAAGAGTCCTTGAGTCATATGATGATGATGAGAATATGTTCCATATCTCTAGCAAAAAAAGGTATCAATTTGCTTCTATTATAGCACCAATTCTCAAATACTTTAGTGAGAAGAGGGGCACTTTGCTTATTTTTTGATATCTGGCATAATAAAAGATGACTAGATTCTCATATTTGCTTCTGCGTTTGCTCTGCACTCTGTTTTAATATGTTCATTTTGCTATAGTACATAAAGAATACCTTATATGGACATGTAGATGGAAAAAGAAGGAATAGTATAACAGTCTTGTCAGATAATTATGCTTATTCTTCTTTGATAATACATAAAACCTGACAATTGGTAATTACTTAAAGGTTAGTGGCAATATGGAATCTGAAACTTATGAATAAGCTTTTCATTTCTCTTACATTAAAATTCACTGGTTTACCTTATGTTCCCATGCACATATATAATTGTGAAATGTCATAAGCTGGTCATTTAGAAAAATATTGTTTCATCAAATCATATAGATCTTCCAAATGTTGACACATTTGGTTGTACAATATCAAAAAATCACATTTAACTATATCACCACCAATCTTAGGAAAAAGTTTTCTGAAGTATTAGAAAATTATTAAGCTCAATGCAGAAGATACGAGTTTCCCCAAATCATACAATTATACAAGTTCTTTTCCTCCAGATAGCCATTCTACTTCAGCATGCAACAGAAGTGCTTTCAGCATATTTCCTGCAGATTACTAAGAAAAATAATATTCAAGAAATGAGATTCCATAAAATTAGTAATTGTTACTGCTTCACAAAGGACATTCTGAATGAGACTGGTATTTATTTTACTATAAGTGCATGCATGCTAGTGATGAATACAGTGACTGCTAGTACCATTGGGTGACACTGCCTTGATTCCTGCTAAGGCACCAGCAATTTTACTCAGCAGTCTTTTTGCATCATCAGTATAAATGACAAAAAAAAAAAAAAAAAAAAGTCTGGTATAAACTCTGAGATTCAGAATAGTTATTCAATACTTCAAAGTACTTTGACTATTTCAGCAGTACTTATTTGTTTGACAAGTATTCACCAAAAAAGATGTTCTTTGCTTATTTGTTGGTGCTGAGACCAGGAAAATGTAAGCAAAATGGCAAGTCCTGCCACAGCTGTAGACTGACTTTTGTAAGGCAAAAGCCCAGTTCTGTCCACAAGATATTAACTCAGCCTGTAACCCAGGTTTATAGCTACAGCTTTCATTCAATGAGTCAGTTGGAGCTGCTATGATTTTTCTTTTATACTGATTTTTCTGCCCAACAGAAATTCAGGGATATCAACTGTACAAGGTAGTGTCAAAGCAGTGCAATAACTTACCTTGAAAGATGATTCTTTTCCCATCTCTAGTTTGAAGAAAAAATAATGAACAATTTGTGTCTTTTAAAGAGCTCACTATTGGGACACCTGGGTGGCTCAGTCAGTTCAGTACCTGCCTTCAGTTCAGGTCATGATCCCAGGGTCCTAGGATTGAGTCCCATGTGGCCAGCTCCCAGCTCAGCAGGGAGTCTGCTTCTCCCTCTCCCTCTGCTTCTCCCCACACTCGTGCTCGCTCGCGCTCTCTCTCTCAAATAAATAAAATCTTTCTAAAAATTATTTATTTATTTATTTGAGAGAGTGAGTGAGAGACAGAACTCAAGTGGGGGAGGGGCAGACGGAGAGGGACAAGCAACCAAGTGAACCACTCAGGCGCCCCATAAATAAATAAAATCTTTAAAAAATAATAAAGAGCCTATTGTGTTTACATTTAATATCTCAAAATAATGCTCCAACATAACTGACATCTTAATACTATTCAAAAATATTCTAATGCATAAGATGCAATATGTAAATTTCTAACATCTATAAAACCAAAGGAAGATAGCTTACATCATATTTTCATTTCTTTTTTATATTATTCACAATTTCTTAAGGTAAATTCTTCTGTCTATAAGGTTTCATCTCTTTTTAGCAACTTTAGACAAAGCATGAAACTACATTGAAAAGGTAAATCTCCTAAAGTCCTTTTTTAAAGCCATTGATCCAACTTCATACACAAAAATATATTAAGTTTTAAATTTTAGAGTAACTTATTAAGTAGTTTAAATAAAGCTTAACCATTATATCATATTCAAAAATCTTTTTCTTAATATTATTGTAAAACAAGACACAAGCTGTATTTACTTCTTGTATTACTGTGTAGTTGCAAAGAAAATTTCAGCATTTAAAATTAACAATTTAGTGAGTAATAATGAGTTATAAAGATTAAGTAGGCATAACCAAAAATAACTGGTTAAAGCAAAGTAGAAATAATTGAGAACAAACTGAGTTAATTTCTAAAGCCCCACATATATTTATACACTCAAACCACTACCTTCGAAAATTCTATTAAAAACAACAATTCACCAGCTCCCCCCAATCTATTGGTTGTCAAATCAATAACAGTAGCAGAAGTCAAGTGGCATCAGGAAAACTTTAGTGTACACTCATGAGAGAATGAGAATAAAAAGGCTAATACCACTTTAGTATTATTATGAAAACAGCTTTGTCCTTGAGAATATCCTGAAAGGATCTCAAGGACCCATAGGGGTCCCTGAGCCATACTTTGAGAACCACTGCACATAAATTGTTATAGGTAGAATTATTTCTATCATTGCTTATGGGTTTTTTTTTTTTGAACAGTGAAGGAGCTTGAATTCTTTGGCTCAGCAAACTAAATCCTGACACTACTGAAAACAAGATTAGAAGTTAAAGACATAATTAATTTCACTTAGGGGCAGGACTCTTTCACAAACATATTATACCTCTAATTGTCTAGCAATTTTATAAGCTCATATAATAAATGAGCATGAAAAAATTATGACTTTCAAAGTTTTTAAGTCTAGGACATATTTTCTTAAGATCAAAAATATCTACAAATATTTCACATAAAAGCAAATTCAGTGAAAAATGGGAAAGTTATTATGAAGATTACATGGGATAATAAATGTAAACTACCTAGCACAGTAATCGAAACATAGTAAATTCTAATTAAAGTATATACCTTGCCTCTCCCAGAATGTCTTTCTTCAACCTAGTAAGTACAAACACAAAACTGACCAAAATTTCCAGGTAAGAACTCAAACTCTGAATCAGTGTCACAAAAGGTCTTGAGTGCAAAGTTTCAAGAGATATAGATTTACTACAGTAAGGATTTGCAAATGGTTTAGAATAATAAGAGCTAATTTCAGATAAGGTAGAGGTGACCTTGGGTTGCCATCAAACCTCAGGATTATGTTTATGTAACTGAGAGATGAATCTCAAAAATTTTTTTGCAAAGTCTATCAAGATCTTAGGAATTCAGTATTTTCGGTATAGTAGAACGTTAGCGTCTATCGGTAGTTCTCTCTTCCATCAATTACAACTCCAATGTATGGAGTATTTGTTTCTACAGATCAATATCATTTCTAGTATGTAAGTGATATTAGAAAAGTAAGACATTCTTTCATCTATTTTCCAAAGGGCAATAACAAACGAAATATGTTCTGAATTTATTATTTTTCAATTTCTATCTCTCAATGAACCCATCCCTAGTACCCTTAGGCAGATTTAAAAAAAAAAAATCTTAACACAATTAAATCAAAACATGCCATGCAAGTGATCAGCAAGACAAACAAACAATAAAACAAATATCAACCCATTCTCAAAACTAACATCACCTTTTAAAACAAACTTCCGTGTCTCAGCAACGAGTTCCTTGGAGCATATGCTCCAGTAAATTGATGGATCTTGGCTATAAAATTAAAATGCCCAGAATGTGTTAGAACAATATGGGAAACTGTTTCCATAAGGGATTGTCTTCTATTTCAAATGGTGTGTATATCCTCTACTCTATAGTGTAAATCCATGGCAAGCAAGACTTGTGGTCTAGTGGACGGCTTCAGGGTCAGAAACCTGAGTTGATGGTTTGGCCTAATCATTAATGTAGTTGGTTCTCAAAAAAATTTTATTAAATTATTGTGATATGCTCATTAGTCCATAAAATAGTTAAATGGCAAGGAATTTTAACCAAAATAATGGTACAGGGAAGAAAGAAGAAAACTTACCTGTGGTAAATATAATGTAAAGGGCTTTTAACTAAGGAATCCCTTCTAGAGTGTTTCTATTTTGTGCAGGCATCAACAATATATATAAATCCCTTCCCACTAGAACAGCACTGAGAGGGGAAAGCATTTAAGGGCAGTGATGTAGGCGTAATTGTAGAAATTAGAAGATTTCAACACTTCTTGAATTTCTATTATGTGCAAGGAGTTATCTAATAACAAATTAGAAGTGAAAGAACTAACCTACAGAAATAAATGCAAACACTGAAGTTATTGTGCTGTAAACTATGGACTTTGAACAATTACAAAGATAGAAAAATTCTATGTAATTGGCACATTACTGCAAATAAAAAACAATCGTGGGTATGACTTGAAACAATACAAGCAGTAATGGGGAGTGGCTTAACAAGCGAGAATCAGGAAGTGATCCGGAGGTAGGCGACCAAGGAGGAGCAGAACTCAGATCAGAAGCAAGACATAGTCACCTCAAGTTACAGCTCCTAGTTAAGATTCCACATATATTTTCTTAGGGGATTGGCCTACTGTATATAAATATTCTACAATTCACATTTAATAAACCTAAACAAAAAGAACCGTGATCCAACTATTCTGAGAGCCGAAATACATCAATACTTCTTCATAGAACATGTCCAGTTATTTCAGCCAAATTTGTCTCTTTAATGTGGCCTTTGTATGGTATTTCCCCTTCTTTGCAAAATGCATTCTCTCCAAGCAATGAAATAATTCTTAAAGATAACTAATATCAAAGTTTTTATGCAGTTTTGGGGGGTGGTCTTGCTTTGTTTCTACTTTTATCTTAACCATTGCTTTCAAGCTTTTTTGGTAGAATAAATTCATGGATTCTTCAGATCATTTACTTCTTCCGTTTTGTTTGATTTCTGGAAATTTAGCTTTTCTTTAACACTCCATGAAGACTCAAGGTAGGCAAAAAGATGATAAATCACAGAGTGCTCTCTTTGTCTTATTTATTGGCAGTTTGGTAGGCATACTGAAAAATTAAGATAAATTAACCTAGATTTTTTATTTTACGTTTTTTCATAATTAATATTGTATTTATTTTCTTTCCCTCCTATAAGTAAAAGTTGGCTTAGTAAATAATTGCCTTTGTTCCTGGTCTATATACCCTTGATTAGCTGTGGGTGTTTCTCTCCTTTGTTGTCTTTTGCAAATGTCTCAGTTCTCACCAGTAAAAGTAGAAAGTCAAACAACCTAAGTGATGCTTTGGTCTTAACCTCTCCAGCGAATTTTTTATCATCTCTTTGGACTTACTGAAGAACCTAAATTACAATCAGTGGTGGCCCACAGAAGAATAAAGGGGTTTACAATAGCCAAGGAAACAAAGCTGGAAGCTGGATTTCTAAGCTTCTTTCGGCTGAGGAATCTATCCTGACCCTGTACCACCCTTTTTGCTTAATCAATCTTCATTTCTCAAAGTCTGTGCTCCTGAATTTGAACTTAAGAAATAAATCATGCAAATCTTTTCAAACTGGAGCTCGGTCTACCAGACATCAGTCTCCCTTGGCAAGAAGTGGAACAGGGTAGGGAAGTGGGATGTGGGAGGCAGGCAAGTTGAGAAAGGGGTAGATTTTCTACGCCCTGGTGAATAGAGACAGAATGAAAACAACTTCAACTCTCTCCATAGACCAATATCTCCATACTCAAATTTAAATGAATATAAATTGTCCTTCCAGAGACAAATGCAAATGCTTTGGGCATTATCTTCCTCCTGTTAGTATAGATAAGGCAGAGTTGACAGTACCTTGCTAGGTAAGGCTACCTACTCGGCCATCCACATCCTTTCAGAAAATGACTAACCAAGAAATTCAGGCTCTGCTCTGCAGAGCACTAAGGATGTGATTTGGCACGTAAAACCATTCCCTAAAAACATCATCATGGCTAGATTTCTAAATCTAAATAAAATGATACGCATTTAAGTATGACCTGGGTTTCTAATCTGTAGGTTTGTACTCTTTGCAGAATGAACCATTACAGGTTTTTGGGTGTTTTGTTTTTTTTTTTCCTATCTAAACATAGATCTTGAAGTAAGTCATAAAAATGAAGTATGTTCACTTTTAGAAGAGAGTTAGTCATTGGGGCTCTTAGAGAAAATGCCCTAATCTTCAGCTTCCTTCTACTCTTTTAAATTAAATATACCTTTGGTGAAAGCAGTGGCTACATTTAATCTGGCTAAGAAACCTATCCCGATTAACTGGAAAAGGAAACATTACATCTGGGCCAGATTACGTGGTGCTCATTGTGGGCATTGTGTGTTTTTGTGTGTTTGTGTATATGTGTATTTGTTCATTTATACTTAATGAGCACCTGTGGTGAGACATCGTAAGTCAATATTTATTCTCCCATGTACTTTTAAGAACATTTGGCATGTTTCTTAATAAGTAGGAGGAAAGGAGATGGAAGGGCATGCTCAAAGCTTTTTAGCATGACCTGACATTCTTCTAGATAAAGCATGGAACAGATGGCTGTGGCTTCTCACAAAATTCTCATTTCAAAGTTGATCACTCTTAAAGGAGCTTCGATAACCCTTACAAATTCTGGTTACTTTAAACCAAACTTTTATTCTTCACCATACAGAGTAAATCCAGCTCCCAGTATGCTTTTGTCATTAACAAAAACTCTGAGGGTGGTTTCACAGGGATTTTTATGCATTGTTCTATGTTCTTTGTTTGATTTATAAACTGCTGAGGGGAAATGGGGTTGTAAACCTAATCCAGGTTTATGATATAAAAGGGCAGCACATTTTAGAAACACCTTGTGGTCTTACAAATAGAGTTAACTTTAAGCAATTTATTTAGCTAAATAACTGACTCAACTATGTATTAAATTGCTGCCAGTTGGAAATAATGGAGCTTGGCAGTTTTACTGTCAAATATAGTGGGTATAGGAAAATATGTGGAGACTGGAGACTTGCAAAAGACTGAGCTGCTGTAGCATTTAGTGATGGAAAAACCAAGTAATTCACCTTGACTACACTCAAAGGGAAAAATGTGAAAAGCAAGCTTCCACTATTAAACAGTTAATTATAGTGTGTTTATGTGTATAGGGCTTGATTGTTAATTGCTTAAAGTAAGTTGTTCTATAAAGACAAGTGCTTGCCTAGATTCCTATGTGCTTAGAGATCTATCTGAGTGGTGAGCTGGTCTGTTTTGTAGGGTGTAAATTGATTGACATAAATGTGTAGTCTGAATTTTAGAAAAGAGGTTTTATTGACTGTCTTGAGAAAAGATAAACTATGAGGAAAATCTACAACTTTAATGGTAAAATTAAAAATATTAAATACTCAGTCTTACCACAATTTTTAAAGAAGCATTTCTTATAGCCTCTTATTCTTATTATCAAGAAAAGGAAAGGAAAGGGGGGGAAAAAAAGAAAAGAAATATAACAGATCCTGGATTATAAGACTTTATGGGTCTAGAGGCTTTGTGATTATTTATGGAAAATAAAATCCCTGGGAAAAGATCAAGGAACATGGAATTATTTGGACTGGAGCTAAAAAGGTTAAAGACTAATATAAATGATCTTCAAGCCTATGAAAACCACATAGGAAACAGACACCAGCTATTCTATTTGAACATGAACACAGCTTAATTGGCAAAAGCTGCAATAGAAATAATTTGGGATAAATTATAAGAATCAATGTGTCCTTTCTTAAAGATTCATTTTGCTATTTTTTAAAAAGATTTTATTTATTTATTTAACAGAGAGACACAGCAAGAGAAAGAACACAAGCAGGGGGAGTGGGAGAGGGAGAAGCAGGCTTCCCACAGAGATGCTGGGCTCGATCTCTGGACTTTGGGATCATGACCTGAGCCGAAGGCTGATGCTTAATGACTGAGTCACCCAGGCGCCCCTCATTTTGCTATTTTTTAAAGTAGATACTAGAATTCTATAAATGACATAGCGGCATTTCATAAAGAAAATAGACCCATATTTCAAATTTCGTATTAAAAATTCCTATAAACTTTGGTTATTAAACCCTTGAATTTGATCAGAAGGATAGCCTTCAGAAAAACAATTGCTCAAATCATGTTAGTTAACTATAGCATATAATTAAGTTATAAGCTTGTAAATACCCAGAAGAGGAAAAATAATGGCAAAAAGTAAAACTAGTGTCAGGTGAAGTTATTTTGTCCTTTATATTTAGTTAAAATTGATTCAAGGTCCCTACTGCATGTTCTTTGGAGAGTCTATATTTTCCAAGATTTCTGAGTACTTCCCAAGGCTAAGGGTCCCATGGCGTTGAGTTCCTTTGAACTTGGAACTCTAAGTTTCACTTGAGTCTCAAAATCTAATTTAAAAAAATAATACTAAACCCAGTGTTATAAAAGGCATTGTATGCATAATGGACTTTCACATTAGACCAAATTTCCCTTCTTATCAGAATGGCTGTTAAAAAAAAAAAAAGAATAGCTATTGTAGATACACCAGCATTCTCAGACATTAAGTTCTGTTAAGCTAATGAGAGTCTCAACTACACTGAATAAGGATGGTCTGCAGAAAACTGTAGCCAGTTTCTGCAATAAATTCTGGAAAAATATTACCAAGTCAATTCAAAAAGCAAGTTACCAAGAGCAAATTTCACCATACCTTTCTACCCTTGCAGACCGTCTGTGGCTTGCAGACAGGAGGACATCTGATAGAATTCAGGAAGGTAATTAACTGAAGGACAGCATGCAGTGTTGAAGTAAGTTGTGTCTGGTTCAAATCAGGAGTAGAGAACAGAGCTTTTTGTTCATTCCTTCTGTGAACTTCAAGCTCAGTGGTGTAAAAACTGTTCAAAAGAGAGGTAGTTCAATGTGATGGATTAAGCTAAGAGATAAGTATGATCTTAAAATGATATACAACCTCAAGAAAGTTGGTTTTTCCCCATTAATAAGAAAGTAAACAAAGAGCTTTCCAACATTTTTTGTTCGTAATAGCCTCTCCTTATTTTGTTTTTTTCAAACTTGGGGCTTTTCCCCATTATTCTTACTAACTTTCTTTGAGTTAAAGTATGGCTCTATAAAAAGGAATGAAATCATCTGTTCATTAACTTTCTACTCAGTAAACTTTTTTTTATTTTCTTCAACTACAACTCTCATAATTTTTCTAGTCACCATTCTTCTCCTCTGTTTGCACATTCCTTAGTTTGCATGTAAGTCCCAAATGCCTCAACTCATCAGTTAAATTAGTTCTGTTTTTACAATAGCGCACAAAAGGGTTTACAGCTGAAACTCTTCCTCTAATCTAGCTCTTCTTGCTGCATGTAGTATTTCTTTATTGACCTTAGCTTTGGAGAGCTTTAAAAATAATACATATCAGCAAGGGTTGCATGCTTTCTAATCATATGTTTTCTCCTGCTAATCATTCAGTTACCTGATTAGAAACAGATGCAACCTATTTGAAATGTGAACTTAGGAGTGAACTGCTTATAATGGTTGTATATTTTTTAGATATTCTGTGTCTGTGTTGTGAAATGCCCTAGAAGGTTTTCAATGGTAAGCATTTAGATGATATTTTATAGCTTAAGATTTTTTTCCTTCCAAGTGACCCATTCCAACCAATACAAACTGACAAACAAAACAAGCAACAACAAAGATTCAACGAACATCAAAAGCCACAACGTTTATAAGTAATCTGCAAACAAGAGTACTAGAATTGTGATAGTACAAATTTCAAAACAGACAAACCCCCTGCTCTCAAAGAGCTTATGACATATTGGAAAGAGTAAACATATAAACAACCATTTATAACCCAAAGCATAATATGATACTTTATATTTGTATCATATCACACTCCAAAGTGGTATACAAAAAGGACAGAAAAAAAAAAAAGACAGAAAAAAAAATAGTTCTGTCTAAGGAGAATCAGGGAAGGCTTGATGGAAATTTTAGTGTTTGTGTTGGATCTTGATAAAGGAGTAGAGTTTCAATGGGCAGAGATGCAGCGAAATTCTAGGCCGGAGCCAAGGATCAGCAGCAACCTTCAAAAAATGCTTATAAGTCATGCCAATCAGATCACCCACAATTTTACTGATAAGAGGTTAAACTGCTGATTTGAAATAGATTGATATGATATTGAAGTGCTCCACATCAATAGCACAATGCTAACCAAAGGGACTAGAACTAAGCTATATAACAAACTGTAGAACTCCAAATATAAATAGACTCAAATATTTGTTTAATCAGACTGCCAACTCAACTGAAATTTTCTTGGGAAAAAAAAAAAAAAGAGCCCAGTGAACATCTTCAAATTAGAACTGAACCTAAGTGGGTGTTTTATTTGTTTTTTGTTTTTTATTATCGACTTAATTTTTTTAGAGAAGTATTAGGTTCATAGCAAAATTAAGGGTAAGGAACAAGATTTCCCATCTATCCCCTCCCTTCATGTATGCATAGCTGTCCCCATTGTCAACATCTCCCACCAGAATGGTACATTTGTTACAATTGTTGAACCTACCCTGACACATCATAATCACCCAAAGTCCATAGTTGACATTATGGGTGACTTTTTTTTAACTTTTATAAATACAACAAAATCGGGGCAATCAGCATGTTCCCCGAATCAAATCTGAGTTAAACTCGTATTTGTTACTCCTGGCTCATATTTGTGGTTATCAATGAAATACCAATTAGGTCACCAAAATCTGGACAACATATTTTAAGCTTTAATAAATGGAGGCTTTTGCAATAACTATTGGACAATTCAGAGAGTTTTTCTTTAGAAAAATTCTCATCAAGGACAAAACCCTGTTTTGCCCTTGCACCAAATCCCTACCCTTAAATCCTGGTTCAGCATTTAAATTACATTCTTTTCTTTGGCCTGATGGTTGGTTCAGACAACCATCTGATGGTTGGTTCAGGGTGGATACAAAAGTAGCTGGCGGGATATTTTGGCTGAGGACTAGTTAGTAATAATAATAACCAGACACCTCAAAATTTGCTGCTTCTTAATAAATAAATACTCGTCAAGTGACTGCCGACTTCATCCCAACACGTGCTCTTGGTATACATGGTCCTTTCAGTAACCATGAGAGGCAGAGAGGTAGGATCTGCCAACTTTTTCCATTGCTTTGAGCCACCACCAATTCTATTTAGTCATCTTCGCTCTGAAACCAAATTCCTCTATAACTCTGAGGGCACACGATGGCTTGTTTTGGCACTAACTCGGTAGAGCTAAAACTCTGGGCTACAGAAGCAGAAAGATTTAAGAGCCTCTCACCTCACAAACTTGAGTTTCAGGTTGGGGCAGTGACAACCTGTCAGAATCTCGTTTGTGGCACCCAAGCAAACCAAGCACATAGACAGCGGAAATGGCTAGAAAAATCCTCAGACCCTGGTTCTCTTGGTAATTAATTCCATTGATTATTTGGGTGTTTAAATACTGAGACAGACCCTGGTGCCTGCCTAAAATACGAGTCAACTCACATTTCCCTTGGCCTTTTAGAAAATGCAGATGTGCCCAAATCCTAAAAAACAGCTGAGTTAAAAAAAAAAAAAAGAAGGAAGGAAGGTAGGAGAGGAGGGAAGGAAAAAGAAAGAAACAGGGAGGAAAAGTGTTCCAAACAAATGAAATGTTGATCTGCCTTTTATTAATTTCATTTTTTATCTTCTTGTGTACAGACATTTGACAGCTGTGACATTCATGGGCAATGCATTTGAAAAAGAAGACATAAATATTCAGAGACATATTAGAATGCTGTTCAATGTAAGCACCTGTCTACTTAGTGTTGACAGAAAATCATTTACTTTGCTTTATGCATGTTCCCTCCAGAGACCACAGAGGTCCTATTTTATTTAAAGAGCTGGTCCCAATATCAGTGCTTGTTCTTGAAACTGCAGTATATACAGCTAATTATATTTATTGAGGAAACAATTTTGTTTTATATTTTCAATAATACTTAAATAATTTTGTCAATCTTGACCTCAGAATCGACTTCCCCAAGGATTCAGTTAACGAAAGACTTCATAGAAGACCTGATACCAATGTCCTTACGTTATACTGTTTCCATTATCACCTAGGGAAATTTTTCAAGTGTAACTTTCATAGATGAGAAGTGTAAAAGATGGAACTGTAAGATCTCTGTAGGTCTTATGAAAAACATCACAGTCAATGAAACCCATGCCAGCATCTGTATATATGTATTTATTATTTATTATGATTTAATTTGTATAATCTTAAACAATATTAGTATTGCAGAAAGTAATGCATTATTAAAAGTCATGACTTTTAAATCAGATATATCAGATTTGGTAAAGCTTTGTTGCTTTTCTACTCTGCCCAAATAGGAGAAGTAATCATGTAACTTAACTAGACTGAAACAGGTGGCCATGCACAGAGGAAAGAAAGAAAAAGAGTGAGAGAAGGAGAAAGGAAGGAAGGAAGGAAGGAAGGAAGGAAGGAAGGAAGGAAGGAAGGAAGGAAGGAAGGAAGGAAGGAAGAAGGAAGGAAGGAAGGAAGGATAGAAAGAAAGAAAGAGAAAGGGAACGAGAGAAATAAAAAGGAAGGAAGGGAGGAAGAGAGGAAGAGAAAGAAAGAGAGAGAGAGAAAAAGAAAGAAGAAAGAAAAGGAAGGAAGAAAGAAAGAAGGAAGGAAGAAAGATTAAAGAAAGAAAGAGCAATCTTAATCAAGATGCTAAGGTTGCTGTGGGACCTTATAAGGTGGTTTTGATAATGTATTCTTGAAGGCTTCTGATTTGTTCCCAAGTGATTAAAATAGGTATGCTTAAGTTAAATTAATTATTCACCCAAAGTATAATTTCCCTCCCTGTATTTAGTAAAATGCCTATCTTAAAGGTGTATGGTTTGCAATGGGTTAACTTCGGACTACTGAGAAGCCTCCTTTAGCTGAATCTCAGGTCAGAATTACAAATGTACCATATTATCAGAAATATAATGAAACACAGACCTAAGTGAACAAAGCCTAATTTTTTGGCTATGACATTTCTCTCCATTTTAGTTTTACCTGACATGAGTGTGTAATGATGTTAGCTGGGCCTGATGAGGTGGGGGCAGGGGGAGGCGGTGGAAGTTGAGGCGTGGGGGAAAGGCAGCTAGAACAGGCAGAGACCTCAGAGCTCAAGACTTCCAAAACCTTACAATGCTGCCACCTACAGGCTGAAACTTTCAAGGCGTATTCCGTCACTATTGTGTTTTCCTACCCTTAACAATGAAAAACATACAAAATCGCGGGTAGAAGACCAGAGCCCAAAACTCAAAATCCTGCAAAGAGTTAAATGGCCAGGTGATACGAAAGAACAGGCCCTTTGGCTTAGCTAGTTCAGTGCCGTTACATAATTTAATTAGGATCATCACACGGCAACCGAAGCTGTCTAGAGAAATTATGAGCCACAAGTTCAGATCACATGTGAATCCTTTTGCTCAATTAAAGCTAAGCAATTTTTAAGGTTTTTTTCCTCTTTGCAGTATATGCAAAGAGCAGTGAAGCGTGGCCTGCATATTTTTCACATTAAAATTATTACATAAAGCCTGTAGCATTTGAAATACTTACAGAAATCAAAATGTTACACTCTGACCTTGGGCATTTAAACTTGGTCATTTTTAAAGCTATTGTTGCCATGCTCTCCTTTGTTCTAAGAAAATTACTGTGGTTAGTTATAATAGCTGAATGAATAATTACTGGGGGAAGAAAAGAAATATGTAATGGTGCTGAAATGACTCAGGCCTACAAACTACTAAACAGTTTTAATTTTGTTTTTGAAGTCCCAGCATCAAGACAAAAGGCAAAATCCTACTTCTCTCTTCCCTACTGTGCCCACCAATAAAAATGACCATGTCCCTTCTCAGCAGACTATCCCATCTACTTGCTTTTATGTCAAGAAAAATTCTGCTAAAACTTGAGGAGGGAAACAACTTGTGGAGGAGTCCGATTCTAGGTTGATCTATATTTTATAATGCAAGCACATGCAGCAAGAAGCATATTAGACTAATGTTCATTATCAAGCTTTTCTCCTAAAATTTTAAATTTCCTTCAGGCTTTTAGCTTCCTTTCTTACGGGTTGTATCAGCAAACAGGAGAGACGGCAGTACTTTCTTGTCTGAATGGTGCTTTAAATGTATATAATCAGATAAAAATTTTAATTTTAGTAATTTAAAATATAGCTTGGGATCATATTTGTTATTTGTACTTATGAAAATGACTATTTCCAAATCAAGCTACCTCAAATTTTCCAGTGGAAGTTTAAAGTTAACTTTTAAATATTTATTTGGAGGAATAAATACTAGTCTTAATAAAAGCTCGTGCTAATAAAAAATGACAAAATAGGAACATGCAAAGAAATAAGTCAATATTAGGAAGAACCTTACATTCAGTTGGGGATCTTGGCAACTTGGGAGTAGCTTTATGGATGTATTTGTTTGTTTATTTATTTTTAAAATCCCCAGTATTTCAAGATGTTTTGCTTAAGACAACTGAAACTAGAACAGACAACAAAACTTCCAGTGAGTACTTTGGGAAATTCTTCACTAACTCATAGATCAAAGAGAATAAGGCAAAACTCAATTTTCAGTATTACAGCCTACTTATTATTTGCAACAGAAAAAAGAAAGTCTGGATTTCAAGGGTGCATACAAATAGCGTATCTGAGTCACATGTTGTTTATTAGTTTCTTAGATGAGAGGTACACAAAATGCAAAAATGAGGCAATCTTTATTCTCAAAGAATCTGAAAAGGTTAATTCTTCCTACTTGTGCAACCGGATATTTGTAGGATTAACAACTCCTTTAAACACTAGTTGGATTTAGCTATAATAAGAATATAAATACAATAAGACATTCCTAAGGGGAATACAATTTTTAAAAAATTTCCATATTTGCTACAATAAATGTTATGCCTAGAAATTTTATAGCTAACAGAAACACAGAAAATACTATACCCAGAGCTAGAAAACTGTTCCAGTACAAAGCAAGTCTGATATATTACCTCCCAAATACACAGCATATCCCTGGTAAAGTTGTAAATTATGATTGCAAATGAGGCCACAAACAAAATTTTGCTCAAGGCATGAATCATAAATTCAAACAATAATCATCTCCTACGTGAGGCACAACTACTTTGTTTACTTCTTAGACACTGTTTCCTAAACATGATGATGAAAGTAGGTCAAGGAAATTTAGCATCTTTTTCTCACGAAGCATGCTCTGATATTGGGTGCACTGTCTTATTTACAATTGCACAAACCTTTTAAATATTAAAAATCTGTGTTTTCACAACGCTAGGTCCTTAACCATATTGACATTTTACCTCATGATGACACCATATCATCAAAACTATAGATGTTTACTGAGGAAAAATAAATGACTCTCAATAGTAACCTGCTATGTAGAATTCTGGTGTGTTTTTCATATTGAAAATCAAAGGATATTTAGCTGATGTTTACCGGTATTTTTAATCTTCTTAGCAGATATAATTGTTTGCTACTCTTTGCACATGTCTGAGGAGTCAAATGTTTTTTTTTCTCTTTCTACATTTTAGAATTTCTAAAAGCCTAATACCACGAAAACCCTTTTACGTATGAAGCTTCAGAAGGCTGGCCTTTAAATAAATCTGTTTCAATCATAGAAAGAATCATAAAGTTAATCACTTAAACCAGTTCTAAGAATTACCTTGGAAGAATATACAACTGTAAAATAATTGTTTGGAAAGGAGATTTTGAATATTAACATAACAACTTCTATTTATAGACAATAGAAATAAATAGCAGCATGCTTACTGGTCTGTAAGGTCCTTAGATGTCACAAACTTCCTGTTTTTTCATCAATGAATATCAATAATAATAACAATAATAATAGTCACATTAAGTGCTTATGATATAGTCAGAACCATGCTACATATTTTATATGGATTATCCCATTTAATTTTCACAGCAACTCTTTAAAACAGGGATGAGGTTTATATCTGTTTTACAGATTATGGAACTGAGGCTTAGAGAGGAAGGTATGGAACTGAGGCTTAAAGACCTGGTCCACATCACCCTGAGCTAGGCACTGGGCATTCACAGATGAAGAGCAGTCTGTTTCCTGAAGAAACCAATCACCTATTCATCAAAACTTCCTGTCAGTGTATAAACCAAGGGGGACACATAAAATCTGATTTAGTTTAAATCTACTCAATTGAAATCAGATAATTTATGGGTACTTATACAGATCTAATAAGCCAGCACAATGATCTACATAATCCAATCCTTCAAAAACTATCTATTGAGGGGTGCCTGGGTGGCTCAGTGGGTTGAAGCCTCTGCCTTCCGCTCAGGTCATGATCTCAGGGTCCTGGGATCGAGCCCCGCGTTGGGCTTTCTGCTCAGCAGGGACCCTGCTTCCCCCTCTCTCTGCCTGCCTCTCTGCCTACTTGTGATCTCTCTCTCTCTCTCTCTCTCTCTCTCTGTCAAATAAATAAAATATTTAAAAACGAAACAAAACAAAACAAAAAAAACCCCTATCTATCAAATGCCTAGTGTGTACCATCTCTACTAGGGGATGTGAATTCAGTGGTGAGCAAGATGAAGGGATCCCTGCCCTCAAGGGGCTTTTACAAAAGTAGTGGGAAGATCAAACAATAACTTAAATCTTCAAATAAAATAATTAAAAATCAAACTAAATAGAGAATAATGGAATTTGGGCAAGAGATCAGAAGATGTATCTAAATAGAAGATACTTAAGCTGAGACTTGAAGAATGAGAATTCATCATGGCAAGACATGAAAAGGGTATCTCATGCCAAAGGAAATGTACGTGCAAAAGGAGTGAGCCTGGAAAATCACCTCACAATCAATCAGTCAACCAGTCCTGTTGGCTTGGACACATTATCCTGAATCTATCCTCTCCTTTCTATTCATCACCTTAGTACAGTTTGTAATCGTCTCTTGCCTGGACCACTGCCATAGCTTCCTAACTGGACTGCTTGCTTCTCCTTGGCCTCCTTCAATTCCATTCTCCTCACAGAAGCCAGAGCAATCTTTTAAAACTGTAAAACCGGGGTGCCTGGGTGGCTCAATGGGTTAAGGCCTCTGCCTTCAGCTCAGGTCATGATCTCAGGGTCCTGGGATTGAGCCCCGCATCGAGCTCTCTGCTCAGCAGGGAGCCTGCTTCCCCTCTCTCTCTGCCTGCCTCTCTGCCTACTTGTGATCTCTCTCTCTGTCAAATAAATAAATAAAAAGTCTTTAAAAAAATAAAACTGTTCGCATAACTAACCTGCATAAAATCCTTCAGTACCTTCCTTTGTACTTCCATATGATGTGTTCCATCTTCTCTTTCAGATTTTTACTTCAATGCCACCTTCTAAATGAGGCCTTCCTTCAGGGCTCAATCTAAGATAGGATCCAGTCACTCTGACACATCATATTTATTCTTTTGAACTTTCTGTTTATGACATATCTTCATCTCCTAAAACATAAGCTATTTGAGGATGAGCCTTATCTATCTTAGACACTATCTCAACTAAGTGTTTCACTTAGTACCTAGCACATAGCAGATACTCAATTAAATTGAAGGGGCTGAAAAAGTATGCAGAGGTTAAATCATCCCTGGACCTTTCATCCACAGTGAGGAGCTGGGATTTTTATTCCAAATGTAATGGGAAGCTTTTGGGGAATTCGAAGCAAGGAGACAAAAATCCTACTGGTTATTGTTGTATAGAGAATAGACTGAAGAAAAATAAGAGTAGAAGTAAGAAGATGAATTAGGAGCCAATTCAGAAATCCAAGAGAGAGATGGTTTTGTCCTGGACTAGGATGGCAGTATTAGAGATAGAGGAGAAGTGGATGATTTTGTGATATAATTTCAACTTGCCGATGGATTGAATTTGGAGAGAAAAGAAAGTACGAAATTAAGAAATATATATATATTCTCCCCACCCCCATCCCTGAGATGGCAGGAAGGGAGGAGTTTTTTGTTGTTGTTTTAAAGATTTTATTTATTTATTTGACAGAGAAAGACACAGCAAGAGAGGGAACACAAGCAGGGGGAGGGTGGAGCCCAATGTGGGGCTTGATCCCAGGACTCTGGGATCATGACCTGAGCTGAAGGCAGACACTTAACAGCTAAGCCATCCAGGCGCCCCTGGAAGGGAGGAGTTAAAGGAAGATAGACCTGGAGGTAGGACCATGAATTCAAACTGGATGCATTCAATCATCCTGAGCCAGACCTAATTTTATGGCAACACATTTGGGTTTGTTTCAGGTCTGGTATTTCTCCTCAGACGGGCAATTTAAAGAAAGGCCAATCTATTAACAGAAACAAACATCTTTTTAGCAGATATCCTGGCTTGATTGCATAGCAGCACCATAAGACACAAATATCAGCTCATGAAGGATGATGAATATTTAGCTTTTCATTTTTTTATACCAGTTTTCCAAAGAGGCCAAAAACAACTTTCTCAAAGAATTCCAAGCCCTAAATATAATATACAGAAGAACTCATGAATTAGTAAGGCTTTCTGCTGCATTTAATTGAAAGATGATGCTGTAGGATTTTACTCTTTCATTCCCACTTTACAATCCCTCTGTGCCTTCTGTAGCAACAGGGACATGTGGGACAGGGAGGAGCATCAGAGGTGGCCTGATGCCATTAGCAGTGTGTTAGTCACTGTTACTGAGGGAGGCCTGAGGATACGAACCATGGTAGAACAGCTAGAGAAGAAAGCCCATGCAGGAGTCCAAGAATGACAGTGACTGTGTAAGGAGCAATAGCTAAAGGATAATGGAAATTGGAGAAAGGAGCAGAGCAGGATAGTGGAAAGGACCTTGAGTGTCTCCTAGTTTTAAGATGAAATGTTGCTTTTCAGGTTTTCTAGTTGACTCAAAGATTTATACTCCAGTACATTACATTCCAAATTATTAAGAAATTAAAAGTCACTTATCAGTGATATTTTATTTTTATGACAAAGGCAGCCATCACATTCTTCTTCATTATTCTATTGATATTGTTTATGAAACAAGTGTTTGGGGCTCTGATATAATTCTAAATGTGTTAACATCTAGTAAACACAAATTTAGAATGCATGGCAAAGATTAAGAATGCAACCAAAACTAGGTAAATAACAACAAAGACATCACTTTGGATATTAAATTGCTCTTAACATCCTTGCAGAAAAATTAAAATAACCATTGGTTGATAACTTCTAAGGAAAAAAAAAAAAGAGAGCCATATCAATATTCTACTTGACAGAGACAATTACAAGAACTGAATGATAAATATTTCCAATTATGATTTTAATGTTGTAAAAAAGAAGGGGGGAATACCAAAATTAATATGATTATTGTGAACATAACTAAATTTCAATAATAACCTTACTACATAACCAAATAAAACATGGACAAAGGAAAAACATGCATTAATGTAAGATCAACAAAATAAACTAGAAATTTCATTTACAACATTCCTATATCATAAATTAAGAAATGTGTGCCAAGGATATCCCTTTCCTGCTCACCCCAGCTGGGGATGATTTGAAGTGCCTGGGTCTAGCCATAAAGTACAAGGACAGGAGCTTCTCTCCCTCCACTCTGCTGGATCCAATGTACCGCTAGGGATCCTAGGTCTCCTGGGACACAAATAAGCATATTCCTCAAGGGTCCAAAGATCAGGCAAGCATATCATCAGCACCCAAATGATAGTACTGATTCCCTCTGGCAATGATTTGACAATATGCTGGTAGGATGATGAATCCTCCTTTGGCCTCTGTTTTGAGGCAAGTTTGATTCACTGGTTCATGCAGCTCCTGGGTACTGGAGTATTGAGCCTCACAGCAGTTCTCTCAGGCAATTAGCCACAGTACCTTTTGACCTGCCAAAGTAGATAACTTTCAGGGATGGGGCAACAAGTACCCAAATGTTCCTGCCCCCATTCTCCTCATCTTTTTTTGAGCTTCCCCTCTTTATCTGTGCTTCCTTTATCTTTGTCCATCTGGTTTCTTTTCTCCTCATAACACTAAATATCCCATCAGAAAGGGACTGTCAGTAAGGACCCCAGCCTGCAGAAACATATAATTTATTTACCTTCTTTGAAGTAGAAGGAGCCACATTCTCAATATGCAATCTCCTTTCACAAAGGGAGGGGGAATGTTTTGAATCATTTTAGTGTTTTAGACATTTTTAGAATAGACAAGATAGCTTATACACAAAAAACATTAAATTATAAACATACACCCAGAAGGCAATGCATTTTCATACCTGATGGTGAACACTGGCATTTAAATAATTCCTCTCCATCAAGTGACTTCCTAAATCTTTAGATCCTACCTCCTTTCTTGTCTATTAAATGGACCAAAAATGACTCCTTGATGACACTGATACTGTGAGGCATCCAGAGATCCTCAAAAAGGTATCTTGCCCACTTAGAGCAGAGTACTATTTTATCCTGAAACCAAAGAAAATAAAAAGTAGACTCCACCAATACTAACTTGACTCAATTTTCATGTGGCAAAATTAGTGAATAGAGTAATCCAGGATATACAGTTAGTGCCCTTACACCCCCTCCAAGAAAAGAGATAAAATTTCTAAAAACGTATGTTCGCCCAAGAAATAAAATGAAGTGGTTCTTGTTCCCCCATTTCAGGTAAATATTTATTTACTTGTAGTTAAACCATTTAAGCATATGATAAGGCTGAAAATGGTGATAAACCTGTGTAATTAAATAAAAACCAGTATGGTTGGAAAGCCTGTCAGGCCCTTCTAACAGAAATGATGCTATCTACCCATTAGAATTTATTTGTAAAGCTATTGCCATAACCTGTTAGTGTTAAAGCAAACTATTTTGAACTAGACTTTGATATAATTTAGACCCCATTTCATAGTAAACACGGCACTCTACAGGTTTTGAAAATTTGCACTAAATTCACATTTCAAGACAGACTGAGAATTCATCTGCCAAGCTTTAGTCTAGGGCAAGTATTTTACAGGCTAGTTGTAAACCCTAAATATGAAGAGGAGTGATGAAAAGTACAAGCCCCCTCCCCCATGATAATAATACATTCAGTAAATCTTTTTCTTTCTAGTTTTACCAAACTACACACGAAAATGTAACCATATAAATTCATACCATGTGTAAATAGAATGGAAGAATAAAAACTAGCAGGGAATGAGCATCAGAAGCTGTAGCCTGCAGTAGGCAGGTATAAGAACTATCGAGTGCTATTTCTCTGTTTCCCATAATTTCATTAACGTGTGCCACCTAGCTTTGCTAATATTTGCTACTCCTTTTCTTAGCAGCCTATGAAGCAGTCTTGTAAACTGCATGAGTATTATTCCTATTTTACAAATGAGACACTGAGGGAAAGAATGCCATACAGCTAGTCTAATAGACCAAGAGGGATTCCATACAATTTGTCTTTGCTCAGCACATTAGGGGTTGGAAAACCATGGGATGCACATTCACAATATAGCAAAATCCATTGGGCTGCCGGAAAGATCAGCTTCTGGACTCAAAAGAAATTGTCAACGTAGACAAAATATGATTCTGGCAACCTCAGATAGTTTTTAAAAGTCCATCAATAACAAGTTCATGTGTTGCTCCTCCCCTTTTCACGGTTTTCTACTACACTATGTTGAGAACCATGCCTAAATGTATAAGCTGCCTGGCAAAGCTACATGGATATTTATGTTAAAGGTTTGCCTAATTTCCATGGGTCTATGGAGGCAATCCTTTGTGTCCTTTGACCACTTTCAAGATAATAGTCTAATACACCACAAGTCAATAGACTTATGATAAAAAGAATGAGACAATCACCAAACAAATAAGTACTGACTGGCTGACCAAGAAAACAGAAGTAGAGAGAAGGCCATGAAATAACTAGAAGAAACATTATGACCCACTAAAAACCTTTGTTCAAGTCTTGGGGGCAAGATACCATTGCTTTAAAAAACTTTAAAAAGTATAAAACAGGGGCACCTGGGTGGCGCAGTTGGTTAAGCAGCTGCCTTCAGCTCAGGTCATGGTGCCAGAGTCCTGGGATCGAGCCCCACATCGGGCTCACTGCTCAGTGGAGAGCCTGCTTCTCTCTCTCCCTCTGCCTGCTGCTCTGTTTACTTGTGCTTTCTCTCTATCTCTCTGTCAAATAAATAAAAAAAATCTTTAAAAAAAAGTATAAAACATTCCTCTTGTTCTGGAGAAATACAAAATATTGGAGGAAAAGAGAGACAGTGCTGGGAACAGAAGAGATTTGAAATTTTCCAAAGCAATAAAATCAAGAATGGAAAAAGAATAAGTAGTTAATTCTTGTAATATTATAGCAAAATTAAAAGACCAAGGATTTGGAGTCAGAGGACCAGAGTTCCATGACTCAGTGGCCAAATGACCTCAGGCAAGTTCTTAAATTTACTGACCCTTACTTTCTTCATAGGTAAAATGAGGACCAACATCAGCAATCTTTAGCACAAATGTTTGTTATGTGCAGAAAGTTAATTATTATAATCCAAAATGAAGCCAAGTGGAAATTTCACCAGGAAAACCTATGACTAATGTGCCATGTCTAAATTCTAATAGCTTATCTTGAAGACTTTTCCTTATCTATATCCTAGAACTCACACTCAGGAAATTCAAAGTTTGTGTCTACATAGAAATATCTCAAGACACTGGAAATGAGAAACTAAAAAATACCTTATGAAGTTGAGGAAATTAAAGTATAAAACAGTTATTTATCCAGATGTCTAAAATACTTCTAAATATATAGAAGCATTTTAACTAAGAGTCCATTCTAAGTCTTGAAAACCCAGAGTAGCAGTAAGGACTTTATCTATAGAAGTAGTTCTAAGGCAAGGCTTGACAGTCTATCTTGTACTGCAACAATCAACAATGATTATCGACCACCTATATGCCTTCCCAATGCTGTGATATTATCAAGTGCTCTAAAGATTTTGCACTTAGCCCAAATCACTTTTTTTTTTCTTATCCTCTTCCAATTTAACTCATCTCTACACCTTGTAACAGGCTGAGGTCTGGAAGCCTGGCTCATACAAGGACTCATGTCTGCTAGTTCTATAGTCTCTGGGGTTTCTGCAGTAGCAACTTTACATTTTCATTACTGAAACTTCCCAACCAGATAATGTCACTTCATACACTGTAGACACTCTGAGTCTTCCAATTGCTTGGCATCAGATCCACATGAGCCTATACTTACTAGACAGTTGCCCTTCAATTTCTTTGCACTGAGTTGCTTGCTAGGCCAAAGATTCCCCTTACCTTGCTGCATGACCCATTTCTGCAGAATTTTCCTTTGGCAGCAAGATTTCCAGGGGACTCTAAGTATTGAATCCCTGGGTACTTTTAGTTGCACCTGTTTTGTTCTTTATGGAGTCATTAGAATTTGGCTGAGAGAACTGAATAGTGGATAAGCATTGAGTTTGTAAAAGAGCAGCTCAGCATGGCATTTTTCCCCCTCAAGGTGCAATGGAGTGCATCCTATAACAGAAAATTTAGCCACGATCAAACACTTTTTAGTTTATAAGTGGGAGCTCTCACACTATCTGTTCCTAGGATTTCTCCCTTTAGTCTTGATGCTTCAGACAAATTCTGAATAATAAATGGGAGGAGGTGGGGTAGGAGGAGCTGGAGAGAAAGTGTCAAGAACTCTATACCAGGAAATGAAAATAAAAAGATCCTGTGCAGTCTATATTGGATACAGATGTACACAAGACAGCAACTCTGTCCTGTAAAGTTGCCAAGAATGCACCAGCTACATATGGCCTCATAGTAGGATGGAGAACCATGATAGAATAATCTAGTAAACAATTCCTTTAAAATTAGAAGCAGAGCTATACATTGTGCTATTGTCCTGGATCTACCTGAAACCTCAGTTAATGAGTACCCAATATGGGCAGGGGACTGGACTAGGGAATGGAACTTTGTGTCTCTTAGTACCCTTTTTCCTACCCATGACTACAACCATGGGTCAGGGCCTTATTAATTCTCAGCTGTATTCTTAAAATCACTTATTAATAAAACACTTCCCTACCAAACCAACTTTCATGCCATAGTGGGATTATTTTTCCTAAAATATAGTGTTGATCATTTCACTCATCTGATCAAAAGCCTTCAGTAGCTCTCCACTGTGTACCCAATTAAGCCCAAAGGTCTCAATTTAGTATTTAAGACCTTTACAAAATAGTTCTTTTCTGCTTGCCTTTCCCCTCTGTTTTCTCTAGTCAGGCCTCTGGGCAAATCCCACAAAGTCAACAATTCTCAAGAGTCTCCAAGGTAAGCAAGTGTGAAACAGCCAGGATGTCAGGGCATTCTGGGAGTTTCCCTTTTGGAAGGAAGGTTGGTGATGACCAACAACCTATGCAGGAATGGATCTATGATGAAAAGCCAGGAAGGGCCTTTTAACCTGCAGACAGTGAAGATGTTACATGTTTCATACACATCACTCAACCAGATAGTTCTCACTAGCAGCCATTCTCAAAAGAACAGAGCACTAAGCCCATAAGAGGCTAGTGATCCCAGAGGTTTGCATATGAAGGAGCTGTGGTGAGCCCTTCTAAATACACTCAGCTTTCCTTCTCTCTCTCCCTTCCACCAGCCTGAGAACTGTCTATACAAGCCATTACTTTCTCCTCCCTGACTCGGAGAGTATTCTTTTCTTTTTAAAACAACACCTCCATATTGTATACAAAGACACTTGTTACTTAAAATATTGTCACTCCACTCTGACTAGCATTCTGTATGTTTGTGTACCTTAAAGTGGAAGAAAGAACACTGCACTCCTAGAAGGTGGATATTTGAGCAAGGCAGATGTGGACTGGGTATATGGGTGACATGTATGACACAATCACCAACACACCTTCCTGCTGAGATGAGGAACAGGACAATTATGTGTGTAATCCCCATTTCTACTCAATACTATCTTGGAGTTCCTGGCTAGTGCAAAAAGGCAAAAACAAAGAAAGAGTTCCTAAGACTTGAGAGCTCACTATTCGCATAGGACATGACTGTGATTTAATAATCTATATAAATACTCTTAGAAATAAGATTTAGCAAGGTCACTGGATATAAGAGTGATATACAAAAATTAATTATATATCAGCAAAAAGAAATGATTTTTTGTAATTTAGAAATTGCAAAAGCAGGGCGTCTGGGTGGCTCAGTGGATTAAAGCCTCTGCCTTCGGCTCAGGTCATGATCTCAGCGTCCTGAAATCGAGCCCCATGGTGGGCTTTCTGCTCAGCAGGGAGCCTGCCTCCCCTTCTCCCTCTGCCTGCCTCTCTGCCTACTTGTGATCTCTCTCTCTCTGTCAAATAAATAAAATCTTAAAAAAAAAAAAAGAAATTACAAAAGCACCAAAACAATTAAGTACCTAGAAGTTTATCTAACAAAAGATTATGCAAGTCCTTTATATAGAAAACTATTACTAAGACTTCACCAGTGGAAGAATATATAATGGTTGTGGATTGGAAATGGAAAGACTCAATGTTCTAAAGACCTTAACTGTCCTCAAATTGATTTATAGAGTGAATCAAAATCCCCCTAAGTGAGGTGGTGGTGTTTTTGTCTTTTTTCGTTTTGTTGGGGAACACATGGTATTCATGTGTGTAGAAATTAACATAGAAATTCTAAAATGTACATAGACCTGCAAAGGGTCAAAAATGGCCAAGATAAAATTGAAGATGCAAAACTAAGCTGAAGGATTTATACAACTAGATATGTAAATTTATTATAAAGCCACAATATTTTAGATCTTGTGATACTGGCCCAATGATAACCAAAAAGACAAATAGAACAAAAGAAACCAGATACAGATCCATGCATCTATGGATATGTGCTTTATGACAAAGATGGCGCTGCAGTGTTGTGAGGAAAAAGGTGGTCTTTGGGGTCAAGTGGAGATCTATACGGAAGAAAACTTATCTTGACCTCTACACTTCATATCATACACTAAAATCAATTCCAAGGGGAGACTGTAGATCTAAATGTGAAAAGAAAATCAACTAAACTTTTAAGAGACTACATAGGAAATATTTTCATTAGCTTGGAGTAAGGCAAAAATTTCTTAAGACACAAAAAAAACATTACCATAAAGGAAGTGAGTGATGACTTGAAAGACATTAAAACTGGAAACTTCTTCTCATCTGAGATACCATTAAGAGAGAAAAGGCAAGCCAAAAAGCAGCAGAAAATACTCTCAATTCATATAGCAACAAAAGAGTCATTTCTAGAATGAATAAGCAACTCCTATAAATCAATTTTTAAAAGGCAGAAAACCCAACAGAAAATCAGGAATACTTTTGAATAGGTGCTCCATAAGAGGTATTCAAATAGAAAATGACCATATGAAAAGGTGCTCATCGTCATTAGTCATCAGGGAAATGCAAAGGAAAACCATAATTTACCACAACACATCCACCTAAAATTGCTAAAATTAGAAAGTCTGACAACACCAAATGTTGACAAGCATGTAGAACAACTGGAACTCTCATACACTGCAAGTGGGAGTGTAAATGGGTACAACTGCTTTTGGAAACTGGTTAGCTTCATCTAGTAAAGTTGAGCATATACAAATCCTAAGACCTAGAAATTCCACCCAAAATAAATACATACATATACACACCACAATACATGTACAGGTAGTTTCTCAAAAGATTAAACATAGAATTAGTGTATGACCCAATAATTTCACTCCAAGAGAAATGAAAACATAAGTCCACACAGAAACGTGTTTGCAAATGTTTATAGCATTATAGCATTATCCAAAAGGTGGAAATGGCCAAAAGGTAGAAACAACCCAAATGCCCTTGGATGAATAGAAGAACAAAATGAAGTATATCAATACAGTGATATATTATTCAACTATAAGAAGGAACAAAGCACTGACACATGTTATAATGTGGGTGAAACTTGAACATGTTATTCTCAGTGATAGAAGCCAGAGACAAAGGTCACATATTGTATGATTCCTTTTATATAATATATCTAGATAGGCAAATCCATAAAGACAGAAAATAAATTGGTAATTATCAGGGAATGGGAGAACGGAGATGGGTAGTGATTACTTAATGGGTACAGGGTGTTTTTCTGGTGTGATGAAAAAGTTCTAAAAGTAGAGAGAGGTGGTAGTTATAAAATGTTGTAAATACATTAATTCCACTGAAATGTACATTTTAAAATGGTTAATTGCATGTTACACGAATTTCACCTTAATTTTTTTAAAGACATAAAAAATGGCTCTTTTCTGGCCTTACTTTCGTCTTCTCTGGAAACTATATTCCTATTCTATTTAGGCAGTCCTCACTTTGCACAATACTGGCATGAATTTCAGTTATCATAGATAAGTTAAATTTATACCAGTCTTCCCAAAAAATGGCCCAAATTACTATTACCACAGTAATAGTAATTACGAGTAATTGCATAAAGTACAAACTTCAAACCTAGCTCTTTGGTGTGTAAACATATATATATATAATAACAGATAGGTATCATAATCAGTAACCAATCACAGCACTTCTTTGAAAGCCTGCCAGTGACTAGCCACTGCACATCTATTCTCAGTTTATGCATAGACAGTGAAGAATACAATTGTGTTGTTTCCCAGTGATAAACCCATATGACATTTTATAAAAATGGATAATTGAAAGGGGAATTGGCTTCTTTTAATAGAGATCAAAATTTTAACAGAGATAAAAATTCAGCAAATGGAAAATGAAATATCAAAACTGAAACTCTTATCCAATGTAGAGTTACAGAAGAAATAGCTGACCACAGTATTGTTGAGAGAGCTACCATTTGAGAGACTCAAGATGTAAAGTCAGAAGAACTTACTGAAGGTGAACTTATCAACATAAATGAGGAAAGAGGTTTTGACAAAAAGGATGAAGATGTCCCAGAGGAAGAGATGCTGGCAAACAACTTCAATATTAAAGAAGCTCTCAGAGATATTTCACGACATTGAAAGCACGAAGGATAAAATGTTGGAATCTAATCAAAACTTAGAAAGGAGTATGACAATATTCCAGTGCATAGAAAAATGTTCACTCCTAATCATAAATTATAAGTAAGAAAATGACAAGTACAGTTAAACCTATTCGTGATAGGTTTTTTTTACAAAAACAATAATATACTTTAATCCTCAATGTTTCTCACATTTTTATTACAGTGTATTAAATAGCTTTATTGCTTTAATTTCCTCATATGTTTATAACTGACAGTTTTTATTCTTTTAACAGAAAATTTTTAAAAGATGCTGAACAATTGTAATTTTTCCCAATGACCATTAAGATTGCTATGTGTGGTTTCAGCTTGCATAGCCATTTTTATGATCCCACGCTGCTATGCAAATCTACAACAGCCTGTACTCTACACTTTATACTCCATAGTCCAGTCAAATACTCACTATTACCACCAATTTAAAATATTTCTATACCTCCTAACAATATCTCTGCCCATAATATTGGCTTAAGAAATATTTGTTTCCGGGGCGCTTGGGTGGAGCAGTTAGTTGGGCAACTGACTCTTGGTTTTGGCTCAGATCCTATATGAGATCCTGCCTCACGTGGAGCCCTGCTACCAGTGGAGCCCCATCGAGCCCAACCCCCCACCATGAAGTGCCGAGTATGCTTGAGACTCTTCCACTCCCTCTGCCCTTCTCCATTGTATTCTCTTTCTTTCTCTAAAATAAATAAATAAACTTAAAAAAAAAAAAAAAAGGAATATTCATTTCCACCACTCCCTTCCCATTCAGTGACTTTGATCATGACATTTCCTTACCCTATAATTCCTTCTCCTTACAATTTTAAACTCACCTTCCTTCATGAAGACATTTTCCTGCTCCCCAAATTAAAGTGATCCCACCCTCCTTCCCTTGAAGCCTCTGCCTACCATAATAAAAAATAGTCCTTTTGAGTTAGCAATAACTACTACTTAATATACCTTTGTTGTAATATAATATATATCTGGTTTTCAGTTTTATTTTTATTTTGTTTTTTGTCTTTGTATTTGCATTTTTGTCTTTGTTTTTGCAAATAGGAAACTGATTAAACCTAGAGGGTGATTAAAATGAGATAGAATATATGTTACATAATTAAAGACAAAATAGACAGAGGGGAAACCAGAACCTCTCTTTTATTTTTAATAAATATAAAAATCCTAAAGCAGAACTTTCCTGGAAAACAGTTAATATGTTACTATAGCTTTTTATTTGAGTGTTTATGTAATACAGGACACCTCTAAAATATCTATGTTAAGAACAAAGTCTATGTGAGTTTTATTCCTCAAGGGTGTGGAGGAAAGACAACATTGTACACAGTAAATATTTTTGCAGTCACTCTAACAATCACCCAATTGCTGTGTTCAGTTGTACTTTTTACACTTTTCCCTTGAATAAATAGTTATTTGGCTCTGAAATTTCTTGAACCAAAAGCTCTTTGTTGAAGACCGCACAAGACTTTTAATAGAGACAACTAAAAAAGCAATTGATTTTCCCCCAGTTGGAGAATGTATTCAAAAGATTGGTAAACAGCATCTACTATGCTTTCCCTTAAGAATGCATCCTTTGATTTGTACTTAAAAAAAATACATGTAAGTCAATATCTGTTTTCTTTTTATGATAACCACATGTAGAATTTTCTGGGACAGTAGTACAGTATAGCTATTATTTTGGGGGAGTGGGACAAATGGTTTTCTATTCACACTCTTATTCTATGTGACTTACTCAAAATTAGTTCTAGCTGATGCATACTTGGATCAATTTCTGCCCACATCACACACAACATGCTACATTACACTGTCAGGCAACCTACATTCACTGCCATCCCATCCATGATGGTAGACACATCAGTAGCCATTTTATTTATAACCCCCTTTCCTTAGCCATGGTTGATTGGGCCAGGAATGTGCACCTGTCTCAATCTCAGCCAAACAGAGTCCCTTCTCTCAGAAACTGGATTTAGAACTGAAAGGAAATCCTTTTAGAAGTGTCTGGAACTGTGAGGTACAGGCTTAGAAATGTGGAGAAGAAATTTCACTTGTCATTCAAAGAAACCAGTCTTCAGAGAGAAAAACAAACAAACAAACAACAAACAAACAAAAAAACAGCTTTCTGATCCCTAGTTTCAACTCCTTTCTAAGTCCAAGTTCCTTCCCACTGCTGGATTCCATGAACATCCCTGTATCTTTATAATGAATTCTCCTTGCTAATTTAAGTTTACTAGAATTGCTTTCTGTTGTTTGCTACTGTGGCTCATAACAAAAACAAGAAATATTCTAATGCAGTTATGTACAGAGACTTCATCTCTGAAACAGGAATGATGATTTTAATATAAATCTCAATAGTAGACAAGCAAAACAATGAATGTCCTTTTAAAATCATAATCAACTATTAATTATTTTTATATACAAAATTTGCAACCTTTTCCCAAGAAGATTTTGTTACTTGTCCTAAGCTTGCTATGTAGTTCTATACTACAAATTCGCTGCACTCAAATTGATCTGCTACTCCACAAAAGCACATCAGCCTTTCACATAACAACGAAGCCTTTTAGACCTGCAAGGAGCTCTCCACCCTGAGTCACATATGTGGTTTCAAACACCCTAGTAGATCTTTTATATGAGACACTTGCCTAAATGAATAATAATTCCAACATCTTAACAGACTCTGGATTGGTTTCCCTGGTGCCACAAGATCTTTATTGGGTAAAATTTCTCTAATCTGGCCACTGACCATAATGGTGCTTACTTGCTTTCTGTCTAATATTATTTACCTTTAGCAATGTTTAGTTATTGATTTTTTAAACTTAATATTTTCTAGAATGCACTTGATACTCTTTTTTTCTTTTCCCATTCAATATCTCATGGGTCTTTCATCCCACTCTCATCACTAAACAGTATGCTGGAATAGAATATAGAAACTTGTCATAAATTTGGGAAGCTGGATAAATGGAATCTAAATACAAAGCTAGAAGAAAGGCTATTTCCTAAGTTTAGCAGACTATCAAGCCCATTCTTTTTTTCCCCAACCCATTCTTAATGTCTTAAAAATAACATGATTATACAATCAAGACCCAAGATAAAGAACCATTTCTCATTTACTGAAAACACAAACAATAGGATTTATTTCCAATATTTGTACTTATCCCTAAAAAAGTTCTTGAATATCATCAAATGTTTCAAAAGGCATTGAGACTCCAAATTTTACTGGTATCAAGAATATACTTAGGACCAACACTTTCAAAAAATCAATTAGCTAATCCTTTGTTAAGGACCTAAAGAATAATTCACAAATTGGTTACTTTACTGTTCTAATATATAGGTTAGTAGTTGCTTTCTTTTAACTATGACATTTTCTTTTTTGAAAGTTTTCTGCCCTCACTGTGAATCAAATGTATTTGGTTTTTAGAAATATGGTTAAATAAAATAAAACATTTCATAACTGGAATATGAGCTCAGGTAATCTTTTTCAGTGCAACAGGGTATTATTTTTTTAAAAAAGGCAAAAGAGCAAAAACAACCATAATTAATAAATATTATCAATCTATTTTCTTACCAATAGCTACTAGTATATATTTATCAACTATATGGTATTTATTATCAATTATCAAAGTAATTGTATTTTAGGTTTGTCTTTAAAACATACTGTAATGGCATAGTAAGGGTTTTGAGTCAGAAAAAGCTTAAGGAATAGGAATGGGCATTTAAATTAAATTAAATTCATCTTAATCATCTCATATATAAAATGGAGCTCTGAACAAAGACTATTTTGTATAGAAGAGTCAAAGCTATAACAAAGCAAAGATAAATTAATAGAAATTATTAAAAGTTATTGAATGTGAATTATAAATTATCAACTTATAAATACTTAGATTTTAGCTGCTTTGGAACATAGTCAGAAGGTTCCCCCAAAAATTAAACATAGAGTAACCATATTGACTCAGCAAGTACACTTCTAAGTAAATTCTCAAAAGAATTGAAAATAGATGTTCAAACACAAACTTGTACATGAATATTCACAGCAGCATTATTTATAATAGTCAAAAAGTGGAAACAATTCAAATATCCTTCAGCTGATAAATGCATAAACACAATACGGTATATCCATATCATGGAATAGTATTATTCAGCCATGCAAAGAATAAAATAATCAACAGAGCAATTCCAAATTTTATATGGCGGTAAAACACCCACAACAGCTAAGATAATATGGAAGAAGAACAAAGTTGGAGGAATGACATTGCCCAACTTCAAGACTTCTTAAAAAGCTACAGTAATCAAGATATTGTAATGCTGGCAAGAAATTAGGCAAATAGATCAATGGAACAGGATAGAGAGCCCAGAAATAGACCCCCATACATATAGTCAACTGATCTTTGACAAAAAAGCAAAGGCAACACAATGAAGTAAAGATAGTCTCTTCAATAAATGGTGCCAGAAAAACTGGACATCCATGTACAAAAAAAAAAATAAATAAATCTAAACACAGATTTTAAACCTTTCACAAAAAAAATCAACCCAAAATGGATTACAAATCTAGTTGTAAAGTGCAAAACTATAAAACTCCTAGAAAATAAGATAGGAGAAAACCTAGAAGACCTTGAGCATAGCAATGTCTTTTTAGATTTGTTAGTGACATGATCCATGAAAGAAATAATCAATAGGATGAGCTTTATTAAAATTAATAATCAAAAACTGCAAAGTATGAAAAGAATTAGAAGACAAGCCACAAACTGGGAGAAAATATTTGCAGAAGATATATATGATAAATAACGTTATCTAAAATATATAAAGAACTCTTAAAACTCAACAATAAGAAAACAAACAGTCCAGTTTAAAAACTGGGCCAAATACCTCAATAAATATCTCATCAAAGAAGATATAAAGATGGAGAATAAGCATATAAAGACATTCCACATTATGTCATCAGAGAAATGTAAAGTAAAAGAGTAACATACCACCATATACCTATCAACATGATGAAAGTCTGAAACACTGATAACACCAAATGCTGGCAAAGATGTGGAGCAACAGGAACTTTCATCAATCACTAATGAGAATGCAAAATGGTATAGAAACTCTGGAAAATAGTTTGGCAGTTTTTTATAAAACCAACCACACTCTTACCATATGATCTAGTGATCACACTCTTTGGCATTTACACAAAGGAGTTGAAAACTATGTCCACCCAAAACCCTGCACATAGATGTTTATGGAAGCTTTATTCATTATTGTCAAGACTTGGAAACAACTATGATGTCCCTCAGCAGGTGAATGTAGTACACCCCACAATGAAATATCATTTAGCACTAAGAAGAAAGGAGTTATCAAGACATGGAAGAAGCTTAAATGCATATTACTAAGTGAAAGAAGCCAATCTGAAAAGGCTACCTATTATATCATTCCAACTATTTGACATTATGGAAAAGGCAAAACTATGGAAACAATAAGAAGATGAGTGGCTGCCAGGGATGGTGGGAAGGGTGAGTGAATAAGCAGAGTACAGAGAACTTTTAGGGCAGTGACAATACTCTATGTAATAGTATAAATAGTGGATCTGTGTCATTACATAATTGTTCAAACCCACAGAATGTACAGCAAGAGTGAACCATAAAAGAAACTAAGGAGTTTGGGTGATTATGATGTGTCATTGTAAGTTCATCCTTGATTTAAAAAAAAAAACACACCATTTTAGTAAATGATGTTGATAAAGGGAGAGGCTCTGTATGTGTGTAGTCAGGGGACATGGGAAATCCCTGTATCTTCCTATCAATGTTGTAAAAATAAAACTGCTCTAAAAATGAAGTCTTCAAAAACATAAAAAGAATGAAATACTGATACATCTACAACATGGATGAACCTTGAATGTAGTAAGCTGAATGAAAGAAGCCAGACACGAAAGGCCACATACAGTATTATTTCACTTACATGAAATGTCTAGAATAGGTAAATTCATAGAGACAGAAATTATGTTAGTGGTTGCCAGGAGTTGGGAAGAGAGAAAATGGGGAGTGACTGCTGATGGGTATGGGGTTTCTTTTTGGGATAATGAACATGTTCTTGAATTAGATAGTGGTGATGGTCACATAACTTTGTGAATATATGAAAAGTCACGGGATTATACACTTTCAAAGGGTGAACTTTATGGTATGTGAATTGTATCTCAAAGATAGATGAGAAAAACATTTTTTACAGACAAGGAAAATTAAGTAGAACCAATGTACATGATAATAAATCATTTAATTCCAGTCATCATATTTCATCCTAAAAATGACCTCAATGCTGTTAGTAATCTGTATGTACAGAAGCATCTCCCCCACCACAGATAATCACGGTGTACAAACAACACCTCCAGGGTAGAGATGGGAATCACACTGGAAAGCACTGGGGAGGCGCTAGAGAAAGAGAATGGTATGTTAAGCTTTAAGGATGCAAAGAAAAAATAGTGTTGTACTTTACAAGCACATTCAGAACTTTGGGTCCTGAATCATTAAAAAACTGAGAAAGTTGTACTATGAGCTTGGAACAGCTTGCAGAAATGGACTAAAGTATCTATCTTTAAATGGATAAATGGATACTAAAGTATCCATCTAAATTTGGGTGTTAGGTTAGTGCTAACCACATGACCTTTTTCCGACTCTGTGTACTCTGTGTAAGTCCTAATACCAGACTTTCCCAAATGTTTTCCTTTGCCAGGAAATATGCAAGAGGGAAAAGGAAATGAATTTTTACCCAGTCATGCAAGTGAACACACTTGGGGTTTTTCACAGTAGCTGATAGAACATTTCACCTTTTCAGTGCAGTGCCTTGATAACGCCAACCCTCATTTTGTGCCCTCGGTAGGCAGTGCCTTCTATTTCCTCCAGTGCCTTGAGAATGAGATCCCAATTCCTTAGTGTAGGAGTGTGATTTGTTGAAATTTATCTGTAGTCCCAGGCAATGTCAGTATACCAAAACGGATACATTTAGTGTTAAGTACCTTGGCAGCAATTTCCCTTTTGAGCATTGGAATGTGATAAAGCATTAGAACTTTACTCTTTGGAGTGAAATGTAATACTGCATGGCCTGCAAGAAAATAGATTGGGGAGAACTTCTTGTAGCTGTTTGTCCCAGTAATTGACCAACAGAGAACAATAAAGCAGAATTCCTCAATACTAGTATCCTATTGGAAGCATCTTGCCCTTCCTCTTACACATTTTATAAATTGGAAAGCTAGTAGGACAAGCACACTTCTCCATTAAATGGATAAATTTGGCCCCTGGAACATGAGCAACAGCAGCGTAGCACCTACAAACAACAATGAAGAGATCCATTTCCATTGCTTCCCAGAACTTGTGGGCCTCTTTAAGGATAAAAGTAATCTTTTTGCGTTCCATCTTGAAGAAGTGACCAGATTGGCTCTGAAGCTGACACCTACATCCATCACATTCTGATAAGAGGTATGGCTAGCTAACTTTGTTTCCAAGTAATTCCCAAACTTTACAAAATTAAATAAACTGATGGGGGGAAAAAAGTCAAAGAGTTCCACCACAGAAAGAATACCAGAGCAAACAGAGAAGTGAGGATTTCACCCAAGACATGTTTCTTGCATGTTGCAAATGTATAATGCATATCTAAATCATTAAGGGATCCTGTTCATTTGAAGAGCATAATCTCCCAGCACATTATTTTACATGAAAGAGCATCTAAAAACCTCCTCATTGTTGGCCTAAATCTATAGCTCACTTGGAATAGTTACATGGAAGAGAAAAACATTCTTTCTAGGTAACAGTCCAGTAGGTTTTTCCACCTCAATTCTTCTCTCTCTCTCTGCTATCTCCGGCCCCAGTGTGTGATTTTTTAAGCATTGCAAAATGTCAATACACAAACAAAGGAGACCAGAAGCAAACCCCTGCTATCACAGAATCTTGTTGTATAAACTGAGAAACACTGACATGTAATGAAACCTTATTCCCTTTTTTTTCCCTCCTCTTTGTAAACGATTTGCTTCCCCCTCCTTCTTCATGTATAAATAAACAGAAAAGTGTCTGTATATTTGGTGTTTTTTCTCCTTTGGTCTTCATAATCAAGGGCTATTACAGCAATAGATCTTATCTGTGGAATGGCAGTCCCTCTGCACCTTCAGTTCAGATTTTTGTTTATGCTTGGCTGCCATTGTGGCTGTTCCTGATAGTTTTAGGTCAGCCATGACAGACTATGGGTGACACTAAATAAACAAGCTGGGAGTCTGGGACCAGCCAGGAAGGAGTGGTACGAGGGCTCACAGTTTGATTTTCCTTGATTAATCGCCCCTTTTATTTAGAATAACTTATTGTGTACAGTACCTGCTTGTCTAGCTGAGCAAATTACACCATCAATAGGCAAGAACTTAGAAATCCTCATAAACAAAGAGAAACAAGGAAGACAAGTACAGCTTACTCAACTGCAAAGTGAAGCTGCTGGCTTTAGGAGCATGATCAGGGCTGTTTATTTATTTTCTTAAATAGTGTATAGCTCTTTCTTCTGCTGCTTGTTATCCTGCTCTGACCTAAGTAACCTTGTCAAGCCACCTCCCAGGCTGTCCAGATAGTCACAACCAGCAGACTAATCATTCTGAACGATAAGAAAGGGCATGATCCCTAGTGCTCAGTGTCTCAGGACCCATCCGGGCTCCCCAGAAGGACTCCTCATGAGTGTGTGTGTGTGTGTGTGCGCGCGCACGCGTGTGTGCAGGCGCACACACTCACGACAGCTATTAGGTTTAAAAAAGAGGCTGCTGAAAGGGGCCATGCTTTCTTTTTATTTTCTGCCTTTTGACTCTCTTCAGAATCATCCCCAGTTCCTACTGTGTGTTAAGCACTGTAGTGTTCATCTTAAAATCATCGTTAATCATTAATTTCCTCAAATTGTGCTCATAATTAAGCAAAAATTTGTGACTTGTGTAGCTGATTAAAACACTTGGGAAGAAAATTTATTCCTTAAATTCTACACAGTTTAAACGCATGGCTGTCAGGAATATTCCTTTGGTTCAAATCAGCAGGTTAAAAAAGGTCTTAGGAGTCATCCACGTCGTAATAACAAAAGTAAGAATAATGGAATTTAGAAAAGTACACAAAAAATTAGATTAAAAAAACAACTACCAAATACTATATACGGAAATTTCATGGACAAATATCAATAAAAAAATTACCTGTAATGAAAAAGGGATAAAACATAACATTATTAAAATACAATTTTTCTCCTATCAAATATGCAACTTATTTTTTTAATTAAGGGCAATACTCTGTGCTGGTGAGACTATGGTAATTTAGGTTTTCTTATACTCTCTATAACCTGCTGCCAGTGAAAAAATAAATTTTTATAATCTTTCTGGGAAGTCAGAACTCCTATGGCCACCGCCCTATACTAAGGCAGTCCTTCTCAAACTTTAATTTGTAAAAGAATCATCTGGGGCTTTGAAAAACAAACAAACAAACAACAACAACAATAGCAACAAAACCCACCCAGGTTCTGATTGACTAAATCCAGGTGGGGACTGAGACTCTATTTCTAATAAGCTTCAAGGCAATGGGGATGCTGCAGGTCCAAGGACCATACTTTAAATTGCAAATTGTTAGAAGGATCCTCAGTAGTTCCCCCAAAAGAGCTGTACCTAAAGAAACAGGTATAGAAGACAGGTATCATGGGTGAGCACACATGTGATCATCATGGTATGGGACACCGAAGGAGAGGAATGACCCAAAGATGCGGCCAGTGCTTGAAGCCTAGAGGTTTCCTAAGAAGATGGTTAGGTTCCATGTTGGATGTGGTATTTGGGGAGTTCCTATGGTATAATCATTTGGGCATGTGCAAAAGGCAGAGGAACATGCAAGTTTGGAGCCTCAAGAAAGTTCCAAGTAGAGGCATATTAGGTTGAGCCACATGAAACCGTTAATAGCTAACCACTTTTAACCTACAAAAATGGTCATATCATTTGGCTCAATCTAATAAATTGGAGGATTACTTTCATGGTGGTAATAATGGAATGTATGGAGGTATATGATATTAGCCACGGCTAAGCAAAGTCTGATCTAAGGACTGAAATTTGGGAAATGCTTACATTTAGGGAATGAACAGAGAAAGAGAACTAATAAATGAAACTGTATTTGTTTGCTAGAGCTGCAGCAATGAAGTAAAACAGGTTGGATGGCTTACATTAGAAATTTATTTTCTCATGGTTCTGGAAGGTATAAGTGTGAGATCAAGCTGTTGGTAGAGATCAAGCTTTCTTCAGAGACCTCTCTCCTTGGCTTATAGATGGCCACCTGCTCCATGTGCCTTCCCTGTATATATGTCTGTCCTAATTCCCTCTTCTTATAAGAATACCAGTCATGTTGCACTATGGCTAATCCTAATAACCTCCTTTTAAGCTATTTACATCTTTAAAGATCCTCTCTCCAAAATATGTTCACATTCTGAAGTACTGGAAATTAGGGCTTCAACATTTAAATTTGAGGGAAACACAGTCCAGCCCATAATGGAAATTGACAAAGAATTTTCAAAAAGATAGGAAGAACCAGCACTGTACTTTCAGAATCTTAAGGAAACAGGATTTCATCATTTAACCCCAGAAATGAGAATACAACAGAAGGATGGTGGATGAGAGACTGGAAGAGTCCATTGAATTTCCAACTTGTAGGTCTTTGCTGACATTTGGAAAAGCAGTTTAAGTGATGAAATCGGGGGTGGAACTCAGAAAAGGAATTGGGAGAAGTGAAGACATCACAAAAAGAGTAAAGAGTCCCATTGGACCAAATAAAACAAACATAAATCCTTGGGCAATCCTTGGTCCAACGCTGCTATGACCTAGCGACTCCCTTTCTCTCCCAACTGAGGCACCTCCTCTTTATTTCCCCAGTAGGAGCCCAAATTTCTGTACCTTAAACAATGTGTCACAGTAATAAGTTTTGGAACAATTTCTATACTACCTTCTGAACACTCTAGTACTTTCCGGATAAAGTGTATAGTAGAAATCACTCGCAAATCATCCCCCTCCAGTAGATGGAGTTTACC
The DNA here is from genome assembly GCA_028534135.1 of Potos flavus. Lineage (NCBI taxonomy): Eukaryota > Metazoa > Chordata > Mammalia > Carnivora > Procyonidae > Potos > Potos flavus. Next base: position 57,545,983 of record CM052896.1, read on the forward strand.
TAAGACCACAAGCTTCAAAGAGGGAGGAAAAAGGTTCTCTTTTGTCTCAAAATTAGTCAAAGACAAATAGTCAGCAATGAGGCATCCAAGTACATTTGCTGTTTATGTGACATCATCTCCACAGCATCATATGGCAAGGTCATAAGATTACCCACACACTTCTGGCAGGTCTCTCTACTGTCAGATATCAAGGGAAAGGAAGGACATTTAACGCAAATAAAAATATTTCAGTCATTCCAGTATCAAGTTTCCTTTTAGTTTAAACATTCAAGTCATTGACAATTCACTTTTAATCAAGATCCGCTCAAGTACTCTCTCCTTCGAAGATCCAACCACTTGCAGACTTTGCCATCTTCTCCCTTCTCTTCTCAAAAGGGTGTCTGGGTATACGTTGGGGGAAGGAGCTTGCCAGGTCTTGTGGCACTGGATTGAAGAAGTCCTCTGATCTGAGATCTCTGCTATCGTGTTTCTCTCTCACCTGGCAGCTACTCCCTCTGCTGGCATTCAGGTCTGAAGTCAGTAGCTGATTGCTTGATGTATGGTTCCTTCTAACTTGACTGGTGCCTGTTGACGAACCTTTGACTCTTACTGTTGAATTGACATAGGCATCCAGTATTCAGCCCCTGGTATGATTTACTTCCCCAGAGCAGATACCATGGTAGGCCCACTAGATCTCAGGTCTGCCCCAACTAAAATACAATCTCAGCAAAGGCAGAGTTTTAGCAATAGAATTTTTCACTGCTGTATTCCCCGTGCTTAGAACTGTCTGTAATCCATAGTCAGCAGTCAGCACTTAATAAATATCTAGGATAAATGAATTTTCTAAGCTTGGCTCTTGCTGTGTTAAAGGAAAAATATCCTTTTTTTCTTTCTTCTCACCGATTTCCACATTTGGCAAAATCTCTATCTGAATATCTGAAATGGAATGTTAGCTCTTTTTTTTTCACTTTGCATCACTTCTTTAATGAGTGTAAACCCTTCCTCCTTCCTCTCTTCCAACCGTCACACACTCACCCCTTGGAGAGAAGGTCATCCAACACACACACACACACACACACACACACACACACACACACACTTAGTGATCCCAAGTTGATAAAGGAGGAAAGTGTTTCCCCAAAATGTTGGATTTCATGTCTTTCATATCCAACTGAAAGGAAAGAATCATAAAAAGCAAAATGGAAAAGTTGTAGAAAGGAATGTCTCTTCTCCACCCTATTTCTTTCTCTGGGGGAGTTCAAAAAGAATAACTTTGATAACCTTGCTCCTCTTTCATTTCACCAGTAAAGATGAAGGCATAAGAGGCAAATGGAATTACTTATCGGATTAGTAAATTTGGTATGACCCTGCCTCTCTCCTTGCTCCTAGGGAGCAGGTCAGCCCATCTGCAGGGAGTCAGCTCAGCTAGCCCATCTGAACGCACTCTAAGATATATTGTTCAAATTTTATCAGTAATAAAGGTGTTCCTTCAGTACTCCATTAGCTTACTGCTGATTTATTTCTTGATTAATTCAGAATCTGGGTAAGGAAGAGAAGCATTATTTATTGCACTGCCTCAGAAAACCTCCAAATTGGAATATTCTCCTCAACCTAGATCTATCAATAGATACTTAGTCATTAGATAATGAAAATCCAAAGTATGCATGGTATGGATGAAATAAATGCCTAAGTTGAATTATTTAACATGTTGCAGAGTATAGGAGATAACAGAACTCCAGCATTCTGATGCTATCCCGTCCCATCTTTTTGCTTCCACCTTGGGCAGGGCTGCTTATCTTGTCTAGATTTGTTAAAGAAACAAATTTCAGGAGCTTTCCTTATTAACCAGTTGCACTTTTTTTTAAGATTGGATTATAAAAAATTATAATCTTTTATAATAAGATTATTAAGAAATCATTGGCTAACAGCAATGCAAAGGAAGCACTCTCAGCTGGAAAACAGGGAAGCTTACTTCGTTTATATTCCAGTCACTTTATGCTCCGTTGCCTCAGCTCTAAGGGGGGACAGATGGACTAGATGTGCTCTAACATGCCATTCTATACATTTTCTAGACAATTCGTCTTCATCTCAGGTAGAGTGCCAAAGTAGCCAATCAGCGTTCTTCGTTAAGTAAACTTTCATAAAGTCACCTCTAAATTAAAGATATTCCTAAACCCTATTTTTCTAATCTTAGTAAAATCACCTTGTGTCCCTTCACAGATACTATTTTCTATTAGTTGAGTGGTAACTTTTTGCTTCCAAAATACATTTTAAATAGCGATGCCTTTTTTTAAAGGGGATGTTGGCCAGAGTAGCTGACACTAGGATAGTTTAATTAGTTACACATTTGCCTCCTATCCAGGCCCAATAAATATGCATTCATCAGCACAGCTGCATCTCAGCATGCACATTTAAATTAAAGAGGCTTCCTCAGAGGCTGGGGCAATCCTGGCATCTCCTCACTTTGCCAGAAGCCACATCAAATCCTGAATCAGTTAGCTACTTAGAATTTCTTCATAGGTGTCTTCTTGTAGCAATCACAAACCTGCTGCCAGATTAGATTTTCATATTGTTGCCTCATAGCCTACGGATTATTTTTAAATGAAATAATAGTACTCGCTCTTTAGTGAAATGAAACTTTTTTTTCCCTTTTCTCTCTTAAATGGATGTACATCAATGACATTTGATATAAGAGATTCAAGACTATTATCTCATGTTTTCCTTTTATTTCACGATTGCTTTTCTAAAATGAAGCATCATTAATTGAAAGTGAAATTAAACCTCACAGATTTGTTTTTGTACATTAGGATCCAAATGTAAGTTATCCCAGCTAAGAGACATCGGATTAATGGATATTCAAAATAAATCGCTGTTTCTTGAACGTGAACATTTTAAAATGAGGTATATATTCTTTTCTTCCCAATCAGAAATCCCTAGCTAATAGGAAAGGGGGCATTCTGACCAGTGCTGTGTCAGTCTCTGAACATTCATCTACAGCTTGCATCTGACATTAGCAATGATGGATGAGCCAACTTGCTGTTTGCTCTCCCCTGCAGAGAAAACGGGTTTCCTTCTTTTCCAGAAAGCCAACGGGAAAAGGATGAGAAGGAGACGGATGTGCATTTAAGAGGCACCTGCAGGGGCCCTGTCGGTATGACAGGCATCAGTGGTACCTGTCACCACATGGCACCAGGCCAGGAGGCTTCAGAACCTGCACCACGTCCCCCTAGACTGGTCCTCAGACTGGACCCAGAGAAGAAGAGACCTCACTTCACCATGTGTAAGGGCCCTCCCTGAGAGCTGCCCACAGTGAGACTTTACAGACTGGCACGAAGGAGCAACTGCCATTATCGCCACAGGAAGAGAATTTTACACATCTCAAAGACAGCCATAGGATGGATGAAACAGAGAGGAATGGTGGAGCAGCTTGGGGAAAGGAGGTGATGAATACAGGGGAAGTAAAGGAGAGAGAGGGTGAAGGAGATCTCAGATTTTCCTCCTACTGTTCACTACTTTAAATAACAAGAAGGTTAATGCTTTCGGCGGTCCTAAAATACACCTATGCCTGCCAGGTTCCTGAAGGTTAATAGCTACTGCTGGGGGAGCTGCCCTAATTTGTTATGCCTTTTAACGACCTTCCTGCAGGCAAACACCAGAAGAGGCCTGCCTGCAGGTGTGCTGTGCGCTCACAGGGCAATGACCCCTCCGTGGGAAATGTGCAACATGAGGTAGAATCCTGGAGAAGTTTATCAGTGATTGGCAGTGATTGATATTCAGGGGCAACCCTTGCTAGACAATTTCACATTTTCATCTGTCTTTTAGGTGTTTTCAGTGGAGTTTTCAATTATACGTCAACTGTTCTTTTCCTGTCACCTTCAAGTTCCTGTACTATCCACAAAATGCTCTTATAATACAATTCATGCCTGTGAGATGTTGACGAGAGAAGTGAATGGCATGACACAACCTAGTCCACAGCCATGCTGTTTCCCCTTCCCCTGGGAACAACGATTATTTCAAACCCAAAAATTAGGACACACAGACATTTGTCTGAAACAGGAAATTCCAAGGAACGACCATAACTTTTTGCAACAAACTAGTTCCTAGTGACTCAGTGATTAAACTGGGCTACATTAGGCCAATTTCCTAACCTGGAACATGGATGTTAAAAAATGCATGCATTGCTATTCTTTTGATATAAAGGTAGAAACTGTTACCAACCCAAGGGGTTAGTTCAGCCACTCATTTTTACTAGCAACATCAGAGAGATTCTTTGTTTTCCTTTAAAGCAGGTCACACCAACATGGCCCTCTCCCATCTTCTTTATCAACTGGTAAGGAGAAACACACTTATTCATGCCTGCTCCCTTACTTCATGCTATTTGTAGGAGTAGGTAGAGAAGCAGGCAGTCACCTGTGTGGTATATAAAAGGGCAGGGAATAAAGCCTCCTTCCAGTAGTCATAATATGCTAGAGGCTTTGCCCTATTATTATAGTTTCACTTTTTTGGTTCTGGAAAGAATTTCTATCTTCTTGGGGTCCTCTTTTATATGGTAATAAAGCTGGTAGGGGCCATACGCCTTATTTGCTTACTGTGTTAAGTGTGGTGTGGAAAAGACAAGATATGGCAGTGGGTTTGGTGTGGAAAGATAGGATGGTTAAGTCCTAGTTCTATCACTGTGCATTTGGGTTGGGCCCTTTGCTTCCTTAAGCTCCAATTTAGTCATCTGTATAAAATGGAATTAATACTGTCTGTGCCACATATGTCCCTGGGTGATTGTGAAGGTCAAAGGAAATAATTTATATAGAAATGCCATGTAAACTATAAAGGTCCTATCAATTCAATATTTTATCATTGTTGATTAATGTCTTAGTTGAGATCAAGTAATAGCTCAGTTAAACAAAATGTAAAATCTATATTAAAAAAAAAGTGCCTAGACTGAGGTGGATAGTTCTAAACTGATGAATGCTGAGCATACTGAGGAAAAGAGAAGTACAGATAAAGAGTAAGGCATCATCAAAAAAAAAAAAAAAAAAAGAGTAAGGCATCTAGGGTAATCATTAGTACTATCTATGCCTTTTTTTTTAATGCCTTTTCCCTGCACCTGAATGGCTTTTATTTCCCTGCCCAACTAAAGATAGTGTAGCTGTTTTCGCTTTGCAATGAAATATGAGCAAAAGAAAGAAATATATTCAACAGGATGCCTCCACCTCTTTGATCCTTGAGGAGCTATGATAATGCAGAAATCCCCAATAACCCACGTTAGGTGTGGAGTATGAGCAAGAAATAAACTCTTGGTGTATTCAGCCACTGAGATTTCAAGATCATTTGCTAGCCTATTCTGCTGGTATGGGTCAAACATAAATTTTGTGCAGGACCCACTCCCTAGATTTGACCCTCTCTCAGCTGTACTTTAATCTCCTGCTCTTTGAGGGAAAGAGACTCTGACAATGGTTTTCCTATGGATAGCTTACATTTGTTAATAGTGTTTCAGGATTGGTGGAACCAGTAAGTTGGCTTTGGTTTCCTTTATTGAAAATTAAGGAATGGATACACTGTGGCTCAATTCTTATTTGTCCAACATTTGGCAGCTTATCCTTACATAAAAGCTGAGAGATCTTCTCTGTGAAGGAAGAGCCACTTTTGGGATCTGGCAGATAGCAAATGAATGCTAAGCAAATTCTGGAAGGAAGTTAATATAGATCATTAAACAGGGTTCGTTGCCATGAAAAAGTAAGGTTTGAAGAAATATTATAAAAGATAAAAAGGGTACAGTTTATCAACAAAAAGGAAAAAAAATTAGGAAGATAAGAGAGCAATTTTGTAGCCCCCTAAAAGCCTGTCCTACTTGACGAGAGGTGGGAAAACTAACTGGACTGGAGGATATTTGAGGAGAATTCCATTATGTTTCAACTGGAAGCTTCTGGTTGGTAATCAACAAAAACCAGCTGTAATATAATCAACAAAACCTAAATCTAATTGAAGCAGAAAAGCAAAATTGACTTGAAAGATGCTGAGTAGCTCACACATTGTGAAGAAGGCTGAAGAAACAAACTCAGCAAGGATTAAAGCTGATTAGGGGTCCAGGGAGCAGGGGCAAACGGACAGTCTTAGAAATGAATGAGTTCCTGCCATTTTGAGTTTTTTTGGTCACTCTGCTCATGTCAAACTGTGGGTAAAAGGTTTGGATCACGGACTTTTGCCTAGGCCAGAGTGAGGCCGGACACTTGGGTTGACAGTCCTAGAAGATTCTATGCAATAGAGCAAAATTGAATGATGTTACCAGGAAAAAAAAAATGTTGAGCGGCAAAACAAATTCCACCAAAACCAGCAATAGAAATGTAGCTTTGGAGTAGTAAGACTGAGTTTAGATTTGACTTAAGAAATAACTAGAAACTATAGTAGGTAGATTGTACATGGAAATGGCATTCCCTAAATAATACTTAGAGAAAAGATCTTTACTTTTGTGTACACACACACACACACACACACACACAAAGGGAAGATGGAAGCAATAGTCAGGTAACAGATCGCTGGAATAGTATGAATTCATGTGAGGTAGACACTTCCTGTGAGGTGCTGACTTTTCGAAAGAAGAGGAATAAATCTGAATCCTCTGAAAAATTGTCACGGGTAGCAATGGACTTGGTTTGGGGATTGAAACACAGAGGAATAAAAGACAACTCGTGCTGTAGCAAGATAATCAAATCATGTAGAAAAGTTTCATACCGAGCAGATAGTGGTAATTAAAAATGATTCTCATTTAACAACTCTGAATGCAGCACACCGATTTCAAGATTTCTGCAAGTGATTAATCTTTTCTCTTCATGATAAATTGAATTGAATTTCTATGTTTGGACTCAGTGAATGCTGATGGGTCCAAAATCTCCTTTTAAATCCATTTTTAAAAAATTCTTTTCCTCTCTTCCTTCGATTCATCACCCTAAGAACTGTTGTTCAGATTGCGGTGAGTTCTAAATGGATTGATTGCTTGTTTTAAATAGCTCTCTCATTTCCTCTGGGGGAAGGAACTGTACTTTTAAGAAGGCCTGCTCTGAGGCATAATGCGAGATCACGATTCAGGGCCCCTCTCATATTTTCAAGCAAGAATATGAAATGAGACACCTACAGTACCTGAGGAGAGTTAGAATTTTTCTCAGAAGACAGGAGATTTTGTTCTTTTATCTGCACTGTGCATGCAAATGTAGGGTATGCGCGTGCACATTCACAAGCTTTCAAAGATAGGCAGAGGAAGGGCAATAATGTTGAACAGCAGCGTGAGAAATGAAGCACAAAAGGAACAGAATATATCCTTATAGGGAGGAGATGGTGACAAGGAGGAGGGGAGACCTTAGGCTGACAGACAATGAAGTAGGAGGATGGAAGTTTTTAAAAGTTAATAACTTAATGAACTTTAAATTTCCAAAAATAAGAGGGAAAAGGAAGATATATGTATATCCTATTTAAGAACTCTATACTTGGGAGTTAAGAATGTTATTTTACTTAAGCATTATAACTCCTACAGACAAAAGAGTTTGGAATCTAAGTATTAAGTTTGAAATATACCTTCCTCTAGGAATAATGAGTGCCAAGCTCAGCTGACTTTGCACATCTCCCCGTAGCCATATAGGGGGAGTAACTGATGAATGGACTGTGAGGAGAGATCTTTATTGGGGTCTTTCAGAAGAAGATCTTCAGAACCAAAGTATTTTGTAATTTGAATGGACTAAAACGAGTCCCTGGGGCTTCTTAAGACTCTAAAAGAAATCCTAACTCTTGGGGCAGGTTTGGAAGGCTTTTTATTTACAATGTTCACATATAAAAAATGGTGACCAGCTGTTCTCCTGGCCTGGTCCTTGCCACGGCCAGAACAAGAAGGAAGGATCTAAATCACAAAAAGAGGGTTGTTTAAACATAAGGGAAGACTTCCTGCTTTGATTCAGTGGGGGAAAAAATTACACTGCAGTCCAAAGAATTTAGGCAGATTTAGGCAGAGCTTTGTCACTAACTATCACATTGAAGAGGAAAAGTTAAGTATGTGAGCCCCAGTTTCCTCTTCTTTAGAAAAGTGGTGCTGAACTAGATTCTCATTCATGTCACTTCTACAGTTAGTGGCAGAGCTGTGTCTAGAATCCATGCTTCTGGATGCCATCCACTTCTTTAACCCACCATCCATCTCTAACCTGTGCAATAAAAGGTTTAATACAGACTGGGGAGAAGATAGGTGAGAATCTGTTTGGAAAGAGTTGATTAAAGCTGTGCATTATGAAAGGACAAGGTGCTTCCTTACTATGAAGCCAAGTTGAGGAGAGATGGCTTTCACCCGGAAAAGCTTAATGATGAGTGGCTATCTCTATAAACAGAGAATAAGGACTACCTTGGATGCAAGCTACATTTTAATCAACAGCAGGTACAGGTGCTTATTTCTCATAGGTCGCAGACAGTAGCAGGGCTTGAGTGCTTGAAAGAATCCCACCCAACAGATCTAACAGAATAGAAACCTCTATGAATGGTCATTCAGAGATGCATCAACTATATGGAAGGATGGTCAAGCAGAAAGCCCCTGCCAAAAATCTCAAAGAACCCACCAGCTGTCTCATGAAACAAAGAACCAGTATTATGTCATGGGCCATGCATAGGACACCGATATATAGTACAGAAGACCAGTCATAGCAGAACTTGATCTTTGAGGGCACCCGGGTGGCTCTGTTAGTTAAGTGTCCAACTCTTGATCTCAGCTCCGATCTTGATCTCAGGGTCATGAGTTTAAGCCCCACCTTGGGCTCCACTCTGGGTGTGGCATCTACTTAAAAAAAAAAAAAAAAGAACTTGATCCTTCCTTCTAATCATCCTTCTTTCTTGAACCTAACTTTGGAGAAACCAGATACAGCATATAAAATTTAAAAGTAGGTAAAGTGAAGAAAGGAGAAGAAAAAAGAAAGAAAAGAAGGAAAGGGAGGAGGAGAAGGAGAGAGGGAAGGAAAAGAGAAAAGAAAACAAAAGAAAAGAAACTGGCCTTGATCCCTTTCCTCACTACAGACTTCTAAATATGGGTCAAGTTTGAGCTACGGTGGGAAAAGGAGAAATAGGAGATTGAATGAGAGATTAAAATTTTTATATTAGACTTGAATTGACCTAATTTTTTTTAATAGTGGGGTAGATTATTGTTCAGCAATGATTCATTCTCTCTACCTCCTGGAGGAGTATGCTTCCCTGCTTATTTAAGCATGTGGGTCAGAAGTGACTGTGTGGACATTTCAAACCGACACGTTTAGTTAGTTAGCATGAATGTCTTCTGTTACCACTCTGGAAACTCCTGACTTCACTATGAAAAGAACATGCCCCAGAAAGTCTCTGCTCCTTTTAGCTGGGGGCCCCAAAATGAGATAAATGAAGTAGAAAGACAATGGGCAATCTGCACAGCTGTAGATTTTTTTTTTATTTTTAATTTTTTGGGGAATTCGTTTCATATTTAATACTTAAGTGCTGAAAATGATAGAAACTCTTTTTCTTTGTTATTGAAAAGAAATAGGTAACTTTGTAAAAGTCAGAAAATGCCAGTGTCCTTTTGATCCCATCCTAGATTTTTTGGCTGTCAGCTAGATCCAGCATAAACAGCAAAAGATGCATTTCTGAACTCTAGGTATTTGAAAGTAGAAGACACGATTGCATATATAATAATTAACAGCACAATCTAACGGGTTTTATCTCACTCTGAACACAGCTGTTTCTTCCTGACTCGGAGGCCAATATTAAGAGAAAGTCAACATATTTACAAATGAGATTTAATAATGCTTACAAGAATAGAGTTCATCCATAAATAGGGCACTCAGCTAAACCACTTGCCCATGAGCATGAGTATCAACACTTATGGCCACAAGTTTGGGGCTGATTATTATGCATCATTATTGTGGTAATATCTGACTAAGCTCAATAGTAACCCATTCAAAAAGAGTAAAAGTTAAAGAGAATAAAAAGAAATTCAGTGGAAAGTTTCCCTCCCTCTCCAGTTACCCTAGCCAACAATTTCCCTTCCCATAGGCACATACTTCTAGTAGGTCCTGTGATATTCCAAAGGGTATTTAATCAGACATAATTTTTTTCTCCCTTTATCACATATTGGTAGGTTGTTATATTTACTTTTTTGCCTTTTTTCCCACTTGACATTTTGCTTTAGTACATAAAGAACATCTTCATTCTTTTTTGGCACCACATAGCACGCATTATATTAATGTATGGGTCATAGTTTCTAATACAGTACTTGAGAAGTGATCAAGAAAAGTTATAGGATCTGCTCAATACATGGTCCAGGGGTAGTCATGGAGCACTGAGTGGTTGGGATTGAAAGGCTATAGTAGGAAAGAATAAAATTGTTTACTGCCTTGAACCCTACTGAGACCAGCCCATTCAGTAAGTCAGTTGTTTTAGGATTAAATGAGTTAATAAATGTAAATCACTTAGAAAAGTGTCTGGCATATAGTAAGTGTTCAGTATATGTACAGTTGACCCTTGAACAACAAGGGTTAGAACTATGTGGGTCCATTTACACAGATTCTTTTCAATAAATACTATACAGTACTATAAACGTATTTTTCTTAACATTTTTCTTAACACTTTCTTTACTCTAGCTTACTTTATTGTAAAAATACGGTGTATAATACATATATGAAATATGTATTAATTGACTGTTTATATTATTAGTGAGGCTTTTAGTCAACATTAAGCTATTAGTAGTTAAGTTTTTGGAAAATCAAAAGTTATATGCAGATTTTTGACTGCATGTGGGTTAGTGCCCCTAACCCCCACACAGATCAAGGGTCAACTGTAATTGTCCCCTCCTTTTCTTCCCCCTGGCTTTGACTGCACTCACCTCACAGGATCAGAGGTTCTCCCTGCACCCCTCGGAGGACTCCGATGCAGTGTCTTCATTTCTTCCCCTCACTGTCTACGTTTCACATGTCTCTGTCCTCATGGGGCTAGAATCACATAGATTTGGAAGTCAGACAGGCAGGTTTAACTCTAGCTATGTATTCATTCTTGGGTGATCTTGGACCATGCAAAACATTCATTTTTCTATTCTGTAAAACGGTGAAAATTACACATACCTCATAATACTTTTGTATGGTTTAAAGGGACAATGTAAATGACACGTCTGACACATAGAAGCCCTGAATAGTTAACTCCCTTTACTCCAATTTTCTCTCCTCATCTGTCTCTATGTAAGTGATCCCCAAATCTCTATAGATCACCTAATTTCTATTTTACAAATGAACAAATAAAGTCTCACTCTTTCTCAAGTATCCAAGAACCTATTGGACAAACAAAGAGATGTCATTGGCATCTCCACTGCAATAGATCCAAACCAATCTTTCCTTCCCCACTGATTCCAAATTATCCACCCCACTTGACTCTCTTGTCTGTGAATGCCCCTTCTCACCCATTCTTAAATCTCACTGTTATTGTCAATTCTTTCTTTTCTCATTCCTCATATATCCATTCATTTGCTGAATCCATATATTCATGATGATTATGTAATCAAAGGTCTTCAAAGCTGGAAGGAATTTTGGTGTCTCATTAAAAATCATCCCTATTCCACAGATGAGGAAAACTAAGGCCTAGAGAAGTAAGGGGAGGTCTGCTTAGGGGAGAGGTAGAACTAAGATCTGAGTCCTTGGAGATGCAGGACAGTGTTCTTTTCATAACACTCCACTAATAGACTTCTTTCTTAACATTTCTGCTGTTTCCACCATGTATTAGACCACTGTATATCTGCCCCATTATTACAGCAGTCTTCTACCTCTTCTCTCTGCCCCAATTTATCTATATACACCTTCCTGACTAATCTCATGACAGTACAGTCTTCCATGATACAAGATTATAGCATCTGTTCTGGTTCCCACAGTAGACCTAGGGTACTGTTTTTCATACTTAGTCATTTTGTAATCACCTTCACAACTTTGGTCATATTCATCTTCACATACACTTACTATTTACCTAAGAGTTTCTTAACTCCACCTTACGTGAACTCATTTTTTTCCCCTTAGCTCCATAGTAAGCAATAATAATCTGTGAAATCATGAGTTTGGTACAATAGTGTATTTTTTTAAATGTATGTTGAAATATATGTTACTATTAAAATTAAGATTCTTTCTTGTGTGTCACCTAAAACCATGTCAAATACCGTATTTCATAAGATGCGAACCTTGTAAATGAGTGAAAATTCGAAGAAAATTTGATTGGTTTAAAGAAGAATGTACAAACAATTAGAATGTTCTGAAAATAATGTAGTAAGTGTCCTATCACTAAAGACATACAAGCCAAGACTGACCCATCACTTTTAAGGGATCACAAGCATTAATAACATAGAATAGATTATTTTCAAGGTTTTTTCCAACTCTGACATTTCATAATTTTAAGGCCTAACCTAGTACTTTCTAATTAGTTACTACCAAATGAATCTTTTGCAGAATATTTAATTCACGCTTCCCCCACGAGAAAGCTGTGGTTGTTCTCTATTGCCTTCCAAATGAATACTTTATGAAATGAGAGGATTACTCCTTCCTTTTAACTTGATTAAGTTTCTAATGAGTTTCTACTTGTTTATTCAATCAAACAATTTCTTTTCACTTACAGTCCTCCAGACTTTCATTTTAACTCCTCTCCAAAAAAGGAGACACTTCAACCCCAAGTCCAAGGTCATTTCCTAAGTAGAAACTCCACTGAAATCAACAGAAGGCATGAGCATCTTAATTCCTTTGGAGTAAGGAACATTTTTCCTCACACTCGATCACAGAATTAAACCTGGGCTACTCTCATTTCTGAATTTCTATTTTGTTTTCAGTTCCCATTTCTTAAAAAAAATAACAACTGCAATATTCCTCAAAAAGGTGAGGGGGTCCAGACTACTAATCTCTCTCTCTCTGAAGCAAAAAAAGAGAATTTATAGCTTTTAGTGGTTGTGAAAACCAGGAAATAATAGAGAAATCATGCATTCTGCAGGAATTCTCCTGAGTGTATTAAATTAAACTGACAGCGTTGATATCGCTATTCATGTTGAAATAATTAGCAATTCTAAGGCTATTAATGGCGTATTGTATCACTGTTTTAGAATGAGTAGGATGAATGCAAAAACCTTTTGGTGACTTTTGCTCCTACTAAAATTTAATTAGCCTTAGTTACTGACCTCATGTTTTATGTAACAGTACACTCCAAAATGATCTCATAAAGAATTGAAGTTTTAGAAGAAAGTCATTCTTGCTTTAAAAACTAGCATCACATAAAAGTTCTCTGAGTGTTTTTTAACTATTTTTGTATTCTTATAATTGCTAACATTACCTATGGGACTGACTGACTTTGAATTTAATTGAAGTAAAAATGCATCTCTTTGACAAGGTCATTCTTTAAAGTGGAACTGTACTACTTTGCATTACAGTTCTGATTTTTTTCTTTCTAAATTAACTATGATCTATAAAATTATCGATAAAGAATAATATCTTGGCCATCAAATATTAATAATGATTACAAGAGAGGGAAACTACCTTTAATGCACATAAAATTTATGGGTGGTAATGATCTCTACTAAATCTGGAAGACTGGGTCTGTGCAGCTGGGGGTGGGCAATACAGTGGGGTTCAATGGAAGGCTCTGAGCCAGAACAGCTATGCTTCATGAGAGACTGGAGACTATGAAGTCTAAATGAGCTGAAATCACGCAAAGACTTAAAAACAAAATAAAACAGGAAGTACTACACATGGTACAGTGTTGTTGTTTGGGGGTAAATGGGAAGGAGTTAACCCAATACCATTTCCATGTTATTTAGTGGGAGTTTTATGAATGTGCTGTGATTCTACCTTGTTCTGAAAGCACATTATGGAAATGATGATTTAGCATTAATAGATTATCTTTCTTTGACAATTGCAGACATATTGGACTTTCTGCCCCTTCAGAAAGTCATTATTAAATGTCACTTCTCAGCTTTGAGAAAAACGGAGAAGGATGTTCTAATCTTCCTTCTAGTGGATGAACTGACCTAGAAGCTTACACTAAACTTCTTCTGAGCTAAAGCCAGAATCATGCTGGTCAAATGAAGCACAAGAGCTCAATATGTTCAAAGTGCAATGTCTGAGGGACCTGTGACTTTTTTCCATGCAACCTTCAGTTTTTCAAGAACTCTTACTTAAAAAAAAAAAAAGCCATCTTATTTCAATATTACAATTGTATTATGCCAGAGGCTACAGGACATATAGTAGTCGTGGAAATCCCTTGGTTAATAGTATTTGCAAATATCACTTGAGGCAGGGTTATTACTCCAGAATGAGTCACCAACTGTGAGCATTGCAGTGATGGCTTTATGGAATGAGAGAAGCAGTTTGGGAGAGCATGAACCTTGGAGGTCAAAGGAAACAAAACAAGACAAAACACTGGGTTCAACGTTCAACTATCTGCAAGATATAAATATGGATAAATCACTAAATTCCTGTGAGCTCCAGTTTCTTCAGCCACAAAACAGAGTCAATATAAATTGACTTCCAGTTTCCTGTGAGAATCAAATGAGATAATATATATATCAAAGATACTTGAATTTCCAAGGAGTTATACATATGTAAGTTGCAGTTATTAATAAAAGTAATTCATTTTTGCCATGTCAGACCTGCTCCTCATTTGGAACTCTCTGCACAGGATACATGGGCTACAAAAATACACTCTTCTTCTGATTGTATCTCATCTCCACACAGAAGTGAGGGTTATACTCATCCTATATGTGGTCAAGTAATTCACTGTATATATGATTCGTGTCATTATAATCAGTCAACAAACTTATTGACTGCTCTGTATAGAGCAACATGTTAGGTCCTTTGGAATAAAAAAAAAGTAATGAAAATGAAAAAAAGGAGTGTGTGATTTAATTAAAAAGACTGAGCTGAAGAATGTTTGTGAAAAAATATATGAAGTCAAATAGGTGTTTGTAGACGACTGAACTGTGTCAATTAAGGAGGCTGTGTTAAAGAGGCAAGTTTTATAAAGGTTCTGGGCTTGGAATGGCAGAGTTCAAGGGGAAGTGATATTTTCAAGGAGAAAGAAGAGTGTGGCACAGTGAGGACCTATTCCATGGCCTCCTGCAGGTGCTTATTCAAACTAGTAATCATATATTCTCCCCTTACTTCTCCTCTCGACATTTGTCTGTGAAGCCTGAATGCTGTAGAACCAGATATCTGCCTTCTAGAAGCCTAAGTCCTAAAATTAAATTGAAGCAAAAAATGGACTCTACTAGGAAGATTTTAGAATATTGCACAGATGCCCATCCAAAGAAAAAGAGGGTTTTGTGGGAAAGATTAATTTTTCACAGAGAGAGAGCTTGAAAGGACACACATAGGCATTCCTAGCTTTTTCTTTTCTTTTCTGATGTAGAGCAGGTTTGGGTTTTCTTTTTTTTAAAGATTTTATTTATTTATTTGACAGAGAGAGAGATCACAAGTAGGCAGAGAGGCAGGCAGAGAGAGAGGGGGAAGCAGGCTCCCCGCTGAGCAGAGAGCCCGATGTGGGGCTCGATCCCAGGACCCTGAGATCATGACCTGAGCCGAAGGCAGAGGCGTTAACCCACTGAGCCACCCAGGTGCCCCAGGTTTGGGTTTTCAATTTTCTTTTTACTTATAGATACGATATAGTGCTAGAGATTGAGAACTTGAGTTTTATATGCAATGGGACTTGGTAACTTTGGGCAAATCACTTGCCCTCTTGAGTCTCAGTTTTTCCATTTCAAAATAAGAATTCTGTGTATTCTCCAGAATTTTAGAACAGAGTATATCGAATTTCTTAGGAGGGAAAAAAACACTATAAAGATTAAATGTTGGCTTCTGTTAATATTCTTTTAAAAACAAAATCCAAAACACCTGTAAGAAAACTTATCAGCCTTCTTTAGCCCAACATTTTTATAACAGTTACTCTTATATCAACTGAAACTGAGCCATGAGAAAGTCTACAATGGATTAGAAAATCTTAAGATGAAACTCAGCCCTTGTTGAACAGAAATCTGTGACCCTGAGACATCGAAAGAGGTACCCAAAGAGGGAAAAATTATTCTACCTTATCCTGGATGACTGCTCTTCTGCTTTTATTGAAAATTTTCTAAATCCTCTACTAATTACTCCTAAATGTGTACATAAATTAGCCACTCAATCCAGAATATTTTAAATTATCATCCAATTATATTTCTGGACTTTAGCCTCTTAAACTGCTCAAGACAACAAAGAATTCCATTAAAGAAAAACGAACTTATCTGAGATCTTTCCCACTGAATGATCAGGAAAGGTGTCTCCCTTAATGAAAGTATGATAGGAAACAACATAAATCAAGAAAATATGGGAGACAGAGTATCTGGCGGGTCCTACTATTACAAAAGTAACAAGTGAGTAAAAAAATAAAAAAAATGAAGCCTCAGTAACCTCAACAATTCTACATGGGTGTTCAAAAACAAGAATTTACCTGTCATTAGTGCAAGAGAATGCAAGAGATGTTATGTTTTATTTTCTCACATAAATTTTAGATGAAGACGTGAAAGTGGGATTCTTTGAGTTGACAGCAGCAGTAGTCAAATCCCATTCTAACCCCATCCCCAGATGAGGTCAGGAAAAGCTCTTGAAAGTGGCTTATTTTACATCATAGCCCCAGGTTAAGCCAAAATAATCCAGGAGGAGGAAAACAACAATCATAACAACAAAAAAATTCCCACAGTGAGCTACACACCCCAGATGCCCAGACTTTCCATGGGATCTTAATGAGGGTCAGAGGTCAGTGCTAAGGAGCCTGGTGAAACAGTGAGAACCAAGATCCTGTTTCCATTTTAATGCCCTTATGTTTATGTTTTGCGTTCTGCAGGGGAAAGGCCGAGACAATTCTACTTCCAGGGAGGCCAGAGAAAAATGCACTGGATGTAGTAGTTTGACAGAAAAATAGAGGTGTTCCATAGGGCCAAAGGTAGCCTCAGTTCAGAAAAATACAGAATTGCCAAAAAATATACTGTTAGCTGAAAGTTCTCATTCAACCCTGGCCTAAAATTAAAGTACATTATTAAAATAAAGACCATTGTTTTCAATCTGCCCTTTCACCTCTCCACCCACACACCTCCAGAGAAGGCTGCTCCTGTTTAAATTTAGCAAAAATGTTAGTTATATAATAGTCATGAGCCAGCTCAACATCCCAGTTTCCCAATTTGTCATGCCTGACCTTCCTATCGCACTCTGATAAACCTCATTCTATTACAGCTGCTTATTTTGTTTATCTTAGAGACTCAGATTATCAGTTTATCATTAATTTAAACGTACCTGTTTGCTTGGCCCTTTCAGTCAAAACTGGCTTTTCTCTCTACAGCACTATTTTCCCCTGTGGGTAAAATGCTAGACCCCCTCCCACCAACCCTTAAACTGTCATTCCTTTCTCAGCTTCTGAACCTTTGATAACCTTTGAAACTAGATCCAAATCAACATTTCATGTAGTTCCTGAGCTTATCACTTTGGGATAACTTTAGCTTCTGGTTTCCAGGCCGGGACTTGCTGGAAATCCTGAAACAACATAAGTATGTTCATCTTAGAGGGAAGTTCAATGGGGATCGGAAATGCCACAGTCTATTCTGACCTTACCAAATGTCTAGCTGGTCCTGGCTGCGATTCAGGAGGAGCAAGCTTCTCAGACCATTCTGTGGTTAAACAGATAAGAGAAAATGTCATGACATCCTCATGTGGTTCTTCTGCCTAGGTCTAGTACTGAAAATGAAATAAGCCACAGGCCCCGGTGGTGAGCAATTACAAACAAAGTTTATTGAGTGCCTATTCTGTGCCAGGCTCTGAGATACGCACTTTACTTGGCTTATCTCCTTGAATCCATCCAATAGTCTTCCGAGGATAGTTACTATTATTCTCTCCATTGATAGATGGGAAAACTGAGGCTCAGAGAAGTTAATCTTAAAGTTAAAAAGCTAGAAAAGGCTAGAGCCAGTTTTAAACTCAGTCTGGATAAGAGCCAGCAGCCTGTCCTCTCCACTACGGCACCTCCTACCAGCACTGTGGGCCAGAAATCACCTGGTGAATGCTGACACCTGCTTCCTTCATCATCTCTACCACTTCCTAACAAGATTTCCTTCCCTGAGTCAGGTTGAGTCATAAACATCTGCACACACACACACACACACACAAATAATAAAAATTTTAAAAAGTAAAAAAGAAGGCCTATCTAGGTGACTCTGATACAAACCAGAATTGGAACCACTGACTACTACAGATAATAATGTTGATCAATAGATTTTATCAACTATAAAAGCAGTTTGTGAATGCTTTTATAATCAACATGCTCCTTGTGGGTAGAGACATCATCTTACAGATCTTTGCATTATTTTTTCTACTCACTTGTTGAACAAATAGATACTAAGTGCCTACTATATTCTAGGAACAGCAAGGGCCTTCCATAAACATCAGAGAAGGTCTCTGGGCTCAGAGAGCTTAAAGACCAGCTCTGTGATACCCCATGATGAAGCAGGGTCATAGTGGCCATTCAAGAAGCAACTATTGAGGGGCGCCTGGGTGGCTCAGTGGGTTAAAGCCTCTGCCTTCAGCTCAGGTCATGATCTCAGGGTCCTGGGATCAAGCCCCACATCGGGCTCTCTGCTCAGTGGGGAGCCTGCTTCCTCCTCTCTCTCTGACTGCCTCTCTGCCTACTTGTGATCTCTCTTTGTCAAATAAATAAATAAAATCTTTTTTTAAAAAAAAGAAGCAACTATTGAATTATTAAAGTATTTCTATGTATTGCTTTGCTTTTAACTATAGTTTGGGGCAGATATGATCTCTAAGAATCACCCTTTTGGTTAACTACTGCACAAAAAGACTATAGATTCTTTATCAGCACTCTTCCAGAATCATCACCCCACTTCCTTTCTTTTCAACATTAAGCCCCTATTCCTTTGTGGTTTGGAACAAAACATGATGCTCCACTGATAGAAAGATACTTCCCCAGTGGGGACAATATTTTCAATTTTCTTTTTCAGAACTGAGTCTATGTTCTCAATTCATCCTTTTTGGGCACCATTGAAATCCATTGAAAAGTGGTAGTTCAGAATGACTATGTCCCTAAGTTCTCCAACTCCAGTTTGGTTTGCATCAAGTTTCTCCTTGGCCATAAATCAAAAATTTCTGTTATCAAAACCAAAAAAGGAAGCAAGATTTGGTGTTTGAAATCCTAAAGACATGGTTTGCGCACTTAATTTTGTTATTGTTGTTGTTGTTGTTACAAATTTTCATGAAATTCATCTGGTCTTGGTTTCTAGACCTCCTGGTAGACAGGAAGTGTCTTAATAGTAGTCATTAATTAATTCAAAATTTGGGGCATATAAACTATTGATCTAAAGAAAAAAACTGTACCTCCCAGAGTATATAGTTGAGAAGACTAAAAATATATTCTTTCACTAAATTCCACTTCTTTGGTCAACTCATTTTCTTTTTTCTTTTTTTTTTTTTTAATTTTATTTATTTATTTGACACACAGAGAGATCACAAGTAGGCAGAGAAGCAGGAAGAGAAAGAGGGGGAAGCAGGCTCCCCACTGAGCAGAGAGCCGGATGCAGGGCTCGATCCCAGGACCCTGAGATCATGACCTGAGCCGAAGGCAGAGGCTTTAACCCACTGAGCCACCCAGGCGCTCATTTTCATACAATCCCAGATGTTTTTCTTAAAATAGTGATTTAAAAATATATGCATCTAATAAAATCCTCCTTAACATAAGGCAAACAAATCTTTAATCTCTTTTGGTTCCTACTATAAATTGCTTCCCTTTTAAAATACACCTGATCTCAGGAAATTGCTGGGATTTTATTTTAAATTAGTATATCTGACAGTAATAATTCAAAAATAACATATACATTTGATATTTAACATTCCTTGAAAAGCCAAGTCCTTCTTTGAGTGCCTAAAATAGGTGATATCCATTAAAATCCAATCTAGAAAAAAATAAAATAAAATAAAATCCAGTCTAGAAACTTGTTTAATTGGGAGCATGGGCATGAACTTGGGAAAAGAGATCAGGCCAAAATCTTGACTTCTCTTTGAACACTCTTTTAAGAGTGAAAATAAAAGGTACATTCATACAGAGGCCTCACAGAAAACTGAACAAGGGAAAAGCATTGTTATTAAAAGGAATGCAGACGAAGGGAAGGCGGAATCATCTGGATAGTGACCCTAACCTCAAAAGCCTAAGCTCACCTCTCGAGGGGCAACCTGGAAACTGAGTGAGACCCAACACTGTCTGAGTGATCTGTCTGGACCACAGAACTGAAAATTGGACCTGAGAATTTTCTCACTTTGTTTTTCAGTCAGACTATAAACAAAGATATTTTTATTACCTTCTGAACAATTTCCCTTTCCAAACACCATTTGTCAATCAAGTTGGGCACACAGAGCATACTCGAAGGTCTATGAAAGAAAACTTCCCTCTAGAGTAGCACCCAATTTAATACCCAATGCCTATTTTTTGAGTCTCTTCTGCTCCTCAACTGGAAATTCAATGGAAAAGAAGACCAGCAGGGTGAAGAATATCAAGAACCTGGGGATGAGGCTGGGAACTGTGTCTTAAATAATAGAGTAACATTTGCTCAACCAACCAGCTTCATAACCTGCAATTATACCAAGGTTTTTTTTTTTTTCTTTCTGGGTACACTGTATCTGAAGGTTAAAATGTAACAAAATAAAAAATAACCAAAAACCTACAGATTAATTTATTTTTCAATTCAATTTCCATTTATTTTATTTTCTATTTTTGTAGTTTTGTTGTTTTTATGAGAGGGTCAGAATGCATAACATTTAGAGGAAGTAGCCACTGAAATCAAATTTTCATTACACTTATCCATGGCCCCACTATAGCCAGATGTCTTGGAGTTGCTTTATAACCCACAGATGGGCACTTTACTGTGAGATAAGTTTGTAAAGAATAAAGTCTGGGGAATGGGGCAAATCCTTTAAAAACAAGCCAATCCCACCTTAATAAGTTAAATTGAGTAGGTTAAACTCTGTTCTCTGCAGCTATGAGGAGCCTTTACACCTTAGTCATTTAGTGTTTTGGGCAGCATTTCCTTCATTGTCAAAATGATCCAAATGATCTTCTACTGAAAGCATCTCTTTTTCAGTTTAGTCTAAAAATAATAGACTTTTTTTTTCTTTTTTAAAAGCATCTTAATGAAGAGACAATTAAATGACTCCTTCTCTCCAGAAAACACATATTCTATACTCTTAGCCCATTATTAAAAGTTACCAGGTCTTTACCAAAAAAAAAAAAAAAAAAAAAGATATTGACTCTGTGGTGCCAAGGGAGCTGACCAGATATAAACAGGGAAAATAAGATTTGACTCTTTTGGGGGTGCTTTTATACCAAATGTTCCCATTTGTGTTTGATTAATTGTTCCTTAAGCTGATCTTTATGCTAGAAAATACAGGCTTTATGAACTCCTTTCCTAAGGATGCAAAGTTACTTATTTCACAAGTATATGCAAAGATTCACCTTATATTATATCGAATTGGGTCAAATTACAGCATTTCAGAAAATGTGTGTGTGTGTGTGTGTGTGTGTGTGTGTGTGTGCGCGCGCGCGCGTGTGCGCCTTTCAAAGACGGCAAGGAAAGTGGGCTCCTGAAAGTCGCTCAGATAGATAGCACAGTGGGAGGGAAACAAAACGCCCTTCTGTTTTCCATTAAAGTTATGTTCTGCACCAAGTTTGATTGCTAAACATCTGGCAGTCTTTTCTCTGATAACGTAGTTCAGTGGAGTGGACAATGCTAAGCCTTTGAAGCTCTCCCTGTAACTCTTAAGTGGTAGGTGAACAAGAGAAGAAGATAACTCTAGAATTTTTCCCTTCTAACAAAAGTGGCAAAGAGGTTTACAGTCTTTTTTTTTTTTTTTCTTTATTCTTTGCGGTCCCATTGTTCCCATTCCCTCGTATAGGATATAGGAGATATTATGGGGGAAGTCACAAAAATGCTGTGCCCACTTCCACTACCAGAAACAAAGCCTTCTGCCTTTTCCTTCACTGCGGGGAAAGGAACCAAGAACTGACTGAAATATTCATGATCATGTCTTTAAATGCTTCGGGTAATTTATAGTGAGAGAAAAGCAGAAATATCCAAAGTGAGAAGATCTGAAAGATTCTTCTACATTGTTTGGCTCTGATATTACGCATCACTTGTTTTCTAAAGAGTCTTCCCTTCATTTATTCAAGCTATCATTTCCAACAACAACAAAAAGAACTCATTTTAATTAAGAATCAGCATTTTGAAGCTGAGGAAAAAAAAAACACCTAAAAGTCACCCAACCCAACTTTACATTTTAAAGACACAGGAACTTTCTGAAAGAGGCATAGTGACTTGTTCAATGGAACACAACTATGTAAGAATAACTGAGGTTGTTTACAAGATGCATACAGCAAAATATTTTTTTTCCGCAAATAAGTACATGGATATTTATGAAACTAAAAGAGAGAGAAACAAAAGCTTGTGATGCAGAGAAGTCCTGTATAGATAACTAGAAACTTGTTGGCTATAAATTTGCCTATGTGACTCCTAGCCACCAATGCAAAGAAAGAAAAATGATCTGTTACATATTCACTGTTCATAGATAAAAACATCTGTTTTTACTTGGACTCTCATTAAGAAGCCTCTACACTGAAGTGTGAATCACCCCTGAAGTAAATGCATGCCTACAACAGTAAGTTTCATGGGGATCATGTCCCTCAAAGAAATCTTATAGCATAATGCTGAAAACAGAGTAAGCTCACTCCCACTAGAGACCACTATGATTCCATTTAGGTGCATTACTTTGAGGTTTGACTTTACCTGGACAGAAAATCAGCGTGGAGAAATGGAAGGACCAAAGGTCTTTCTACACACATTTATTGGTTGAGCACTTACACTTTGCCAGGCTATATTCTAGGTGCATTATTTGCATGAACCAATTTCATCTTCAGCAACCTATGAGACATATACCATGTCTTCCCATTTGACAACTGGGGAAAATAGGTGCAGGACTTGACCAAGTACATGTAGCTAGTGAGGGCTAGAGGCCCACACTCAGGCTCTAGAGCCTATGCTCTAAGCCACTCTCTGCTACTAACTAGTACTGGTACTGCTTGACTCCCTAGTAGGTCACCCCTATGTGTGCTATGCTCTTTCAACAGTTCTCAACCTTAAGATCCAATAAGGGGCAAACATTGACACTGGAAATTATCTTTCTGGTAAATATAGTGCTGTTTTTCCAAATTGTACAACAAAGGCAGCTGAAAGTTGATATTTTTAAGCCCTGGATCCATGCTGAAGAGAAACTATTCCCAAATTGATTTTTACCAAAACCAACCAACCCTGAGAAATGCTGAAAAGGACAGTTTTCTTCTGATCTCCATAGGAAAATAGAACAAGAAATGCAAGTCAAGTTCCAGGGCTCACAGTGAAATAATTCACCATAGAAAAGGCTCCTGACACCGCAGGGAAAAGGCACTTCTGCTAACACTTCTAAATGTCCCTTAACCATGCTCTCCTACTTACTTTGTAATGATTGCATGTTTTCCCTTTGGGCCTACTAAAGTATTTAATTGCAATTACACTCATTTACATAGCAGATGAGGCTAATTGCTGGTATTAGTTACCAAATGTATGCTTGTATTGTGAGGGTGAAAAAAATGCCCTACAGAAAAGAAAACGACTGTGCCTCTAATTAAGGAGTTATGAAGTCAGAATGAGTTGGTTCCAAGATGTAAATATGAAATTGAGGGCTTTCAGAACTCTATAATGGTTTTTTATTACTCCATCTCACTTCCTTGATTACACACAATGTTTAGGGACTAAAGATAAATACAGTGCAATGTTTAGAGTGCTGACCTGATTGCTAGGCACATTCTCTCACACATAGATTGAAATAAATGCAGTTGTCTTGCAAACCCATGATAAATGGTGGGTTATGAATACCTGGTCTTCATTTATTTGGCTATTCAATTGCTAATCCTGGCTCCACTTATTGCAAGAGCAGTCTTGGCATCATCAAATACACACAATTGGTATTTGAGGCTTGTTATGCATACTTGATATAGAATAAACAAAGAAATCATAAAATGTGGTGCAAATTCTTAGGGAAAGACCAAAAGTTGGAGACCTCTAGGTTGTTCTGTTCTTCCCTGATTAATTTCTGTGTTGGCACAATGTCTAAAAATGGCGCTCTGTAGTGACTTACCTTGATGAAGCTTACAATCTCATTGGGAAGACAAAATTCATACCCCTGAAACCATTTCATATATATTTTTCCCACCCACTTCATGCCAGAAAGACTTTAAGGCAGAATGGTAGCCAACATAAGAGATGACAGTATTTAGTACTAACTATAAACCAGAGGGTCAGAAAGTCAAGCTGTCAGAAATGACAGGAGCCCTTTGAGAAGATATCATTAATATATATACATATTTTTTTTCTTAAAAAAGATTTGCAATGAACAAATAGACAACTTTCACAGTCACAGTGCTCCAACTGCCAGGACTGACAAACTTCATTAACAGTTTCTGTCTTTACAATGATTTTTCACCAGTAACATTTTTTTCTAATTTCTCATTCTTCTTCTTTTTAGTCTGGATTCCTACCATGACCTCCCACACCTTATCTCAAAGATAGATTGTTTCTTTAAAAAGAGAGAGAGAGATGGACAGACAGACAGACTGGGGAAAGGAGCAAGGGAGGGAGGGAGGGAAGAAGGGAGGGAGGGAGGGAGGAAGGAAGGAAGGGAGGGAGGGAGGGAGGGAGGGAGAGAGAGAGACAGAAAAGAAAAAAGAAAAGAAAAGAAAAGAAAGAGAGAGAGGAAGGAAGAGAGAGAGGAAGGGGAAGAGGGAAGGAAGGAAAAACTACCTGCTTTGTTGATTTTCCCTTTACTGAATGCTTAACTATGATAATATTACACTGTACAGTGTTCAGTTACCTACACAGGTTATTTCATGAAATGAGTCTGGCCATCAGCCAAGCTTCTGACTCTCCTTTTTCTCATAGAAAGAAAGAAAGAAAGAAAGAGAGAGAGAGAGAGAGAGAGAGAGAGAGAGAAAGAAAGAAAGAAAGAAAGAAAGAAAGAAAGAAAGAAAGAAAGAAAGAAAGAAAGAAAGAAAGAAAGAAAGAAGAAAGAAAGGGAGGAAGGAAGGAAGGGAGGGAGAGAAGGAAAGTATTGATAAGGGAAAAAAAGAAGGGGAGGGGAAGAGAAAGAGAGAGGATAAAGAAAATCCTCAATGGGACCAAAAACAGCATTCCATGGATACCATGGCCTCACTCTTCTTAGTAAGCATTCTTTTTAAATATAGGCCTTTGGTAAACCAATCCCAGGTGGTATGATGACAGGGTCAGCTGAGTGTTATTTTTTAAACTTGTGTGAAAAATCCATTTTGAGTTTCATCTCTTCTAGGGGGTACTCAGGCAGTGTAATCACTAGGCTCTGGTGCCAAATGTAAACAGGACATCCTTTCAGATATCCAGGTCCAGCTGGAGAGAACACACACCCTCTGGTTCTTGCCCTGTTCGGGAAACCGACCCCAGTCCTTTCATAGAGAGATGCTAGAGCAGAGAAACCTACTCCTGCACGCGGGATGTAAACAGAATCCTTAAAAACATCTTTTTCTCACTATTGTTTGATGTTTTCCTCCCCATCCCTTAATTCTTCTTACACCACAGCAGCACCTGCAGGCTAAAACTGTCAGAGGCATCCCACGGTTGTGATTTGTTACAAAATTTTCCATTCACTAGGGAGACTTTATATCTTAGACCCTGGAATACTAGGGGTAGAAAGCATGTGAGAGCTCATCCAGTACAATTTTTCTGGTTCTGCAGTTAATTAGATGTTGAGGAGTAAAGAAAAGGCACAGCCTTTGAGTAGCCTAATCTCTAGGTGAATTACTGCTTTAGGTGCTCTTAGAAGCAGGTGGGTCATAAAGAAACAAAACATGAATTCTAGTCTGAAGAAGTTATATATGTATATTCTTATCATTTCTCCGCATGACATAGCACTAAAAAAAACCCCATAAGATATTATATTAGCAAGAGCTCTGTAGCAACAAGAACTGTAGAAGTTTAGAGGTTAAAAGCATCAGTGAGAAATGACTAGTCAGGAAATATTTTGGTAGGAGGCAAAATTCTCATAGTGTCCTCTACTTCCACACTGGCAAAGGAGAGGAAATATTTTTACTCAGAAGTTTAAGAATGGCTGACTCTAATCCTGGTTGATAAAAAGTTACTTTTATCTCTACTGCCATAGTTTTTCTTTTACTTCATTCTCTCATTTTCCCTTACCCTGTTGCATCAACTCACTGAACCCCACTTCAAACTCTGCACAACCACTCTTGGGTATCTGCCCAACCCACTGGCTTACTCCTCTCTGAAAATTGGTCACAGAAGTAGGTCCCCAGTTGACTGGTCTTCATTAGGTCAGTTCTCTGCTTACCCCACCCAGCTCCACCAGAAAAAGGTCATTAGACCAAGGCTGAATGGCCGATCCAAGTTGGATCAATCCACTTCTCCCAGGAATTTGGAATTAGATGATCACTGTTCAGTTAGTCTCAACAGGTAATTAGAAGTATAACAAATACCTCTGAGACCTGTGTATTGGCCATGTGTATCTAAAGCAGAAAGAGACGGCGAAAGAGTACTTTCTGGCTTACATAGAAACTACTTCAATCCCTTTACAAGGATTGGCTGCACTTGTCCTCAAGCATGAGCAATGCAACTGAAGAATCTTAATTAAAACTCAAGTCCTGGAATTAAGTATTTTCCCAGTAATTTCATGTTAAAAGATGTCTCCTCTTCCTAACCATCTAATTCTAGAACCAACCCATCCCTGAGCACTAAGTGTGAATCCAAACTTGTCCATTTTTCTTTTTACCCTTCAGATCTGTCAAAGGAATAGCATGGTCAAGTTCAAACAAGATTTAAGACCAGTTAGCTAAAATCAGATTCCTTCTAACAGCTTTTAAAATAGTAATTAAATTTAAGGAAGTATCCATTGGGATCCCCAGTGCAGTCTAACCCCTAATGTATTGACTTATCAGAGCAGTCCCACTTTAAATTAAAACTTGAAATAATATTGTTACTTCATGTTTTTACATGCTAATATTTATATGACTTAATATAGTCAGGTTTTTTTAAATAACATCAGTTAAGCAAATATATACTTATACAATTGCATGGGACAATGATTTAAAATATTTGTAAAAGAAATCTGGCTTTACAATAAGAATTCCTAAGTAAATGAGCAGAAAAAAGACTGACTAGATTTGAATTAGTCTAAATTAGAATTGATTTCACTAATTTCATGCAGAGGTCTGAAAAGAAAAAATATATCTATGAGAAGACTGAATATTTTCTTTTTTTTTTTTAGAAGATTTTATTTATTTATTTGACAGAGAGAGATCACAAGTTGGCAGAGAGGCAGGCAGAGAGGGGGGGGAAGCAGGCTCCCCGCCGAGCAGAGAGCCCGATGTGGGGCTCGATCCCAGGACCCTGGGATCACGACCTGAGCCCAAGGCAGAGGCTTAACCCACTGAGCCACCCAGGCGCCTCTGAATATTTTCATTAGACTATCAATATACATTGCCCATCATCGGGCAAATACATCAGGAACAACACTTTCAGACACTTTTGTCTTTGTAACCAAAGTAATATTTTCTGAACAATCACTAATTTCACGTTTCTTCAGGAAGGTCACAAAGACCCTAAAGTATCGGATCCCCCTCCCACGTTTTCTTACCAATCCCACACCAACCCCCATCATCACCACAGAAGTTATCAGAACCAGGTCTAAGCCAGGTTGTGAAGCAGAGCTCTGTTTTAGTATCGTTTCCCCAGATAGGCTCTCAGAATCCTCACACTGCCTTTTTAGACCAGTGTGACCACAATTCACCCCATTTCCACCCCAGCACTTTTTTCCTGGAAATGCCCAATGCAATTGATTTCACCAATCTCCACCATTATCACCACCTTTCCAAGTCCTTTCATCTTAGGACTCTTATCCTTGCTGATAAAATGACAAGTATTTAGGAGTGCTGATAAATTAATTCATTACCTCATCCAGCTAATTAGGTTTGTATTTTAAGAAAGCTTCTGGGGACAATGTTCATATTCAGGAATACGTCTTAAACCTCTTCTACATATCCTACAAAATGTAGCATAGCGCAGTTCTAGTAATAGGTGCCAAATATAAACTTGGATTGAATTTCTGAAAAGAATTAAGCCAGATGAATCATTCTAGGTTTTCCCCAATGTCTTTCCATCCATCTCCCCTTTCCTTCCCCACATATCCATATGTTCATGCCAGAAGAGGTTACATTAGTCAAACTATATGTGGCTCTAGGTAAAAACCACAAAATAAATCTAGAATTTATTAGCTTTGTTTCTATATTATAGCCCCATTGAAGTCATTTGGACATACTTCATCTCAATTTCCTCTTCAATGAAATGGGGTTATTACTGATCTATCACTCCTAGAGCTTTTGGTACATTCTGTTTTGGTGAAACAATTTGGAAGCCCTCCAGGAAAACTGTCAGAGAAAATTAAATATGGACTACTAATTAATATATATGTATATATAGATTATATATATACATATATATATATATATATATCAAACACCTATGGTGCATAAAGCACTGTATCAGCTCTTAGAGAAGACACAAATATGGCTAATATTTTCTGCCTTTAAAAAGCCTACTGCAGGGGCACCTGGGTGGCTCAGTGGGTTAAAGCCTCTGCCTTCGGCTCAGGTCATGATCTCGGGGTCCTGGGATCGAGCCCCGCATCGGGCTCTCTGCCCAGCGGAGAGCCTGCTTCCCCCTCTCTCTCTGCCTGCCTCTCTGCCTACTTGTAATCTCTCTCTCTCTGTGTCAAATAAATAAATAAAAATCTTTAAAATAAATAAATAAATAAATAAATAAATAAATAAATAAATAAATAAATAAATAAAATAAAAAGCCTACTGTGGAAAAGTTTAATGTGGAACTTTATAATCCAGGTTATTTTAGTTATGATAAAATCACAATATAAGCAACAACATTTCTATAACTGTGTGCAAAAAGGAAAAACATACTTTTTCCTTATCTTTCAGAAATTTCCCCAAAAATAAATGAGAAAAAATGATGATGAACTTCACATTACTGAAGGTACAGCCCAAAGAACATAGGCAAGTTCTATAATGTTCTATGCTAGATTTGGTAGCTCAGCAGAAATCGACTTTATATCTTCAGAACTGTCCTTTCAATACCATTCATCTCTGTGGACTCTAGGAATTTACTGTACAGTGCCTTGTAACAGTATTCACTTTGTTAACGTTAACTGTGAATTTCAGGTCCTGCTGGAGGTACTCAAGGGTAATATAACACAGAACTTCAAAGCCCAGGAGACAGCTAAAGAGAAATGAAGATAACAGTTAAGCTAGGAAAAGCTGGAAAACTGTAAGTGGCTCTAAATAGTCTCCCCACTCACCCCCACCTCCCCGCCCCACATACACACCCGAGCCAATAGAAGGCACATCAAGTCAGTTGTTAAACTGTACATTGACTGTGTCACAGCTTAGTTGCTGGGATGAATTTATATTATTCCAGGAATTACCAACTCTAGAGAGCAGATTCATTTGAAAATGCTGTCGTGTTACAGGGAAATGCTGAAATTTTAACACTGAGGCCCCTTCTGTCACCATTATTTTATAGAAAATCCCAGAAATTATAAGGTCAAATATGTCTAGGGATGTTCTGAACATTCATCAAAGATGCTGCTGTCTCTAGGATTAAGGTAAAGCATTATTTTTCTTCCTAATTTCTGTTCATATGAAGGGAACACATTTCTGGGGGGAAAAAATGGTCTTTGAATGTTCACTCCAAAAACAATCAAGGAAATTTAAGAGTGAATCATATTCTTCCATTTTGAACTTGAAGGCTGATCAGCCAGCTTCTCACCCAACACTCCAAGGAGAAAAGATTTTCTTTCCTATCGTGCAAATAAAAGCATACCTCACTTCAAAACTTTCCTCTCTTTGGAAGTCAGAGTTTTTGAACTTAGCATTAAAAGCAGCTGTCCAAGAAGTAGGTGTGTACAGGAAATGGGAGGGTGACAGGGAACAGTGAAAGGGCGTTTTTATCTGGTCTCTGAGAAAGCTTGTGGAAAAATTTTCCAAATACTTTATGGAATGGCAAGAAGTGTCAAATGTTTGGATTTTAGGTAAATTCCATTCTATCAATGGAGAAACATGGCAGAAGTATTAAGGCACAAAATTTTCCAACTTTAGGCTTAGGGAAGTTAATACTGTGTGTGTGTGTGTGTGTGTGTGTGTGTGTGTGTGTGTGTGTGTTCTGCATGTGCACATGTTTTAATTAGGAAGTACTATAAATAATTCAAATCTTGAACAATCACATGTTTTTCCCTTCCTATCCCCAAATTTCCACCTATATTAATTATGTATCTAGTTAACT
The DNA here is from genome assembly GCA_028534135.1 of Potos flavus. NCBI lineage: Eukaryota > Metazoa > Chordata > Mammalia > Carnivora > Procyonidae > Potos > Potos flavus. The sequence goes on from CM052896.1 coordinate 57,576,458, forward strand.
TTATCCCTTGTTTGGATATGACACAACTACAGAAGTTAGGATCCAGGAAGGAAGGAAAGAAGGAAGGAAGGAAGGAAGGAAGGAAGGAAGGAAGGAAGGAAGGAAGGAAGGAAGGAAGGAAAGAGGAAGGGAGGGAGGGAGGGAGCAAGGGAGGGAGGGAAGAAGGCAGGAAGGAAGGAAGGGGGAAAAAAAGATTTTTCTCTACCTTCCTTCTTCTGTACATTTTTTATAATAATCCTTCCTGACAGCTTTTTCCCTATGTCCACTTTGTGAATTCAGCACACCAAGTCACATCTTGGGTTCTGAATATCAAATAAGTTTTGTTACACGCTTGCAAAGAAAGTGAATATGATCTATTTAAAAATAAATTCACTTCAAGAAACATAACTAAGAACTTGGAGCAGAAAGATGGATCTTGGCCATCACTGCATCTCTGCAGGCTACCCTTTTTCATATTCATCTTTGACCTGATCTGGTAACAAATTTACAGTTTCAGAGAAAACTGGAGTTTAACAAAAAAGCTAATATTTTCCCCATGTATCTGGTCCTTATCCCGTTGTATCATTTTGTGTTAAAATATCCAGCTTGTTAAGTGCTTCGGCCTTTCAGAGATGAGCACTAGAAATACATAAATACATAGATGTCTTTTTATATAGGCTTTTTCTAACTAAATTTAGCTGCAAGGGGATATAAAAGACAAACGTGTTGACAAATGACAAGATGTTACTCACTGTAAAAATATTATTGCATGCACACAATTTCCTGTTATGGTGCATATATCGAATGCAACTTTGTTCAAAATGAACTGCATATTAAGCCTTCTGATGCCTTCTGATGTGTTCTAGCTTGATTTTGGATGCTATGGAAGTAGCTATTTAAAAAATCTTGTCCTGAATCTAATAATCACAAATAGAAGTGAACTTGCCCATGAGATGCCACAAATTAAAAAACGCATTTATTTGGATCAAAAGTGGTTTGGCCAGAAATTCATAAAAATATTTCAGATAAAGTATGTGAAGGATGTAGCTCTAGACATGCATTAAGGAGTGTTACTGCCAACCTCTGCTAAAATGAGTGTTTTTCAATAATGATGTACAGATAGGCATGGGCCTATTTAAATTTATTATCTATGTTTCAAATAATTCAAAGTCCTTAAAGACAAATTTGGCATCAGAAGTATTCATGTTTCTGAGGGCATTAGAAACTCTAACCTCACAAGTATTAATATATAATTAGTTCTAATATATTGACTACCTAAAGAATATATATTGTATTTCCAATATCTATTAGCAATAATAACAGAATCATGTAGTCCAATTTCTTATTTAGCAGAGTTGAACTATCTCTTAATATATCAGAACATTAAAAATAAGTATCAAGAATTCATATATTCTCATTCTCCCTCAAGCCTTGGATACTTAAATCTAGGTTAATATTACAACACATAACAACTGGAATGAGTTACACATAAAAAGAACAAACCTGAATGCACTCATCTTGAGCAACTCAAGACTCTTGGACATAGAACTCGTTTAGCTTGAAAAAACAACATCACAGAGGGCATTAGACCTCGGCTAGGGTTATGAACCCAGATGATTTATTCCACTGGATTCAACTGTTGGGCCAAAATAGCTCTAGCCAAAGGTTATTCAGTATTCTCAGTGTTAATTACAGTTGTCCTGGTGGTTTATGTTATGTCTGGAAAGAGCATGACGAACAAGCCCATTCTGGATTAGACAAGGCACATGGTAGACACAACACTGAACTCAAGGTCTATATTTGGGCATCGGGCATGGGCAAATCCTGTGTTTGGCAGAAATACAGGTCTAATGATCCTTCCAAGACTAATCCAAACACAAGCAAATGGCTGGGTTTGCTAAAATTTTGAACATACTGCATTAAAATAAGAAATAGGTCCACTGCATTGTCCAATCTTTTATTGGGAGTCAATATTTAATTCTAAACTTTTCCTATTGTCTTCCCTAGGCTGCATATCTTACAGAGCCATCACACACCATGAGGCAAATATTTTTCCGTTAGATCTTCAGGGTGGAGATTCTATTGAGGTCAGTGTTTCAGAGCTTGGTACAGGATGTTCCTTCAGCTTTCTGAATCCTGGCTCAGTGAAATCACTGATAAGCTGAGCCTTTGCTCTTGATTTCCCACAGAACTGAAAAAAAGTATAGATGAAGTAACTCAGGAGAAATGGGTAAAATGTATTTTCCCAGCCCAGCAAGCTCCCTCTGCCCCGCCACCCCCCACAACATACTCCCACACACCATCTCTGTCTCTCTCTCTTTTTTTTTTTTCTTCCTTTTTGGCTTATGCTGTTCTTTTTTGGTCTCTGGCCCTAGTTATGACAGCTGATTGACATAGCTGGCAGTTCCCTTGGTGTCTGGTTAAGCAGAATTCCCCCTGCAAAACTAGGATGCAAAACAAAGAACAGACATCAGTGTAGAAAGGAAGACAGAACAAAACAAAACCAAGAGAGAAGCAATGTTGTTTGCTGAAAATATTTTTAAATTTTTCAAAAAGAGAGAGCAAACCTTTAAAAGATTGTTTTAATCTTCTGTGTTCTTTTTTCTTCCCTCTTCTCTTTCTAGCCATCCCTTCCTCCCCCACCCGCCCCATCCCATACACACTGCTTTTTGGCTTTCATTTCTCCATCTGCCTTCTTCCTTGTATTTTTCCCTGAGTCATAAACATTTTATCAGTTAGAAGTCTTCTTATTTCTGACCTTCCTCAGAGCCAAGCATTTGTTTTATCTTATTTATTTTTCCACCTGGAGGGCAAAATCATGATAGCATCAAGTGAAATTGTGAGCAATTACTGCTCTGCCTCCTTCCATTTAAGACCTGTCTTCCATGCTTCTACAGAAAACTAGATTTCATGCTGCCCCCAATTCTACCACATGCAGGGTACAATACCCCCAGCCTAAGATAATTTTCACTAAAATTTTGTCACATGATAAATGGCTCTATTTTCCCTTTATTTAAATGTCTATTGGGTGGGTCATTTGCCTAAGAAGTTTCTCTTAGTTTTCTCTCACATTGCAAAAGATCCCATAAAATTATGTTCATGGAAGTGTTGGTAACTTAATATATCATCCCTTTGGTGGAATGCTCCTTTTAATATTATTAAGGCAAAGAAACAAATATACAATGATAAAATTTTAGTCCTTGGCAACAGGCCTTCTGAGTTATTTTCTGATTTTATAATGTAATTATCTATTGTGGTTAGCACAGAGGTTTGTCCTATGTCTTAGGCAGAGTCCTAAAACTCCTTGGTCTTCTTTTTCTTATAGTAGTTTTGCATAAACTTTGAACTCAATACTTTTCTGTTGTTTATTTTTATGTATTTAGTTTTCCTAAACTTTTAGAAGGAGGCTTAGCTTACATAGCTTTTTTACCTTCACAGAATTCTCTTATGTTATTTTGTGTAAGATGAAAAAAAGATATGGTGTAACTGATAAAGGACTTGCATCCAGAATATATAAAGAATTCTTAAAATTATGAAAACAAATAACCCAATTAAAAAGTGGCAGAAGATTTAACAGACATTTCATTTCACCAAGAAGATACATAGATGGCAAATTCTATGTATATAGAGATAAGATACAAAATGCTCCATGTCATTAGTGATTAGGGAAATACAGAGTTGAAGCCTTGAGACATTACTACACATCTATCAGAATGACTAAAATAAAAAACACTGGCCACACCAAATGTTGCTAGAGATGTGAAGTAGATGGAAATCTTCATACACTGCTGGTGGGAATGTAAAATGGTAAAATCTCTCTGGAAAACAGTTTGGTAGTTTTTGAAACACTTAAATGTACACATACCCTGTGATCTAGCCATTCTACCCCTTAGTATTTACTCAAAAGACATGAGAGCATATATCCATTCAAAGACTTGTACAGATTTTAGCTTCATTTATAATTGCCCCAAACTGAAAATAACCTAAATATCTATTAACAGGCGAGTGGATAAATTGTGACATAGCCACACAACAGAATACTACTTAGCATTAAAAAAGAATGAACTAATGTTATATACATGCAACAACATGGGTAAATCTCAAAATAATTACACTGAGTTTAAAAAAAAAAAGCCAGAAAAAAGAGTATAAATATTATGATGCAGCTTACATAAAACTCCAAGAAAATGCAAACCAATTACAGTAACAGAAAGCAGATCAGTGATTGCCTGGAGGGGAGCAGAGTTGGGTGGATCACAAAGAGGCATGAGGAAACTTTTGGGATGCTAGAAATATTCACTATTTTGAGTGTGGTGATGGTTTCACATATCAAAACTTGTCAAACTGCACACTTTAAATATGTGCAATTTATTGAATGCCAATTATACCTCAATAAGAATAAATATAGTGGCTTGCCTTCTGAGACTTCTTTGCTCTATTTACCATCTCCTGCATTTAACTGACTTTTTCTATTAAATTTTTATTCTACTTCCAGAAGTTTCTCCTCACTGTGGGACCCTGTCCTGAAAGGGAGCTCTGGCATCAGTTACAAAAAGTGTGTGGGAGCTGGGCAAGGGCCATGGAAACTTTGAACTTTTCAACTCCTGGCGTAAGCAAAACATGTCCCAGTTTCGGCTGCTGCCCTTAAAAGGGCCTGCCACACTGCCGAGCAGCACCTTTTGCCATTTCGGGGCTCTTTTCTTCTCATCCCATTGCTTCTTTCCACTTCCTTTCTCACTGACATCAATAGCATGCAGCTACTGTGGTTATACATGGTTTGTCCCTGTCCACTTGTCTTTTGGGGTTCCTGGGAATGCCTTATCGCCGAGTCTTATCCTAAGGCCTATCTGTGAGTTTTTGATTTTGCTATGTATTTTTTGTTTTGTTTTGTTTTTATACAGATTGGGTACTTCCAAAAACTATACTGGCCAAGGCTATCTCCATCTTCTTAGAATCCCTGATTGATGGTCTTTCGAGTTTTTCAGATTTTTAATTCCTTTATTGCTCTGTTGACAAAAATCAAACATGGCACTTTCATGAGGCATCATATACTGAAATTCGTTGTTTATTCAAGTAATATTTGTTGAGTACCTACTGCATGACGGGTTTGGAAATGCAGTAGTGAACAAGGCGGATAATATCCCTGCTTGCATGGGGCTTTAATTCAACAGGGGAGATAAACTAACACATAAAGTAAGTAAAATACATGGAAATGGTCTGAATGTTTGCATTCTGCCCCAAAATTCGTAAGTTGAAATCTAAACCGACAAGATGATGGTATTAGAAAGTGGAGTCTTTGGGAAGTGATTGGGTCATGAGAGTTCTGTTCTCAATATTGGGCTTAGTACTCTCTTTAAAAAGGCCTCAGAGAACTCCCTCACCTCTTCCACTATGTGAGGACACAGCAAGGAGGTGCTATCTATGAAACAGGGATCAGGCCTTCACCAGCCACCAAATCTGCTAGCACATGGTCTTGGATTTCCCAGCCTCCAGAACTATCAGAAATAAATGTTCATTGTTTCTAAGCTACCCAGTTTATGGTATTTTTGTTATAGCCGCCTTCATAGACTAAGACATCTATGTATAATAATATATTATTTCAGTTTTTAAAATTGTCAGCATGCAGGTGATTAAAGCCTTGGTAAAAGATGTGATCTGGGAAGAGCATGTAGAATTAGGAGAAACAGAAATCTCAATCAAATTAAAATTTTAGGTGCAGAGTTAAAAGAGAAGCCATGAAACAGACTGAGAAATAAAAATCACAGACATGGAAGTAGGCAAGGCAAGATTAGGATTACAAATGAAAATGGAGAAGAGTTTATAAAAGGAGAGAGGTGCAAAATAACTACTTCATAGAGCTTGTCCATGAAGAAAGGAGAGAGATAGGGCAATAGCAGAAAAAGGATGCAAACTCTCAATAGTGTTTATTGTTAAGAAGAGAGACAGTTAGTGTTTTGGATTGCAGTGAGGAAGCAAGAGGAAGGGTGAAACTAGAAAGAAGTGATTTATGTACCACTAGAATCCCTGTTTGGATCACATCCAAAAATTTCCCAGCAAATTTCAATGGAAGTAGAGCCAGGCACCGTCCTAGGCACTGGGTATAGAGAAATGTAAACTCCATCCTCTTCTGCCCCATGAGATCATCACAGTCTAGTGAGGAGAGGAAAATAGACTTAATTTATTAGTTACATTCACTATCTTAAGTTGGCTGCATCAGCATTGTGTACTAGATTGTAAACTAGTTAGTGGAATTTTATTACTGCAAAGGGCTTAGCGAATATCTATTCTCCTTTTTACATGATAAAAATGAATCATAAAAATTTTAAATAGCTTGTCTAAGGCTACAACAGCTCATTAATGAAAGTTTCCCGATTAGGACAGAGTGTCCAGACTCCTAGGAATCTTTTTACTTGAGCAGAACAACGCCTTACTAAAAGCATGCCTATTTATCTTATTTTTAAATATTCCATGCATGTTTTAAATATTTAAAATCCACATGGTCAATTCCAGAAAAAAAAAAAAAAAAAGCAAATTTGGATAAATCTGAAACCATTCTGCTACCAACATCTAGAAATAATGGAAAAACACAACAAAAATTTTAATGCATATCTAAGTTTGAAAGAAGAAAAGGAAAATCCCTGGTGGCAAGAACCAGGAAACTGAAAGCCCTAATTGTAAGCACATGAGCTGATTTTGCAGCTGCCCTGGGATAGGGTCCTCTAGTTTGGCAACAGCCAGGGGCTTAGGGTTGCAAAGCACAGGAGACGAGACCTTGGGCCTATATGATGCAAGGTATTAGAACTGAAACTGAACATAAAGTCAGGACTTTCAAAGCCACACCCTCAGAGGAAAGGATAAGAGAAAGAAAATAGACCACCACCCAAGAGAGATGATAAGGAAGATTATCCATGAGCTTTGGGGAAAAGAAAATGAAAAAAATCCCAAGCCTGCAACATGTACAGATTTAAAGATGGAATTTATACCACCTTCATAGTTCACGATTCTCCTAAAATGAGAAATTAACAAAAAATTAATCTTTCCATAGGGACACAAAGCAGAAAAAAAATAAAACCACTGGGAAGGAATACTTCAGTCTAGAAGGCAGAGAATACATAATCACATACACATACACACACAGAGAGCACCACTAAAGATGATTAAAACTTACAAAGCACGTATAACCAAGAGTCAGCAACAAAACCAATGGGAGGATTAACTTCTTGTAGCCAATGTTGATTGCCCTGCCAGTATGCTTTGGGCCTTGGACTTTACCACTTCATGTTCATTAACTCCCAACTTCAGTTATCTGCATGTCTGCCTGAGGGTTGTCTCTAAAGAGCAGCATAAGTTACTCTGTCCTTGCACCTAGCAGGCTACGTGTTCCAAGGAGGTAACACCCACAGAGCAGCCCTCAACCAATGACTAATATGTAAATACCCCAGCTCCTTTGCTCTTGGGTAAGAGAGAGAGGTGTGAGAACTCTCTGTTTCCCACACATTTCCTTCACCTCTTATTTTTTTTTTTTAACCTCTTATTTTTTTTTAAAGCATTCTTTTTTTTTAAATTTTATTTATTTATTTGACAGAGAGAGAGATCACAAGTAGGCAGAGAGGCAGGCAGAGAGAGAGGGTGAAGCAGGCTCCCTGCTGAGCAGAGAGCCCTGATGCAGGGCTCCATCCCAGGACCCTGAGATCATGACCTGAGCCGAAGGCAGAGGCTTTAACCCACTGAGCCACCCAGGCGCCCCCCTTCACCTCTTAAATAAGCCACTTGCTCTTGCATCTTCTCAAGGTCAACTTCTGGAGAAACCAGAACTAATAAAATAATGGAACAACAATTTGAATGAGAATATAAAACAAACATATTCAAAAGTGTTAAGACATAATAGAAGGAATAGAAACTGTAAGACAAAAGAAGAGGCAGATTTGGAAAAGAAATTAATAGAAGTCACAGAATAAAAATTGCAATTATTAAAACTTCAGTGGAAGAGTTAAACAAAAGGTTAGACATAAATATGAGTTAATTAGTGACCAAAAGCTTAAATTTTAGGAAACTACCAAGAATATAACACAGAGAGTAAAAGGAAAAAAATAGGTGAAGTATATGAAAAAATTAATAAAAGCTTGGGGGATAGACCAAAAAGTACCAATATGCCTCCAAAAGAGATATAAGCTAAGTGGAACAGAGATTGTACTCAAAGATAGAATAGCTTAGAGTTTTCTAAAATTAAAGAAAGATATGAAAACCCAGATTCAAGAAACACTAGTCCTAAGCAGGATATATGAAAATAAATTTACACTTAGGCACATTCCTAGTGAAACTGCAAAATTATCAAAAAGTCTGAAAAGCAACCAAGGAAAAGAGTGTGTATATGGAACTATCCATTATAAGCACAGCAAATTTCTCTCAATAGCAACTATGGTCATTAAATAATATCTTCAAAGTGTTAGGAGAAAAATAACTATCTACTCCAAATTCATGCCCAGCTGAACTCCTACTCAAGACTAAGGGCAAAATAAAAATGTTCCTGAGATAAACAAAAACTGTGATGGTCTGCCATTCACAGATCCTTCTTAAAAGAACTAGCAAAATTTAGCTTAACAAAGAAGGAAATTACAGAAGGAAAAAAGTGGAATGAAGGAAGCAATAGCGATCAAGTTAATAGATAAATATTTAGGAAAACCTAAATAAACATAGACTGTCAGAAGTAACGACCACTTATTTAAAAGGAGGAGTTAAAACCAAGTCTGTACCAAAATGCTAGATAATAGTAGCATGGTAGATGGGAATGGTAATAGCAGTTGAAATATTCCAATGATCTTGTATTGCTTGAAAGAAAGATAGATTTATTGATCATCTATAGAGTTTCTTAAGTCAAACATGCATATTAAAAATGTCAGGATAACTACTAAGAGAAATGGAAAGTATTTCTAACAAACGAGTAGAGGAGAAAATAGGAAAAATAAACTTTGTAAATCCAATATAAAGCAAGGAAGGAGAAACAATGAACAAAATGCCCAGAGAAATCACCAAAGATGGTGTAAACATACACACACAACGGTAATCTCAAAGAAAGTAAATGGACCAAAAAATGCTCAGACTGTGGGGCGCCTGGGTGGCTCAATTGGTTAAGCATCTGCCTTTACCTCAGGACATGATCCCAGGGTCCTGAGATTGAGTCTTGCATCGACCTCCTTTTTCAGGGGAGAATCTGCTTCTCCCTCTCCCTCTGCTCCTCCCTCTGCTCCTCCCCCTGCTCGTGCTCCCTATGTCAAATAAATTAATAAAATTAAAAAAAAAATTCCTAAAAAAAAAAAATAGATGCTCAAATTGGACTTTTAAAATCTAGTTGTGTGATATTTTAAAGAAACTCAATATTGCAGAGGTAAGATAAATAGAAAACATTAAAATGGCATATTTTTTAAAAAGAATATTACTAGTAATTAAAAACCTAAACAGGCCATGGAAAATTCGAGAGAATTATATTGTTCCCATCAGTTAGCTACTGCTCCATTACAAACCACCCCAAAATTCAGTGAGTTAAAACATAAATATTTATAATTGCTCATGAGTCTCAGATCACCTGGGAACTTGTGCTGATATGGGCCAGGATCAGCTGACCTTGACTGGGCACACTCATGCATCTATAGTCAGTGAATGCATTGCCCAGCAGTTGCTGGTCTAGGATAGCTTCATTTGCATGCCAGCTCTTGGTTGAGGCTAGGGAGAGATCTGTGAATGGGTCATGTCTCATCATCTAACAGGCTATCTCCAGCAGTTGGAAGATTCTAAGGAAGACAAAATGCACAAAGACCTCTCAAGGCCTAGGATTAGAAGGGCACATGATCATTTCTGATTCATTGTATTAGCTGAAGCCAATACTACAATGAATAAGATCATAGGAATTTCCCTAAAAAAAAACAGAGTTCAGTGGAACTTGATGGATCTCTGTACTCTATATCCAATACTATATGTCAGGATGGCAGTGGCTAATACATAGGATATCTGGAGAAAAGAGAAATCAGACTGATTTAAAAATGCAAAGGGGCACATGGATGGTTCAGTCAGTCAAGCCTCGGACTTCAGCTCAGATCATGATTTCAGGATCCTGGGATCAAGCCCATCCTGGGCTCCCTGCTCCATGCTCAGCAGGGAGTCTACTTGTCCTTCTGTCCCTCCCCACCATTCATGCGAACTCTTATCATTTTTCTCTCAGATAAATAAATACAATCTTTTTAAAAAATAAAAATAAATATATAAAAATGCAAAATATCAGCAGGTATCTGAAGATTTAAAGAAAAATTAGTGAAGATAAAAACAGACATAAATAACAGTGGAGGTGGGATGTGGAGAGACTTTTTTTTTTCCTGAAATCACCTGCATGCATTGCTTTTTAGACTATGAAAACATCCTTTTTCCATTGCCACCAAACAATCACAGCTACCTTTATGTAGTATTCGTCCTATCCTTCCTTATATCCCAAGAAACAGCTCTAACACATGCGTTCCAAAGGGTATGGTGATTTCCTTACATCAAGACAGTTTTCAAAATCAGAAGAATTTCAACTTGTTCTGAACTTGTTATTATACTTTCTTGCTGCTTTTGAATTTAATCTTCCCAATTTAGCTGACAATTATAGAGCAGGCAGGCAAATTCTCTAAGCAGTATGCCTAGGGGCTTCCATAAAAGAGTAACACTCTTACAGACCATCAGAGCATTGGATTGACTAAAGAGTTTCTGAGAAAAAAGGTCAAAAACTGCAAAGCATGTCAAATTAGATTGAAACCTGGGGTACTTAACCCACTGAGGTACAGAAGAATAACATATGGACTACAAAAAAAAAAAAAAAATACACACACACACACACACACACACACACATAGTCATCTTCATTATTTTCTAAACACCTGTACCATCCATTTGAGCAAATAAAGGTACTAGAGGAAATAATCTGAAAGATTACAGATGACAAACATTTGACATATTTTAGGAGGTAAAATTTGAGACTAACAAAAGTTCTATTCAGCATATTCAGTATTTAAAAAGGATTTCCACTTTCATTTTCTCAATGGACTTTTATAATAGCAAAGGAAATACAAATATCCATGTTAGATAGGAAAATGGAGATCCAAAAGAGTAAACAGACTTAACCAGGGTCAAACTTTAGGATTCATTGCATCTGTTATTAGCAAAAACAGTACAACAAACCTGTTTCTTCTGACCTTCTTTGTCTTGATGATCACAGTATTACAAATTTAATTCCATGCCTTAGGAGTCTCCCCAAGTTACCTGGGTTTGATTGCGGAGTTTACAAATTAGGAGATCCACTTGAAGTTAGGTCTCTTCTTCTTAAATAGATTGCCAAAGTCTGAGGCAAAGGAAGAAAACTACTTATCTGTATTGGATATTTGTACATTCTCTGAAAATTATTGATTTTAGTTTTTTAGTAACAGAGGCCTATGTGGCTAGACACAAAATAACTCATTCTATCTGATTAAAAGATGTTACAATTACGCCATTCTTTCGAGAATTTTTTGTTTCAATCTAGTTCCTGATAAGAAGAAATACATGCTGAAGAGATGAGAGAATACGTGCCAATGCATTGACTTGAATTTTGGCAATAAATCATGTCCTTTAGGCCAGTTAATATTGTGAATATCTAATCACCTCAATACCCCTTTTTACTGCCTTGGGAAGATGAGACTCTGCTAAGTATTTATAAATGGCAATTGTCTACACAACTATACTATCTTCTGGTGTAAGGGAATGCAAATGAGATTGAGAAAGAGAAAGAAGAAAGAAAGAGAGAAAGAAAGAGAGAAAGAAAGAAAGAAAGAAAGAAAGAAAGAAAGAAAGAGCACCACCTTGCTTTTCTCAGGAAAGTATATCCTGGGACCTTTGGCACTTTTCTGTTTGCTATTTCTATATTAAGCTAACCTTGAGCTAAAGTATTGTAAGACAATGAAGAAAAAAAAAAAGCAAGCAGCATGCAGAATGGTTAAGAAGGGAAGAAGGGCCATGATCATCAGTCTGAGATACGTGAAAGAGAAATCAGAGTATATAATGTAGTTGGGGGGAGAACATGTACACACATGAAGTGACTTATCAGGTGTGATGGATTGATTATTAACAAATGTACACTAATACACACAAAGCCTCCATTAACCAGTACAATTAGACAATTAGCATGGGCCATAATTAACCTCATTTTTTCATTCATATGTGTTTAGCTTGGTGGAGGGTGAAGCACCACACACAAATGTTTTCATAGTTTAAAAATTTCCAAAATGTGGTTTCGGACCTTTGCTGTTCTAGCAAGTAAAATATAGTTACAGTAACATTACATTTTGGATTTTCTGGGATAGCTCCCATTTCAAATATTTGGCCTCACTGCTTCCATTAAATCTTTCATTCAGGATTTTGTAAAGACTGGATGCTATCAAACTGGATACCAGCAATCTCACATAGAGCTACAAGTGAAGAAATTGTAACAGACTGCCATAAATGCATATAATGTGTGGACATAATCTGTAAGTTTCTTTTATGAAAAATATAAGTTTATTTTATTAACATATTTTCCTTTAAAAATAAAGTATATCAAAAGATTACACTTTGTCCAAGATTTCAGCTAATTGGCCAACCAAAGAATTAATAAATACAGAGAAAACATTCATAGAGACCTGATCAGTCTTAATGCGGTTAATCCAGACATAGGACTTGAGTCATGACTATGAAAATGTACACTGGCATTTTTGATATATCACAATATTCTTATAACATCATGTCAGATAATGTAGGTTAGTCTACTCAAAAAGTTTCTTCTTTGCCTTCCTCTACTGTAAAAGTTGGAAAGTTGAATATTCAATTTCCCAGTCTCTCTTGTAAGTAAGCAGTCATGGGACACAGTTCACAATGAGAGGTAGGCAGAATTCCGCTGAAAAGGCTTCCCTTACAGAATAAAAAGACAAAGTGTCACAAAGAACAGTTTTCCCCTTTTTTCCCTGCTTGAAATACAGGCAGGATGCCTGGGGGTTCAATAGTCATCCTTATACCAATGAGTCAACCCAGCAAGAAAAAAGCAAAGATAACCCAAGTTGTTGGCCCTGGTATTGTAAAGCTGCTATATCATTGCCAGAAGCAGTCGTTTGTAGCTTTTGTTGTATGCAAGACTGACCCCCACCAAAAAAACAAAAACAAACAAACAAACAAAAAAACCCACCCAATATATACCTTTTCTTGAGCTATTACTTATTCTGGTTCCTACAGCTGACCATACTCCTAATTAAGGAAAATGTCTTCTATTTTTACAAAGTTTAATAGGGTCACTTTCTCCTTTATTATTATCTCACTGTTTCTAACCACAAATTTGTGCAGTAGGCTAAGTAGTATTAGTCATAGAACTAGTGACAATAATAACAATTATAGTAATAATAATAATAGCAGCTTAGAGTTACAGCACTTACTATGTGCTGCCAGTATGCTGAGTGTTTTATAAGGCATTATCTCATAAAAGCCCTAGTCTTTTGAAAGCATTCTCAAAAATTTTTTAAACTATTAGTTTCAAAAACATACCACAAATCATTCTTATATACTTAGCAAATTCAAAGTAGAATTTGTAACCATTTTTCAAATGTTTTATTTTTTCCCAAGAAACATCAACAAGAAGCATTTAGCCATATTATAGTTCTATGTATTTGAAAAAGAAGACATTCTTCCTTACCCCCCATTCACTGAGCTGGATTGGATGTTGTTCCTCTGCTCCCATAATATCATTTCAACATCTCCATCACAGCTTTGTCACATTCTATTATAGTTATCTATCTCCCCAACAAGATTTTCTTATGCATCTTTATATTGAGTGCCGCTTAGCATACTTTGTCTAACATTGTAGACATGAAATAAATTTGTCCAATAAACAAAGAAACTTTTAAAATATGGTCTTTGATCTTTCTTTTTCTGTAATAACTCTGCTTTCACCTTTCAATTATCATTAGATTATGTTATCCTTTATTTCTGCCTCTAGCAAATTTCTTAAAAATCTGAAAAAGGCTGGGATGCCTGGGTGGCTCAGTCAGTTAAGTCTTCGCCTTAGGCTCAGGTCATGATTCTGGGGTCCTGGGATGGAGCTGGGGAGTCTGCTTCTCCCTCGCTCTCTGCCCTTCCCCCCCTGCTCATGCTTGCACTCTCTCATGCCTGGACTGTCTCTCTCTCTCAAATAAATAAATAAAATCTTTTTAAAAAAATCAGAAAAGGGCTTACGGCAATTTGACGTTGTGATTGTAAGGACTGATATGCCTCCGGAATATTAGCATATTTTGTTTAATTTATAAAGACTGTGAGTCTCTGATGTACCTTCCCCTCCCTAAAGAAAAAGGAACCAAAACAGGAAATTTTGTTGAGTCAAATTATTTGTTTCACTTAAAGAACTGTCAATTCAAACACAATAGTAAATATTATCTGTTCATGAAAGCACAGTTTAAGTCTAGATTATATGTCCAAAAAGTGAGAAATTTGTCCTCTGTGGCTAAGACTTCTTTATATCAATTTATTTTTTCCATCATCAAAATAATAGCAATTTTTCCAATGTTAAAATATATAAACATATATACATGAATGTATGCATACATATTGATGTGTGTACATACATGTATGTGTGCATATACATATTCACAAATGTATACACACATAAACATGCACGTGTGTGTATACACACACAATTGTGTATTCTGTTCTCTACATGTGTGCAGAATTGATAAAAGTTTTAAATTTCAATCTCAAGACATTTTTTAAATAATGACAAAGTTAAGAAAACCAGAAAGTTGATGAAAAAACTCAAATACTTAGTCTCAAATCCTTTAAATGAATAACTGCATTCACGAGGTCTGCTAAATTTGGCCTTTATATTTCCTATCCTAGTATACCTTGTATACTGAGAAATCAACAAAATTATTCAAAATCCAAGGAATAACATTTGTGTCTTATTAAGTGTATTCTTGGAAATAATCTCATTATTCTAGCTATCAACACATAAGGTTTAAAGCAAAGGGTTATATAAATGTTATTGGTCTATGTCTTGTTTAGACTATTATCAGTTTGTTAATTATATGTTTTTCAAAATGCTTTGAGTCATTAGATCAATAAACACAAGAGGAACTAAGGAAGGAAAATTGTTATTGCTATAATTATGTCATAGGTCTGAAATGCTACCTATGAACAGCTTTTTGGACGAAAAAATTCAGAGTTATAAAATTATGGTTGCATGTAGTTAAATTGCACATGTTTGGGATTATATTATATAAGGCAACAAAATTGTGAGCATCATCTTTCCTTTCTTCCTTCTGAGCAAGCAAGATCCCCAAAGTAGCTTTGAGGATACTTTATTTATGGGCCTGTTAGTTCAGGAGCCACACACCAATTCATCATGCTCCTGCTTTGTGCCATCTGTTATAAATAAATATCCCTGCCTGCAACTTTCTGTCGGGGCATGTGTTTACTGTTATGCAGATGAATGCAATATGGGAAGACATTAAAGTTAAAAAAGAGAAAAATTGCTTATGAAAATGTCTATTGAACGTATATATTCCGACTACTTGTGTACAAAGGTTCAGATCACATGAAGGCCTATAGCCCAAGCAGGCTCTGACTCAGAGCTCCTCGCTTAGCTTGCAACTACAGGGAGTAGGTGCAAACAAGCAGGGGCTAACATGGCTAGGTTAACAAAGTGTGCATGGCCAAGGCTTCTTCCCGGAGTACTTTACCATTTCACACAACATACTGCTGTGAGTTTGGGGAGAGGACAGGCAGGTAATGTGGGAACAGCGTTAGAGTTTTGAAGGTGCCAGTCAGCGCTCAAGCTAAAGAGTGACGAAAAGCCTCCGGGGGCCTTTGAGAAGCAGAGTGACATGGTCAGAGTTCTCAGAAAGCAAGATAATTCTGAGAAGCGTGTAGAAAATGTTTGAAGTAAAAAGAGCCTGGAAGGTTGGGAATTAAGCCAGACAGAAAAAATGATGACAGCGACTCCAAGAGTAAAACACCGTAAACAACCTCTGGAACCAGTTACTGAATTCTCATGCACACTTGAGACAGTTGAAGGCCCTTTTCTCCTATAGCGCCTCAGGCTTCTCTACCACCTTCTCAGAATTCCCACAAACTAGAACTAGGAAGGAGCCGTCCACAAGGACAGCAGGGGACATCTACAACACACTACATTTCAGTAAGTAGACAGTTACCTGTTGACAAGAAGACATAAGGCCCAGAAAAATCACATGCAGCGATACAGTGCTGAGAAAACATCTCATTGACTTACTAAAAACTTGAACCAGACTTTTTCCCCAAATAAGAAGAATAAGAAAATTAGGACAAGCAATCTAAAGACACCTATTTGACTTTCACTTGCTTCAACTGATTATAGTCTATACCAACAACCAGATATTAAAACAGTGTATTTTTTATACCTAGAGTATCAAAAACATATCACTGTTTTCAGCAGTGAAATAGAGAAATTTGGTACTTAATGCAGGTAACTTTACCTTTAAAATGTGTTTACAATCATGATTTTTTTCTTTATGCTATAAATTTAAAAACTATATAATTTGACTATGAATTTACTGGAATTCCTTATGGCCGAGGTAGAATGTTTTACTTGGTAAATTTGTATGATTAAAGGATACCTCTAAATTAACATAAGAAAATATGTGATTTCCCAACTTCAAGATCAACTGCAACCCTCATTCCCAGGGTGTCATTAAAGATTTGATATATTTTCCAAAGAATATTTTTGAGAGCCTCTTCTACTGGCATTTTAATATTCTCCAATGTAGTCTGTTAGTTATTTTATTATTTCCTTTAAAGATTTAATTCAATTCTCTTTGATGTGTTTCTCAGAAGATTAATTGTTCCTATAATTTATTTTTAGAACAAGATTTCTCCTTGAAAATAGGCCCTCATCTTTTCCTTTTTTACTGGATGTAAATATTTCTGCTTAGAAATCAGAGTTTGTGATTGAATTTGAATTAAAAAAGAAAAAAAAAAAAACCAGAAGAGGAGAGCCTGGGTGGCTCAGTCAGTTAAGCATCCAACTCTTAATTTAGGCTCAGGTCCTGATCTCAGGGTCATAGGATTGATTCCTGAGTTGTTGGGCTCTGCACTGAGCAGGGAGCCTGCTTAAGATTCTCTGTCTCCCTCTCCCTCTGCCCTCCTCACCCACATACCGCCCTCAATGCACATGTGTGCAGGCTCACTCACTCTCAAAAAAAACAAAGACTACTTTTCATTAAAACCAAATATTATCATTCTAACTAATTTGTTTTATTCATGAGATTTTCCAATTTTGAAAATTTCCAGAATTCTAATTTTAAAATTGTGTTGTAAAAAGTAGGTTACTGATAAGAAAGTACCTACAATAATTCATTATATATCAAACTGCTTGATTTGGGGTTCTAGTAATTGCTAAAAGTGGTAATCACTAATTAATTATGGGGAAAATTAATAAATGCACAATTATACTTTTAAATCATGATTTACATAGATTTATAGGTAAGGACTACAGACATTACCTGTGCATTCCTCCACTTGGCAGGGTTCCATACTAAGGATGAACTTTTACACCTGTAACATTTAAAGTGGCAGGATCCTACTTTTAACCTTTGCTCCCATTTAAGCTATTGCATGGGCAGTTACTGGACGTGGGCTTTGCACTAAAAAAGTTCCACACTTAAAGAAAGTCAAGTATGCTCCAGCATTTGTGGCTAAACATAAAAAGAAGTTGGTGTAGTGGGTGGGTGCGAATTTCAGTCTTAATATTTTCTACTTTGCCAACCAGCCTGAGTGTTTCTTGTTTCCTTTCTACCTGAACTGTTTGCTGGAGAGATGACAAATAATGGAACTGATAGTAACTTTCCAGTGAGTAAGAACAGTCCCTTCTATCTGAGAGGAAGAATGTCAGGTCTGCAAAAGCCAAACGATCCAAAGTACCAGAGAGGAAAAACACCCAGTGTGACTCCAAGCACCTTGGGTCTCCTCCCCAAACAAGCCCTCTGCTGCTATCAGTTTTGATAAGCAGGCTTTCCTCACCCATGAGGCTATAACATGATAATGTCATTCAATAACCCTCACACCCTTTCCTGCTATTTGTCCAGCACAGGAAACTGAGGATTTTCTTGTCGTGTGGACACAGCGGAAATATCTACCCAGCAAATACTGACCCTTGCATGCAAACAGACCCATATCCTCTTTCCGCCTGACAACTTCCTTCCTGCATGCTAAGAACAATCTACCCTTCATTTTTTTTTTCCGGACTTTATACTGACTACTCTGAAAGCCCTTGGGGAGACCAATGTAAACTTCCACTCAACAGCTGGATTCTCAGACAAATAGGCTGACATTGAACATGGTTGAAGGCACTGAAGATGCCCTCTATATATGGTGATATTGTATGAAAACAGTGTCTACATACCACAGACATGTGCTTTGGCAATTGCCTGAAGAATTTGGCCTCTCTGGACAATTGTACTAGATATTTCAGATTTGAATCTAAAATATTTAAGATTATAGGCCAGAAAATTCTCTTTAGCTATACTGTAGAACTGGACCTTCCACACTTGGGAATTTAAGCCATAGCCATTTAGATCTGGAGAGGCAGAGTAGTTCCACATCCAAATTAGCAGCTATATCCATTTTGCTCAACCCAGCACCAGAGTGGGCTTGCTAAGATATTAAAAATCACTATTCATCTTTGAGTTAGGTAGTGAGACCTAACGAGGTAAGTTATTTTGCTAGTTAATCACACCTCACACCTCAAGCAAGGACAACGTGGCTTATCAAATTTCTTTCTGAAATACTGAAAGCTTAAGCCTGATAGTCAAAAGCCTTGTGCGCATTGGCTGTATTTAATTATCAGAAAAACTTCTTGATATTCAAAAGACAAAGAACTCAAGCTCTAAAACCTAACCCAAATTAAAAAAAAAAAAAAAAAGTAGGCATTATTTGCATCCTTGTATGAAATCAGTGTCTTAGAATGTGGTGGCTAATAATGGGCAAAATTAAAAAGCTCATTTAATACTGTCAATAATTTCATTTGGTTTAAAACATTTCACTTCCTGAACAAACCTCGTATCAAGATATGCCTATGCAGCCAAAGCTCAGGAGCATATAACAGGGAGGAGAAGAAGGCTATCTGTTGAAGGCAAGGCTGCCAAGCCTGAAGTCTGTTATCACCAGCTGCCTCTTTCCTCATATGTCCTCAAGTGCTCTCCAAAACTTCTACACATAAAATGATACCTAACAATGGTAAAAAAGAATAAACACTACTATGTTTTTAGGGCAGTTGTTGAATAGGTAAATAGCATTCATGGCCACTTATGACCTTTTATCGAATAATCCAACTGATGAGTTTTTAGGTCTTTAATCCACACATGAGTTTATTTAAAAATGTATGATATTAAAGGAAGTTTAAAAGTACCGAGTATTATCACCAGCGTTGTAGTAAGAGATGGACTCAAACTCAGTCTTCTAGTCCCCAACCAATAATTCATTTGATTGTATGTTATCACCATGATCAATAAAATAAACATAAAAATAATATTGAAAGTATTCCAAACACTTAAGTGCTTCTATTGTGCCATGAAATGTGCTAAGAGTTTTGGACTAATTATCTCATTTAAATTTCACTACAAACCTGAAAGTCAGATAGTATTATTTTACAGTATTGTATTACTAGCTGACATTTACTGAGCACTCACAATGTGCAAAGCACAGAACTAATTAAGTTAATCCTAACAAGAATCCTGAGATAAAAGCATTATTCTAACTTTTATAGAAGAAGAAACTGAGAGCTGAAAAGACAATTAAGTGGTGGGGCTGGACCTAGGAATCGGGAAACCTGAAAGTTTAGAGCCTAAGACCTTGAGGGAGTCACTGAGTCTCAGGTTCCTCATCTCTGACATGGGTCTAAAAATAACTGCCCACCCCCTCACAGGGCTGTAAATGGACCAAAGGAGAAAAGGCGTGGGCAAAATTAAAATGGAATTTCCCTAACCCTTAATGCACACAATTTCAAATCACTAGGGTAAATGACAGGCTGTATGTCAATTAAACATAAAAGGC
The DNA here is from genome assembly GCA_028534135.1 of Potos flavus. NCBI lineage: Eukaryota > Metazoa > Chordata > Mammalia > Carnivora > Procyonidae > Potos > Potos flavus. The sequence continues at coordinate 57,596,540 of CM052896.1, forward strand.
ACATTTCTCTTCTGTGGCTTTTTGTTTCTTCACTTCCTTTAACAATTTCTGACATTTTCATAAGCTTGTTCAAAAGAAAGAAAGCCATGCCATTTTGAGAGCAAAGAGCAATTTACTTCATAATTGATTGGGTAAAATGTCAAGAAAACGAAGAAACAGAAGGGTATTGGTGTTGGCTGCAGCTATAAAAACAACCCAGTATAACACTGATGAAAGTTATGGAAAAGCACAGTAAGAGAGAATCTTATGCATCTATAGTTATTTGCTCAAAGATGCTGCTACCTTGATTCTAATATTCATTCTTGAAACCAAAAAGTCACTGATTGGCCCATTTTAGTTCAGTGCTTTCTTTGGGAGGCATGATTTCAGAAGGAAGTTATGGAGCCGCAGAAACACTCTGTCTCCATCACAGAACCCCAGTGTTAGGAGGCTCCTGCTCACGCTCACACGCCCACAGCCACACAAAGCTCCAGTCCCATAAAGGCAGCTCGTGGACATACTAACCCTCCCAAGAGAGGAGGTTACCTGGAGTGTAGGAATGAACGTATACCACTCCTGAATGGCGCCTCAGCTTGGTTTGAAAAGATGGGCTAGAAAGGAGAGGGTTTTGAATAATTTCATATTATCTGCCTCTATTCTCTCTTCCATAAGGATGGCTGAATGGCGATAATAACTAATGTTTATTGAATGCCTCTATGTGTAAGATACTGTGCCAAGCAATCCATATTATCTCTCCTAATCCTGACCACAACCTTCAATGTCGATACTATAATCTTAAGCATGAGGAATTTAAAGAACAGAGAGATTAAGGGTGTACAACTTGTGACAGAGCTATGACACAAATCCTTAAAATCTGATTCTAGTCTCTGTGCTCCATACATTAAAGGATAGCTGCTGATTAAAAATAATAATAGTAATAACAACAACAATAATAATTAGAAGAAAATAAACAGTGAGTTTATTTCCATCAAAAAATCAACAGATGGTTGTGCCATGCTAGGTATAAAGTAATGAATAAGGCAGGAATGTCTTGCCTATGTCAACATGAAGTTTACTGTCTAGCAGATAAAATATATATTAAATGAATAATTTTTAAGTGCACTGAATCTTATTTAGAGTTTTAAGTACATATCCTAATAGAGCATACCTCAAGGACCTTTAACCTAGTCCAGGGAATAGGTTAGGAAGTGAGCATGTAAATGGAAAGAGGAAGGATGAGTATTAAGTAGGTAAAAGGAACATGAAGAGCCTTCCAGAGAAAGGTACTGGTGAGTGAGTGTGGTGTGTGTGTGTGTGTGTGTGTGTGTGTGTGTGTAGGAAGGAGCATTTCAATACAAACCAACTCCATACATCCCTACCTGCATACTAGTTATATACAAAGAATGGTCTGAGTGTTCTCTGTTAAATAAATATGAGTAAGGTGAAGCCATACGTTCAGAAACTCACAATGTTGTAGAAGAGGCAAAGCCATACAGAAATATAGGGAAAACAGTGATAGGTGGCATGAGGAGACACAAATAGGATGGCAAGAAAGGGTAAAGAAAGAAATTAATACTGACATGAAGGGGAGTTTTTAACTGGTACTTGAAGGATGGGATAATCTTCAAAATTTGGTGAATGATCTATTCATGAATGGGGAACAAATGGGAAAGTAGGGGTTAGCCAGCATATAAAGGCTCAGCAACCCCTACTCTCAGCCCAAAATAGGAACAAGATCCCTAAATGAGGGAATTGGGGGTAGCTAATGAACATTGAGGCGTGGAGATGACAGCAGAGACAGCAGTAGGAGGGAGAATAGGTAGGAGGGCTTGTGTTGAGTGAATCTTGGCATTGATCCCGTTTAGTTTTCCCCTCTCCTAGAAAGTGTGGTGTTCGAAGAGCAGGCTGCATTTAAAAGGCAGACACAAGCCTGGGCAGATATCTGCACCCTATGCGGCAACATGAAAAGAACAAAGACGTTAAAAAGAGAATGAGAAAAGACATTATCATACTTCAGAGAACAGCAAAATTGTAGACCAGAAACCTTTTTTGTAGTTGAGAACACAAAGCCCCTGAAATGATATACCTAGTCATTGAGTAAGTGTAAAAAGAATCTGAAAGCCCATGAAATACACACATGAACTTCCCAGAAGCAGAAAAAAGCAAGATGGAAAATATGAATTCAGAAAAGAGAAGGAAGAACCTGGAGAACTGACCTGTGACTAATAAACAATTGTCAACTCCCTAGCATGATACACTGTAATAAATAATAAGCAGAAATACACCTGTACAATATGCCTACAATAAATAATGACAAATAACAAATATTTGTAGAATTATTTATAGTGCCTGAAGCATGTATTTTGACATATATTATTTCAACTAATCTTGTAAACCACCTTGTAAGATAAGTATAAATCATGTCAAAATGGAATGCCAGTAGATACTTATCTATTGAGAGATAAATGGCCAAGAAATAAGATTCTAAATACCTAAGTCCTGTCCTAGACCAGTGATCTCTCCATAAGTTCCTGGAATTAAAAAAAAAAAAAAAAAAAAAATGCCTCAGGGAACAAAGAACAATTTATTACTATCTGCAGCTTTGACCTTACACTGACATGGACACTAGCCTTCTGGGCCATGTGAAAAATTTCTTTTGCCCTAGCAAAGCAGATTCAACTAGAGTATAGCCAAAGCAATTCTAAAGACCTATACTGCCTCCTACCACCCATCATCCAAAGCCTAACCATTAGATCTCACTGTTTCAGTGGAAGAAAAGTCCAATCCAGAATGCATGTGCCAGTTGGAAGCAGTAGAAATCACAAAAGTAAGAATGACTGCCCCAGATCTCAGTCTAGACTTTGGGAAACTCTTCCAAGGCACTCTCGCTTTACCAGCCTTGTGGCAATATGAAAGATGGCCTGTTGTCTCGACAGGGAACTTATCCAAGCTTATGGGACGTGGACAAGAAGATCTAAAAAGGCCACATGAGTGTGAGGCAGTCTTCAAATTGGCACAGCCTTTAGTGCTGAGTCAATGAAATGACCCAAACAATTCACAACAGCGTTTCTCTAGAGAAGAAGCTCTCAGCTTCTTTCTCCCACAAAGAAGTATTAGTATTCCCACTTGATAGTTATCAATGGCTTGACTAAGAACATGTAATAATGAAAAATGAACCAGAAATGGAATCCAGATCTTCTACTTCAAATTCCTTGCTCTTAATTAAAATGACAACTTTCATGTTTTATTCAATTGATTTTCATGGTATGATTTCTATATTCACAAATAATACCTTTGTTTCCTAAGTCCCATCTTAAAAACTCATTTTGGAGAACAGAAATGCCTAAAGCAAGACATATATTAAATAAAACAGCAATACTGTCATTATGCTGATGTCTTCTCTGAAATACTCATGTTAGTGCCCAAGGAGGGACCAGGAACAGGACAATACCCTGATTTACACTGCTCTATTTGCTGAATACGAGGAGTGCATAGAGCACTGTAGACCTGAGTCCACGTGAATTTGGTAATACTGAAGCAGGTCCCCCAGCTATTATATTTTTCCACATCTTTGAGAACACAGAGGAAAGCCCCAGTAGTAGGAAATCTTTTCTAAGAATCAAGATTCTGTAACAAGGGACTGATACGACCTGCCAAGAAGTTGGTGGGTACATTTGGGAAGCCATTTTAATCTAATATTTTGCCTCAGGAGAACTTGTTTGGTTTTAATAAAAGTCCTCAATAAGGATAGAAGACCCAGTACATCATTTCTCTTGCTTCTAATTTAAGAATCTGGCACATAAAAGCATCAAGAGTGTGAAGGAAATGGATCATGACCTTATGACATTTGGCATGATTTCTGAGGCAGGTGTCAGATAGGTTCATAAGCAACTATCTTGCCAAATCTTATCAAAACCTAAAAGACAAAAAGAGAAGAAAAAATACACACTTTATAATTCACATCAAAAAGGAAGTCATTTTATTTTTAGTTCATTTGCTTTGGAGGGAGAGCCAACTAACTGGAAAGAGTCCATAATTTAACCAACATCAGATCATCTTACTACATTCCCCATTGAAACTTAATAAATGTTACTTTCCAGATTTACTGACTTCACAGTTTTCTCCAGTTAATGATCAGCAAGCACCTTTTATTACTTTAAATGAAAACAAAATGAAGACCTGAAATCTCGTGATCAAGAATTGATTTCTGGCGGACAAGCAAAATTGTTTGGTCTATTTTTATGGTTGATATAATTGTATTCAAAACCCATAAACAATGTACATCCACTTCAATACTTTTTCAGCTTGTCTTTGGTCATAAACTTTAATTAAAACAAAACATCCCTTAGGTAAATCAAAGGAAGTGCCATTGAAATAATATAAACACCCAAGGAACCTTGGGCTGTTTCCATGCTCGTCTGATTAGATGGAAAAGCACCAAGCACTTGTGTCAGTAGACCAACCAATAGAGTTTGTGACTATGAGAACTTCCTCTAGTATTAAAGATCTTTGGCATAGTTTCTGGGAAAACTTGTGCCAAATTTCTCTATTCCAAGAGAGGGTTTTCCACTTGGAGGCTGTGGTATCTATAAAGGCTATCTTTCATGAGCAGGGTGTCCTCTATTTAGCTGTCAGAAGGCCTGTCTATCGCAGGACTCAGACTGTCTGTCCCATTTGGCTGATGTCAGAAACTTATGCTAGAGTTATGGCAGAGAAAACATGTTTTCCATTACACCCGCACCAAAGTGTTGATTAAGGTGGCACATGTCAGACCTGGGAGTAGCCAGCACTCAGAAATAGTATAGACCTTTTACAGATGCTGAAATTGTTTCCAGAAAATTCAACATCTCAGCTTATCTTTTTTCTTTTTCTTTTATTTTTTTTTTTAAGATAGAAAAGAACCCAGAGCATTTTGTGCTTATTTTTGAGCTAGTACTTTAATCATGTCTGATTTTTTTTTTTTGGTACCATATTCAGACCTTTCCTTTGTGTTTGCAGACAAAGAATCTTGAGAATTGACAAGTGGATTTTATAAGTGGCTAAGATTTCAAATTTTACTTGAGATTTAGTGCTATCGAGGGTCCTCTTTATAAGGAAATGATTCTTAAGTTTTTTAGAATTCCAAGCCCTTATAAAAGCTGTCAAAACTATGTGTTCTTTCTCAGAAAACAATTGTGCAGGATCACAAACCTATGTGCAACACGTAAGAGTTCTAAGGGCCTCAGGTTAAGGACCAGTGTTCTAAATGAAGCCAGAAATAATCATATATCTGACAGATTGAATTTTTGCTGATAGCTAAGAATAGAATCTCTTCACAAAACATAAATACTGGTAAGTCCATGTAATTTATGCAGTTGTTAGATTCTTCTCATCCTGGAAGGTAGTAAAAAGCACAGGTTATCCCAAAGGCCAGCAAGCCCTTATGTGTAAGTCTCCCATGAAAGGCCAACTTCTTGGAGAGTATACTGGTTTTCAATGACCATTAGGCAAAACTGCATCACTTCTCTTTTAGGAAATACACAGGCAGAGTCTAAAAGTGACAACAACTAGGGCTGCCAGATTTAGTAAATAAAATACAGAACAGGGAGTTAAATTTGAATTTCAGGTAAACGATAAATAATTTTTAGTGTAAGCGTGTCCTAATTACTACATAGGACATGCTAACAGCCTGAAATTATTCATTGTTTATCTGAAATCAAATTTAACTGGATTTTAGCTGGCAACCTTATCGTGATCCAATAATTCACAGCCAGATCAGTGGCTACTCCTGACAATGGGATCTAGGTTTCTAGTATTTTCTAATAGTAAGAAATGAGAATTACTGGTAGATTTCATGGAGCCATTGCAATACACTCTTGGGCTATCAGGAGTTAAAGCAAGCCAAAGTGATAAGAGATTGATGTTTTATCACCTCATTTTCCCCCTAATTATTTAACCTTGGCTCACAAAGTCATTTGTCCATCTTTGTGTCACCCCTAAATCTGGGTGTTTGACAGTCTTCAGTCCTCAACCTTGTCTATTCTTCATCCTTTCCCACTTTGCATTTTCATGTACCTCGCCACTTCAAAATCTTTACTAACAACTCCCCAATCCACACTGCTATTCATTCTAATTCCAGACTGCTTTTTCCTGTTGCCAGTTGAGCCTTATGTCAGAAACGGATTCATTAAACCCCATAATGGAGCACCTGGGTAGCTCAGTTGGTTAAGTGTCAGACTCGATTTCGGCTCAGATCATGATCTCGGAGTTGTGAGATGAGTTCCGTGTAGGGCTTCATGCTGGGCATGGAGCCTGCTTAAGATTCCCTCTCTACCTCTGGCCTTCCCCCCACTCCCCTCACATGTACTTTCTCTCTAAAGACAAAATAAAACAAAACCATAACATCTCAACTCACCACCAAATAGCAAAGCATTGTTTGTTCTCTTATTTCCCTTTTTCCCTTATTCCATACTCCTAGACTAAATCCTGTATATCTGCCTGTTAAATATTTTCCCATTCACTACATCCTTTCATTTTCCTTTCCCCATACTCTAGCTTAGATCCTCGTCATCTCTTTCCTGTATTAATTGTGTTAGCCTCGAATTCATCTCCCCACTTCTATTCTTTTGCCACTGTAGTGCATCTACGTTATCTCATTAACCTTCTCTCTTGTTTAACCATTTCATTGTCTACCATGGATGTACAAAAATAATAAGACTAATTTTTGCCCTCAAGAAAAGTACATTCAATGGAGGAGACAAAAATATATAGTTACAGAAGAATGTAATCAGTCCTAGGACAGACAATAGCACAAAGTACAGTCGTTAGAGAAGTATGTTATGGATATGGATGATGGTGGTAGAAAAGGTTTTCTGATGCTTGGATGAGGTAACACCTGAAGTGAGTTCTAACTGGATCAGTGTTAGCCATTAAGCAGAGAGACTAGAGTTCCGGGCAGAAAGAATAGCATGCGCAAACACATGGCAATAGAAAAAGAACTTTCAAGAAACTGGTAGTATAGCATGGCTTGAATGTGTAATGCTAAGAAAGAGGTGATGAGTTTGTACAGGTAGGAAGGGCCACATAAGCCACTTAAATAATTAGGCTTCTATCATGAAAGCAATGGAAAGTGTTGATCAGATTTGTATTTTTGAAAAAGATATGAAAGGATATGAAAAATGGTTTATAAGTGATAAGGTCTGGGGCAGGGAGACGGTAAGAAGCTATTGCAGGGATCTCTGTGAGAATGATGAAGATCTTTATCAGTAGCAACAGTGATACTAAGAAAGGATTCATGAGACATTTGGGAAGAAAATTTTAGATTATTTGGTGATGAATTACATGTGGAAGGTAAGGAAAAGCATGTCTTTGATCATATGAAGGTTTGGTAAAACCTTCCCTAATTCCCATTGTCTACAGTAGTGGTTTTTCACCAGGGATGATTTTGCTCCTTAAGGAATATGGTAAAGTCTGGAGACATTTTTGGTTGTCAGAAGAGGGGATATAAGGAGAAGCAGAATGCCCCTAGGCCAGGGCACAGAACAGATGCACATGATAACCCCTCATCACAGAGAATTTTCTGGTTCAAAATATCCATAGTGCCACGGTTGAGAAATTCTGTTATACAGCGGTAAGTGGATCTCTTACCCTGAGATGTAAGGCTCTTGAAAATATTGCCCAACTTCCTTTCCAGACTAAATACCTATCACCCTATAAGTGTTCTATAGACCAAGCAAAAATAATCTATTCCTGATTTCCCAAATATATCTCTCATTTTCAACCTTAACAATCTTGCTTTTACTATTACTCTCTTATCCAGGAACATTTCCTCACCACCCCACCCAATCTCTCATTTAATTGTCAAAATACTACTACTGCCTCCTTCATGAAGTTTCCTATAATTTGCCTTTCTGCATCAACTCTCTGCATCTATTTTGTGGCATTCATTACATTATACCTGGTAAATGTACCACTAATTAGTTGACTGACCTTATCTTATCCTACTCTTTGAAGAAAAACCTTAATAGGACAAGCACAATACCCTCAACAAAGTAGGCATTCAATAAATAGTTGCTAAAATTAAGTATGACTTTCTCAATCAGTTGTCTAAAGTCATCAATGACTAAGTTTCCTTTTTATTCTTGTGGACAATGCAGAGTTGACAGGTTCTCACTTATAAATGCTAAATCATATGTAATGCCAATAACCCGTAACTAATACTTAGTTCTATAAATATTGAACTTTCTTAGAACATTGAATATGCACATCATCATAGCCCATGAAATACTTTAGTTTTGTCCTTAGGTTCTTGTTCCAGTCCAGGTTTTGGATTTGCTTAGTAGAGTAGATGCTTAAGATTCCTTATATATCTTTACACACTGATTTACCTGTCTACCAGGTGTTCTACATTGCCCTCCAACTGCTCATTTTAAGCTATTTAATTCTGCAATGCATGTTTCATTGCTGATATCCTTAGAAAATTTTTCTGCCTGGTAAAATAAAACCTGTTCTTTGTCAGTTTAATAGATGCCACTAAACTACTTCGTAGAAACACTGGGAAATATGAATGGCATGGGTGGACAATACTTTGCTTCTAGATTTTTACTTTATTGCCTTTTGACTTTTACAAGACTTACTTAAGGACAAAGATTGAATATTGCTTAGTCCTCCGAGGGCCATGTATTCATGACAGGCATTTCCTTTGCCCATGCCCTAATTCATTTCTTACCACCTCTGAGAGAGTTTATTTTTTCCAAACTCTGTAAGGTCTATGAAACTGAAAAGAACCTCTGAATCACCATGTTACTGTACACAGTGAGGGTAGCCTTGGCAGTTCAGGTTGCTGCTGCCATGTTTGAACTTGGGATATGTGCAAAAGCCTCAACAACAGAACACAGACAAATCTTTAGCAAACAAGGTGATTTAGAAACCAACCACCTTCCAAGCTACAGAGAAATTGTCTATTTTATAGCTAGGGGGAAAAAATCTAGGCAAAGTATAATTTTCAAAAGCAGATGTTTGTGACAATCATCTGGACCAGGATGACTTTGTGCCTTAGTCTATAATTAGTGTCAATTAATAATCAGAGAGATAGATGATAGATGGAAGGACAGATGAAAGAAAGAAAGAAAGAGAGAGAGGAAGAAAGAGAGGAAGAAAGAAAGGTAGATAGATAAAAAGATAATAGGAAACAAAGCCCTAAAAATCCAAGTCTTCCTGAGAATATTAAAATTTGGAAGAGAAAAAGCCAGAATATTGTTGATGTTATCTTTTGTGAATCTGTAAATAATTGACATATAAAATTATATTAATTTCAGGTATACAACATAATGTTTCAATATTTGTATATATTATGAAATGATCATATGATAAATCTAGTTAACATTCAAATTTTTAATGTTTTTTTTGAAAGAGCTATTCTAGTCAGAATCATAAGTCATTTACTTCTATCTCCCTTCCACGAGACTGACATGGGGTAAATGCATTTTTCTTATTTATGCTTGACCAAATGTGAATGTATTTCACTAAATATGAGACCCTGAAGACAATAGATTACATCTTATTCATCTTTATTTGTCTTCGCATCACGTGATCCAGGGCTTTGCATGTTTTTAAGTGTCCAATAATTGTCATTGACTTTGAATTTGGTCAGTCTTGTGGTATAAAGACAGGTATGGTCTAAACTAGCTGTACCAAACCCCTGTATGTACAAGTTCTCTCTATATATTAATAAGTATTGAGACTTCAGTTTTCAGATGAAATTCTCAACTAACATTTATCATAGTGATATAAAAATATATTTGTCTTTCTTTAAATTTGAAAAAAAAACGAAACTCTTATTATTTAGAAAGAACAATGGGTGAAAGTAAAGAAAGTGATTAATATTATAATAGTAAGAAACAATACATTTAACTGCTAAGATGACAAAAAAAGTAATCCAGTTGAATTTAGTTAATTATATATTTTTATCTGAGGATTCAGACCATCCAAATGTCTGTTTTGGTACATTGTTTTGATATAAGAATAACACTGGAATGAAATCCAGTAGACTACAAGGTCATGAAACTGCAAAGTTCAGTCCCCGATGGGCACCTCTAACAGGATATCTCCCAGAATATTGAGGTAACATTCAAGGACTGCTGCAGGGCAAGTCCACCCAACAAAAGTGAAGCACATATGTGTTAATCATATGTTAAATATTAACTTTTATGATAACGATTCTATCTACAGAGTCATGAAATACTTTTTACATCTTCCAAGAACTTCCACACACTGTTTTGGTACTCATAGTCTTGAGGTGAAAACAGGGAAAAACCCTGGTTTTCTCAGTTTATAGATAAGAAAATGGAAATACAAGGTTTTAAATAGCTTGCCCAAGTACATCTTCTTTCAGTTAGGGGCAGAGAGAGGATGGTGCTCATCAAAATCAAAGGTAGACTTATGCCTGCCTCCTTTATCTGTTTCACCGGAACATACATAGCAGAATGCTGGCACATCATAAACATTCAATCATTTCAGTTCTTCATTTATTTGAAAGTGATTTACTGAGTATCCATAATGAAAGAAAGAATAAAAGTCATCTGACCTGAGACCAGAGTTGTATCTTAAATGTACAGTAGTAAATTCAGAATCAAAGCGGATAATGCCATAGTGCAACCCCTAGATTCTCCCTTCAGGACTGAGGCATTCTTTCTCCTGACTTACAGATCACAGTTGTGTTCCCCTACAGAAATCGCCCTTGTCCAAATGAAATTGTTTTGCCCAAGGTTATGTTTTCTCCTGGGAACAGCCTGTATCCAATGACTAGTCAAATACAAGGTTACAAAGTTTGGGCCCTTTGCCTCAATTTGGGAAATCTTTGAAGGATCATTCAAGCTTTAACACTCCCAGCGAGATCATCTGAGGCTATTATTGCAACCACACTGAAGCTCAGCATCTTAGCTGCCCAGGTCTGCTGCCCTCGCTCCCTCACAGGTGTTGTTCCTAAGGCTCCTCAACACATCTGCATCCAAATCTCCAAGCCTCTGTTTTCCCAGGATCCTGATCTGTGATGGTTGGTGTCAGAATTCAATGGGGCAGAATCTAAAATGAGATGTTCATTTCTGGATACATCCAGAGTCCCATTTAAACTTTAAGCTTCAAGTGCCTCCTGGTTACTTTGGGCTCCTCTGATCAAGAGATCAATAGGTAAAGAAAGGAGTCACTCTTCTAACAGTAATAACTGGACCTGATAATTCAGGAAGAAGTAGGTCTATTTTTACATAGAAAGGACAAAGAAGAATATGTTTGGGACACAGGTGATCCACTGGGACATCTCCTGATAATCTAGTGGCCAATTTTAATAGTAAATGGACAAGTACTACAGCCTTGGACTGAGAAAAGCTGGTGACCATAGGCTGATAAATGAGAGTCTGGTCATTCTTCCAGGTAAGCCATCTGGATCAGACAAGTTGTCAACAAAGGGTAAGGGGAAATCTCGAATGCATAGCTAAGAAGGGAAATGATGACTATTAGGTACAGCTTTGAAACCAGCTGTTCTGACTGGCACTAGAGTTTCTCCAAACTTTCTCTTGAAAGTTTCCCCAGGAAAATAAATCAACCAGAATGGAGTAGCTCTTCCCAGATGGGGTGAATTCACTATATAAAACAAGCAGATTTGAGTGTCAGAGGGATAGACTGTGTTTGATTCTGTGGTATGACCCCCAGACTTCTCTGAGGTTCAAGTCATTTATTTTCTCAAGAATTGCCCTTGGCCAAAGGGAGCCGTTTGACCAAGTCCTTTCCCCAGGGACAGATCACTTCCAGCGACTGATCACTGTGAGGATACAAAGGTTCAACCCCTTTACCGCATTTGGAACACCACTTCAGAACTCCTCATAGGCTGGCGGAAACTACTGTTGCAACTCTATCACAGTTTGAGTCCTCCTTCTGTCCAGTCCCAATTCCCTTTGCTACTCAATAAACTGCTTACAGCCAAATAGCCAAATTAGTCCATCTCCCAGGGTACTTCACCTTTGACAACTAAGAATCCAACTGGATATCATCTTATCCTTTATATTACACATGCTTTAATGATCCACAATTTATTGGGCTTTTTTTTCTTTCCTCTGGGTTAAAATTTGTCATTCAGGGGACAGAAGCAAAAGCAAGAAATCAAAATTACTACTTTTTTTTCCTCTAATGATTCTAGCTCTTAGGTTATGATCACCTCACTTTTCAGAAAACTGACTATAGCACTATCGAGCTTTAATTTCATCTTATGAAGTGGATTTTTTTTTTTTTACAACAAATATTTCATAAGATTTGTCTGCCTGCTGACTCAGAACCCATGTGGTAGCAGGTCTGAAAAAATAGATTGTCATGATCTATTAAATCAATAATCCATGCACTAAAGAAAATTTACACTCTGAGTTCCACTCCACTCTCCAATATGCATCGGTACAAAGCTTGGGGAAAAAAGACCAGCTGCTGCAACTTGTGCATAAAGAGGTAATTTCTAGGGTTGTTTTTTTTTCTTATGTGATACTGGAATCATTAAGTAAAATTTAGTCCTAAGGCATTCTAGTCAAAATTTAGCATCACAGAATCAGAGAGACTTCAAGTTGAATGGGACCTCAGGAGATCATTTCTTGCAGCCTGACTCAAAGCAAGGTTTGACTATATTACTTCAAATATATTATTCTGTAAAGTGTTCTTACAGCTTTCAAACAACGTACCCATTCCAGGACTCCAAAATCTTCATTGATAGTAAATACTTCTGCATGTAATAATTTTTTTTTCATTTTCCTATATTAAATAAGTAATGTATTTGGCCAACATCTTCCTCATCATTTTCCTATACTTGGAGAATAGAAAAGACTGCTTTAACTTTTCTTTAATAAGTTTCTTTTAACCTGTTATTAGATCTTGTTTTCCAAGATTTCATCTGAACTCTAATCTTTCTGTTAAATATAGAAGAGTTAGAGTGAAAATTGACTTACTAAATAAAAATTAGTAAAGTGTCTTCACCAATGACATTTAATCTTATGACCACTAAAGAAATGTGATTAATTTGTGGCTGACACAATTGATTGAGTTATTAAATCCCCATTCCCCACTATGGGGTAATAAATAAGTGAACAAAGAAACAACACACTAAAGACAATGAACCAAAAATGTAGAAAAAGAGCTTGGGTCCCCAATGGCATCTTTGAGTAACTGAATAAACAGCAGTAATAACCTGTTTCCTGACTTCTTGTTATATGAAAATAATAGAACTTTGTTTCGGTAGCTATTAATTAGATGTTCTGCTACTTGCAGCCCATCACAATCCTCATTGACACCATAATTATGATGATGAGATATTTACTTTGTCACTTCTACAAGTGATGTACATCCCAGCACCAGTCCTCCCTTCTTGGTGCAAATGTTTAGTCAGTGTCTGCTAGTATCCATTTGTATCATTTTCACTAATGTAAAATATTTCTCAAACTCTGTAAGTTGTTTTCCCTTACTAACTGCCTAACTGTACCACTCTCCTCAGCTGAGGAGAGGACAGAAATGAAGACACCAATGATGGCGAGAGAGAAGGCATAGGGTAAATTACTGAGTCTTTGGTTTTAATGTTACCACATGCTAGTCATGGAGATTTTGAATGAAATTATGTCATGGTGACTGGGTGAAGGGGTGGAGAGGGATATGGGCAAGGAGAAGAATCTTTAGTCATCTCAGGATCCAGTTGCATCTGAATTGTTTTTTCCCGCCTGTGGGTATCTTATTTCCATTCCTTGCCACATGAAAAGTAATGAGGCACATATACTGAAACCTCACTCAAAATTATTTCCTTAAAGAAGAATTTCTGGCAAAGTCAGTTTCTTTCCCAACCAAGAAGATTTAGTTTTCAGTACCAAATTTCTTTGTAACAAAATTAGCAATCCATTGGGTGGTCCTATAGCTTCAATTCTAGCATCATAATGAATTTTCAGGTTTTACTTTTACGGCCATTGGAGGCAGACATTTGCACAAATCTTATATATAGTAAATGGGCAAGTACTACAATGCTATCAGTAAGCTCAAAGTATTACCCTTCTTAATGTCACCAATACAATAACAACCACCACCACCAATTGATACGATATCTTCCTTTGGAGAATGTTATTTATTTCCTGACTTTCTAGAAACAAACTTACTTTATAGATGTGAAAATACATGGCTAATGGAAAAACATGTTTTTCCATATTATTTTTTTTCAGACATTTGCATAATTTTCTTTAAAAAATTACACGAAGAGAAAGATATTGAGAAAGAGCAAGAGAGATCAAGAAACAGAGAACAGGGAAAAATTGTGCACCATGTAAATTCTTGATTATTTTAGCTCTTATTGAAATTTTTAATATTCCTCAGTTTATGAAGGTATTAACTATGTCTCTGGAGCTATAAATAAGTTTTTTAGAATTCAAATTTGAAGGAACTACAGCTCAGTAGGAATTATTAATCTGTGATATGGTTTTGCCATCTTAGCTGACGAAAAATCTGTACTTCTTTGGGAATAAGACAGCTCTGGCCTCATTGTAAAGTGTACTGAACACAATTCAATTATCTAAAACGTCCTAGTCCTCAAAACACTGTTTTTAAACAAGAGATTACTACAAAACCACATTAAAAGCCATCTTAGAAATGCAGATAAGATTTTGAAGTTTATCCATCAGGCCCATCATAATTGAATAGGAACATGTAAGATCGCTCATCGGTAGAGTGTCGGTAGAGTGTCATCATTCATTCACCTGCTTTCTTTGGCTCTTAAATGGTCAGTACAAGTCTCTACTTTCAAAAGGAATTCATTTTCTTTATTGAAAACTGTAAAAGCACCCAGTTTCCCTAAGAATCTTTTGTAAAAATTGTAATTAGTGAACAAAAGATGCTAAACTCTATCAAGATTTGTTGGCAATTTGCTACAATCAGACCAACTTAAGCACAAGTTTGTACCTTGCCCAATTCTATCTAAAGACTACATAATGAAAAACCTTTTGACAAGTTGATTAATAATACTGAGCTGTTAAAGTTCAGCTGAGTGAGCAATTAAACATTCCAAACAGCAATGAACCTTCAGAAGGTAATTTATGATAATTTTATGCACAAGAGCTCAGTGGCTTTTTAATTTGATAGAATGTTAGTAGCACGAATTTCTAACAAGGGAGTGTCAAGGTTCCATACATCACTGAGATTACTTAAACATTTCAAACGTGGCTGATGAATGAAGTTTCTTGAGATGTGGGGAGATACAGAAGGTGTTGGAAGGTTGAGATTATTCATCATATCAATTATTGAGTGTGGATGCACTGACATCATACTCCCTGATCATATTTTATGTCCACAGTAAAGATAAGTCAAGCTTGAAATAACAGACTTTCCCAACTACCATCTCTGTAGGTAATTCAACTCCCTTAACTTCCTTCCCCTTCATCTTTACGCCTTCTTTCAAACTCATTTCCCCTCTTCTATTGTAAATATCCAGACCCCTTTCTTGAAAAATCACAGTGAAATAACTAAGAATAAAGATAACGATAGAAGAGCAAAAGTGGAAAACAGAATGAGTACAACGCTAGAATCATAGATTCACAGAGTGAAAAAGAACTGATAGAATAATCTAATTTAGCCCACTCTTTTCACTAACACACACACACACAAACACACACACCCCAGATATGGAAATCCCCTCTACTGAACCCCAGCAATGACCATCCAGCCTCTTCATTAGCACGTCCATCCTTGAATTAACATACCACATCTCTGGCAGCCCCTTTTCTTTGCAGATTAAAAAATAACATGGTCTGTTTTAAGCAACAATGAATTCCTCTTGCTTCAATTTCTACCCTAGAATTCTTGAATTTTAAAACCAGAAGATACTCTGGAGATCATTCAGGCTAGAGTTCTCACTTTTATTTATGTCATGGACCATTACGTAGCCTGTTGACATGATAATTTTACCCATACATTTTTTTCTTCTCTTCTAAATTTAAATGAATTATTCACCTTGAAAAACCAGGCATTTTACATAAAGCCTGGATTATCAACTTGAAAAACTAAAAAATTAGAAGTTCTAGAAACACATGTTCTTCCATTCCCAAATAGCAATATTTGGCTGGAGCTTAGTTGCAGCTGCCCATTTAAAGGAAACATGTTCTCTCTGGTTCATCACACGCCCTAGCACCCCCTGTAGTCTTACACTTTGGCAGATTTAGTCATGTACAATACCAGCCTGGACTATGTAGAAATTTAAGTTGGTGATCCCTGATTTAGATTAACCACTTTGTTTTATAATCAAGGAAATGAAGTCAATAGTAATAACATGACAACCAAGGTCACCAGCTAGTTTATGACAGAACCAAGATCTTTATCCAGTGCTTATTTCATTAGATGGTAGTTTTAGCTTATCATCTTTCTCATCACTTATATGTGTTTTCTTTTAGTGTAAAAAAGAGAAAAAATATACATTAATCTGATTGTAAAACAAGCAATGCCTTTATATCAATTTCCACTTACTGAAATAATAAGATGAACCTAGCTAAATTTAACCCATAAGCAAGTATTTTTTTTACATGGGGGTGTTCTATTGTCTATTCAATTCTCTCCATCTTTGATAGTTTCCTGCCCTAAAATCAAAGTAGCACATTAATTATAAATTACATCACTAGAGTAATAACAACTATGGACTATCTTTATACCTATTTCTGTTTGCTTCTAGATATGTTAGCTACACAGCACCTATCAAATGCTGACACAAAGTCACTTATGTTTCTCTGCTACGAACACAGAGATTGAGTACAAGATCACCGTGACTATTTCCTAATGCTTTTATTTCATCAAATGGGTTGGAAAACAAAACCAAACAAATAAACACAAGCTCATCTAACTATCATCTCTGCAGATGTCGTTTCTTGGTAATGTGCTATTATAATTCATGTCAGGTAAGCAGTCTTGCAGATGAAGTCAGAATTATTCAGGCAAGTTTCTTCATACCCTGTAAAGCTGTTTCCCTCACATGGGAAACTTCCACAAAGACTACTTGTTTACAGAGACCATGTGCCTCATGATCCTCTTTTGTGTTTCTCCCTCCCTCATACTGAGCATATGTTTTTAATGTTAACACTCCCTCATCTATAGAGACCATCTGCTTATTAAAAAGAGTGTTCTCCTCCCTTCTTAGCCAGCTTTTTTGCATGGTGAATCCTCTCTGCCAGTTCCACAGATTCAGGGGAATGAGAAAACGCTATGGTCTCCAGTTCCAAATGAGAGAGTTTGGGGATTTAGGTGGCCTTTGTAGAAGGAGTGGAGGGTGCTTTTATGAATTCCAAGAAAGAGAAGTATCACACACCTGAAGCTGTGCTTTTTCTGCTTATATAGCCTCTGGATAAAGCTGGAGGGTCCTATTTCCCCTATATCACTACCACCTAACCCTATGTTTCTTTATTTTCTATCTTTGCACCTGTGCTCAATCTCAGGCATACTCTGATAATTAAATGGTTTCCTTGAAATTAATACACTTAACCTCGAAAGTTAAGTAGGAATTGGTCAGGCAGGTAACAGAGGCAGAAAATATTCCCACATGCAGAGACATGGAGTAAGAGCATGTAATATATAGTAGCACAAATTGCTTTGTATTTTTTTGTTTTAAAGATTTCATTTATTTATCTGAGTGAGAGAGAGCATGAGCATGGCGGGGGTGGGGGGAGGACAGAGGGAGAAGCAGACTCCCCACTAAACAGGAGGTCTGATGCGGGGCTCAATCCCAGAACCCTAGGATCATGAGCTGAGCTGAGGGCAGACACTTAACCTACTGAGCTACCAAGGTGCTCCAATTGCTCAGTATTTTTAAAAATGTAGGGTATGTCTAAAGGAAAAGCAAGAAACAATAAAAGAGAGCTAGAGGAAGACAAAAACACTGAGCATGAAAAACCTCACAGTTATTTAAGGTTGATTTGGCTTATAAGTCCTGAAATTGAATTTTGATGCCCTGATTCTGGGGGAGTAGATCTCAGTTCAAATAATTAGAAAGGGTTGGATGCCTGGGTGGCTCAGGAAGTTAGGCATCTGACTCTTGATTTCAGCTCAGGTCATGAACTCAGGGTTGTGAGATTAAGCCCTGTGTCAGGCTCCAGCCTGGGCATGGAGCATGCTTAAAATTCTATCTCCTTCAGACAAACCATAAGAGACTCTTAATCTCAGGAAACAAACTGAGGGTTGCTGGAGGGGAGAGGGATGGGAGGGATAGGGTGGATGGGTGAGGGACATTGGGGAGGGTATGTGCTATAGTGAGTGCTGTGAATTGTATAAGACTGATGATTCACAGACCTGTACCCCTGAAACAAATAATACATTATATGTTAATTTAAAATTTTAAATTAAATTTTAAAAAAAGATTCTATCTCCTTCTCCCTCTGCCTTTCCCTCTCTCTCTCTCAATCCCACTCTAAAATAAAAATAGTAATAAATAATAAAAATAAGCATGAACTCTTTCTTTAGGTTTATGTGTCCAAGAGCACAGGAGTCCTGGAAACCTTGGAAGAGGGTAGGCTTGAGAAAGAAAGCTTCATAGTGTGATGTGGTAAACTTTTCCCCCAGTGAAACAATTCCCACTTATATTTGAAAGAATCTTCATAACTTAATTGGGAATTAGTAATGGGGAAAGGGCAGTGGTGAACAGCATGGAAGGGCAAGAAAGGGAAACACATCTCCTCTAGACTGAACTACCAGCTCCCCAGTCTGGAAGGAGAGACATGGCCAGAAAATGGCAGGGAAAGCAAGTTTCTGGCATGCAAGAGCTCTCTTCTCTACCTCCAAGAGATAATAAAGATAGGAGAGGAACTGGAGAAGTATCAGTAGTTAACATGCCCAAATGCTTTACTGCCTAAACTGACATATTTTTGAGTAAAAAAAGACATAATTAATAATTTGGGGACAATAGCTATAAATTAGACTGTCCTCAGCACATCAGGACAAATTATCAAGCTATTTAAAAGACACAGAGATTTAAAAGGCTGTCTTCCAACTGATCCTTCTTCACTGAGTTCTCTGCTTTCCCTGTCTCATTCCCCATGCTTCCCTGACTTAATGGTTAGTATTACCATCCACCAGGTGACAAAAACTAGAAATCTAATTCTTACATTTCTCTCTCCTCTAATGCTACTCCCTTGCTTAACACCCTTCAAGGTTTTAAAGCATGCCCACTCTTAGAAGAAAAGTCACACTCCTTGTCACAGGCTTGCATGATCTTGCACCTCACCTTCCTTTTGAATTTCATCTGATGTCATTTTCTGTCTTTTCTCTTTATCCATCTGGCCTTTTTGTTTCTACAATCAGTTGAGCATTTTTCTGCCTTGTGGCCTTTACACCACTGTTCCCCGTGCCCATTACATACTTCTCCTAGTTCTTCATATGCCCAGCTTTTCATCCTATATCTTAGCCCAAACATCTTCTAGAACATCCTTGACCCTCATCTAAAGAGGGTCTCTTTCCTTCTACACACACAAATATCAGAGCAGCCTGTTTTATTTTATTCACAACCCTTATCATAGTCTTAAATTGTCTTGTCAAGTTAGCTCCTTTTTATAAAAACAGACAGACCAACAGAACAGAATCAAGAACCCATAAATAAACCCACATATAGAGAGTCAACTAATATTTGACAAGAAAACCAAGAATGCTCAATGGAGAAAAAACAGTCTCTTCAAAAATGGTGCTGGGAAAACTGGATAACCACACACAAAAGAATGAAATTGGACCTCTACCTTGCATCACTCACAAATATTAACTCAAAATGGATTAAAGATTTAAATATAAAACCTGAAAACAAAACTCCTAGAAGAAAACATAGGGAAAAGCCTCTTTTACATTGATCTTGGTGACAATTTTTTGGATATGACAACACAAGCAACAAAAACAAAAATTAACAAGAGGGACTACATCAAACTAAAACGTTTCCACACACCGAAACAAAAACAAAACAAACAAACAAAAACAAAATCTCCACAACCAACAAAATAAAAAGACAACCTATGGAATAGGAGAAAATATTTGCAAACCATATCTCTGATAAGGGGTTAATATCCAAAATATACAAAGAAATCATACAATTCATTAGCAAAAAAACATACATATATATTTGACTGAAAAAATGAGCAAAGGACCTGAATAGACATTTTTCCAAAGAAGACATACAAATGGCCAACAGGTCTATGAAAAGGTGCTCAACTCCACTTATCATCAATGAAATGCAAATCAAACCACAGTGAGATATCACCTTACATCTATTAAAATGGCTTTTACTAAAAAAATACAAGACAACAAGTGCTCTTGAGGATGTGGAGAAAACAGAATCCTTGTGTACAGTTGGTTGGAATGTAAACTGGAAAAACCACTGTGGGAAACAATATAGAGATTCTCCAAAAAAAAATTACAAATAGTACTACCACATGATCCAACAGTCCCACATCTGGGTATATATCTAAAGAAATGAAATCACTATCTCAGAGAGATATCTGCATTCCCATGTTCACAATAGCCACAATAATCGAAGTATCTGTCAATGGATAAATAGATAAAGATGTGGTATATATATATGCAATGGAACATTTTTCAGCCATAAAACAGAAGCAAGCCCTGACATTTGCAACAACATGGATGGGCCTTGAGGGCAGGCATTACATAAGTTAAATAAGTCAGACAGAAAGACAAATACTGCATGATACACTTATATGTGAAATCTAAAACAAACAAACAAATGCACAGAAACAAATAGTATATTTGTGGTTTCCAGGGACTGGGAGGGTGGGAGAAATGGGAGATGGTGGTCAAAGTTATAAGAGGAATAAGTTCTAGGGACATAATTAATGTGTAGCATGATGACTATAGTTAACAATACTGTATTATATACTTGAAAGTTACTAACACAGTAGATCTTAAATGTTCTCACCACACATACACATACACACCTTGAACGGTAACTATGTGAGGTAATGGATGTGTTAACAAACCTTAATGTGGTCATCATTTCACAATATAAATGTATATCAACACTGTACACCTTAAACTTACACAACATTATATGTCAATTATATCTAAATAAAGCTGGGGGGAAAAAACTGTTATAAAAAATGTTTTCAAGTTGGCTCACTTGTACATTGTCTGTCTCTCCCACTGATAAGCAGGAAACAATACTCTTTTGTCCATGTTAAATTGTCAATGATCTAGGAAGGCACATATTAAACTCTTTATTTGAATGAATGTGAAATCACTGAATAAGGTCTAAGCTACTTTTCCCCCATTAGAACCTATCACCATTAATCAAGACAAAGAGGAGGAAAGGAAAGATAATGAGCCCCAGCCCTGCACACCAAAAAATAAAACAAGATCAAACAAACCTCACAGGACAAAGTTTTTAGCCTTTCCCTTGAGTACGCTTCAGGACTTTCAACCCCCGGCTGAAGAAATCACCTCCTAGAGGATTATGGGGACCTGTATGGGGTCCATTCAAAGGCTCCCCCTTTCAACTCCCGAACTTCTCTCCTGCTGTCTCTAGTGTTTCAGAGATATCAGCTTGATATACTTTGAACATGGCTAGGAACCAAAATTGGGCCTGCTGGTGGATTTCTCATAGCTCCAGGCTAAACATCTTTAGTTATCTGACAATCAATATGCACGAATGTAATTATTTGTTTTCTAGGACTTAGATGAACAAGATCATTCCAAATTCTTGTGTTATTAATACATGGTAATGAAAGTGAAATATTAATGACTTAGTCAAGTGTATTAAGAATTTGAAGTGCTGTGCAAACTGAAAACTTGCATCTTAGAGGGGGAAAAAAAGCTCAAATGCACCAGATGGCTTAGTGACAGCCATTTCATTTAGTGCAGCTCAGCAGATATGTTTGCTAGCCTTCAAGAAAGACCATCAACTGTGCAAAGAAGGGCGCTGTACCTGATTGTCTGGGAAGGCCATGCCCAAAGACATCAAAACGATGTGAACTGTGCTTCTTTGTGTCTCAAATGTGCAGCTCTGAATGAGATATTAGGGTATCTCTGGCCATCAGTCAACTGCATTGGCAAAGTCTGCTGGTTTGTCCCCCTCCCCCACGCTGAGTTGTCATATCTATGCTGGCCTTACAGTAATGATCTTCATATCTTAAAGCATGATGGAGTGGAAATAGCCCCAGACTAGGAGTCAGCAGAACTGAGCTTAGGCCTGCCTAACCATAGAGCAGCTGAGTGGCCCTGAGCAAGCAGTATCGTGCTTTTGGGTTGAAGTTTCCTCATCTCCAATCTGCAAGTGATAAAGTCTTCATCTCTACCTCTCTGGGATTGCTGAAAAGATTTAAGGAGATAGCACTTTATAATAAATAAACAGATTGTGCAAAAAGCAGAGGATGAAATTGTTTTGAGTCTGGATTTACTTTCTTGACTATTACATTTTTTTATCTGAATTATTCATACTTATGTAAGAAGCATATCATTCAATAATAGTTTCTTCTTGCAGAAAATATTTACTCAAGGATTGTCTTTCTTTTATTTACTTTGGGGGGGGATGATCTATATACTAGGTATATATATGCCTGTTTTGTATTTCCGTGTACTATCATTAATTTACTGTCTGATAATTTCAAGATTAAGAGCACTGAGGTAAAATGAAAGAAGATATCTATTTATAGATAGATAGATTCATAGATAGATATCTTCTGTCATTTTACCTCCTAAAAAGAAAACCACATAATTAATGTATTCATATTTTCCCCAGTCTGATGCCATAGCTAAATATCCACAAGCCACAATTCTCACCCTTTATCAAGAATGCAGAATGCTGGTTTGCCATAGAACAAATGGAAAGAATTGGTCCAGGACACATGACAGAGAAAGGAAGGCAATAATAATTAGAGGAATAATTCCTACTTTTTCAAAAGGTAGAATGCTTCTCTTCCTTATACTTTGTTTATTATGATTCTACCAACTCTATGGAGAAGATACCCTTTGAGTCAGGAAGTATTGGCCTAACAGGAAACTCCCAAAGAACTGCAACTGAGAAGCTAAAACTCCTGTCATCCTCCAACAGAGAAATCTAGGATCTTAAAGAGTAAAGATCAATGTGTTTAAAGGACTAATAGCATTTTCTCATTAGCCCACACCTATCTCCTGTTCCCAGTACATCACAGCCAACAGTTACCACTGGGTACTACCAAGGGAGTTCAAAATGCAGAAATTCTGATAGTTCAATAGCAATTTTCATTTGCTAATCTTTAATTTCCTTCTCTTTGCTAAATTCTGCTTCTCACTCTGGAAATGTGTATTAGATACTTCTGAATTTTCATTGCGGGGTATTTCCTCTGGCTCTGTCCTAATCCTGACTTTGTTTATTTATCCATCCAACAAGTATTTACTTAGAGCCTGCTATATACCGAGCGCTGGTCTGGACACTAAAAAGGATATAAATGAACACAACATCTTTATTCTGAAGGATCCTGTAACTGAGTCAGAGTTAACATTACTCAAACATCTTTAATGATCTGATCATCAATATACACAAAATCATTACTCTTTCATAATCAGGGTCAGATTGGCTATAATCGAGTAAGAAATAAAAATGCAAATCTCGGTGGCTTAACATAATAATGAAGGTGTATTTCTTATTTATGTCACAGGTTGCATGGCTATTCTATGTTGGTCTCTTCAAGTTGAAACTTGAAAACAAGGCTGCTTTCAACTCAAAACTCTGTCATCTCAAAGTCTTTCATTTCCAGTCACAGTAATTTAATGTACATCTGACTCTCTCCTGCCTTCAACTAGAATAACACATTATTTCTGTTCATATTATATTAGTGAGAATTAGTCACATAAGCCCACCCAAATGCATGGAAGCTGGGAAATACTGAAGAGCACACGAAATTTGAGTGAATACCACCATTCACAGACAGTCTTCTAAGAGAAATATGAACAAGTCCTAGGGTATCATGTTAGTTCATATTTGAAATATATGCAGATTATTAATGTCCCCATGTATGCTAGTTCCTAGCATAGTGGTTGATACATAGCAGGCACTCAATACATTTCTTAGGAATATTTGTAGCAAAGAATAAATGATTTCAGTGGAACTAATGATTCAGACAAATATCAAAGATAAGCATAAGTGAAAAGTTACTTAAAAATACAAGAGAGGGGTGCCTGGGTGGCTCAGTGGGTTAAGTGTCTGCTTTTGGCTCAGGTCATGATCCCAGTGTCCTGGGATCGAGCCCTACATCAGGCTCTCTGCTCAGCAGAGAGTCTGCTTCTCCTCTCCCTCTGTCTGCTGCTCTGCCTACTTGTGCACACTCTTTCTCTCTATCAAATAAATGAGTGAAATCTTTAATTAAAAAAATACAAGAGAGGGGTGCCTGGGTGGCTCAGTGGGTTAAAGCCTCTGCCTTTGGCCCGGGTCATGATCTCAGGGTCCAGGGATTGAGACCCGCATCAGGCTCTCTGCTCAGCAGGGAGCCTGCTTCCCCCTCTCTCTCTGCCTGCCTCTCTGCCTACTTGTGATTTCTCTCTCTCTCTCTCTGTCAAATAAATAAATAAATAAATCTTTAAAAAAAAAAAAAATACAAGAGAAACTAACACTATGCCACTTTATATTGCCCTTAACAGGCAGGTAAGTTGTAAGGATTACAGGTACTTAAGAGATGTGAGCAACCACCTTGAACTGGAATAGGCAAAAATGTTTTTTGTTTTGTTTTGTTTTAAGATGGTGGGGGTTGATTGTAGAAATGGTAAAGATTTAGACAGAGAAAAAGGTAATATCTGATAAAGACCTTTGTGATCAAAGACATACAAGAAGGCATATGGGAAGTGTGCTTGAGATCAGTAGGTCAGAAAACCGGGTTGGTTGAGATCCGTGTAGGAAAATTACTATGAGAGAAGGTTGGAGAAGAAGATTCAGAAATTTGAGCTTAAATGATACACATAATAAACATTTTGAACAAAAGAGTAGCAACATAGAGGTCACAGAAGGTAATTTTGGTTCCTGCTGCTATTCTCAAGCCCATTCTAGATAAGATTCTTAGGCCTAAGTCCTAACTCAAAATAAAACAGGAGGCTAAGTACAAAGAAAATGTAAAGTCCTGAACTAAACCAATGGAAAACAATTGCCCAACATTACAGCAATGTCAAAGTCTATGGTCTAAGAGGTATAGACTATGAAATTGGTGTAGCAAACTTTGGCTAATATTGAGAGCTCTGAGCATTTATGAAGGACAAATAATTCAAAGATATGAATTGAAGTTAGAACTGAGCTAGGTGCATTAGTCAAACAGGATACATTGTTTAATTACTTAGAAAAATGATTTACACATATTTATAACTTATTTACTATATTGAAAATATTTCCTTTGGAGGGGGAATGGGTATAGATAATTAATGTAGGTATTTTTGTAGAAAGCTTGTTTTGAAAATCAAATTTGCAAAAAAAGAAAAAAAATTGAACCATGGGAGTGGTTGTTCAATTCACAAGCATATCCTGTAACTCTTTCCTGTGTTTTTTTTCTGATACATTTAAATATTGTTCTAAATGTAAATATTGCACTTTAATATTCTAAAAGTAGTTTGCAAGCATTTGGTTGCAAAATTGATCACTGGCAACATTGTTCAGCTTCATGTTATTAACCCTAAAACAGGTAAGTTCTTTGTTGGAAGTTGAGGGGTTAGCTCAGACATTTGTAATCAAGCCACATGATACTGAATCTCATGAAACTACTTATTTTACATAAGGAAAAAAATTATTTTCAGTAGGAAGAATGTGACAAAACATATCTCAGTAATGAACAAATAACAGGCCTGAATCCATTTAGCCAATATTCTGTTCATAATCTAAAATAGTGGTTTTCAAACTGTGGGGGTGTCATCCAATTCGTGAGCCATGAGATCAATTTAGTAGGTCACAGTTTATATTGTTGAGAAAAGGAATAGAGTATGATAGGATAGCATAGCATAGCACAGATCCAAACAACTCAAGTATTAACGACAGATATTTATGAAAACTTTGTTAGTTATGTATGTGTATATATTGAGATGCAATATAAAATTATTTCTTACTCTAGGTCAGGATCAAGAAGTTTAAAAATCACTGACTTACAGGCATTATAAAAAACATACATAATTTTAAATAGTCATGTCAAAATAAGAAAATATTAATAATCATTGTGATTATAGCGTAGAATCACATCCACAAAAATATATTTCTCAAGGATGTTAGGTAGATCCTGAGAGCATCTGAGTATTTCCTAAACATTTGCACAAATTTTTATTAGTTGTGCTAGGTCTATCTCTTCTTGGCAGAGAAGAAACAAATCTGGGATTAAGTGGTTCTACTTTATCTAATAAACCCGATTCCATTTGTTCCTAACAGAAGACCCATTCTTTCTAGTTTTTCTTGTTCTGAGCATAACTGAAACCAAGTTGTTTTGTTTTGCTTTTTGTCACCCACTTCCTCTTCCTCATCTGACTCCTTCCCACTGCCTTTAGTTTCCTGATCCCATTCTAATTGATTTGTGTCTACCTCTATGTCAATCCTGGGTCATGTAACCTTTCTTCCATTTTTGGCTAATGACTGTTGGAAAGATGGATTCATTTGAGGTCTCCTATGCAGCAACAGTAAATTTTTTAGCTCTCTCCCCTTTTCCTCTTCGTCATTTACAATTTCATACCAGCAGATGGTTTCACTTGTTACCATCTTTTTGAGGGTCCTTTGCTGAGCAAACTTGAACTAACTTTCCCAATATTTCCACCTGCTATGGCTGTATCTCTCAGACATTACTACAAATCTCTTACCACACCACTACAGCTTTATTCTCCACTGACCTCTGGTCTAATTTATTTTTTAAATGTCCACTCTCTCTTAGTTCTTGGGCATGCTCTTGGCCTTTTGGCAAATCCTTCATTTTCTCCTGCCTCACTTGACCTTTCCCTTGGCATCCATGCATGACTCTTCATTCTTCAGTTCAATTTGAACATTAAAGCCCTGTAGCTATTCCTTGCATAACAGTTCCTTCAGATTCCAGTATAGATTATACAGTTTTTCTCTTGACATTATTCTCCACTGACCTCTTCGCTTCCAAAAAAAATGGTGACCTAGTTTAAGTAGACCTTTTATAAAGACAGTTTTCTTCATTTTTTGAGATATTAGACGCTATCCTTGAAGTTATTTCACTTTTTACAAGGTAATGAGCAAGGGAGTCGCTGTGTAATAAACATGGGTTCCCTCAACTGTAATAGTAAATTGTAGGATAATTTATTCTAATTAGATGAATTTTGGAATTCTTATCATTTTTTTCTTTACATGAGGCAAGAAATGCTAATGATCTTTGAAAGTCTATTCTGCCTTCACACAGCAAAGTATTACTTTCTTTTCCACTTCTCACTGGGAAATGCCATTGAACACTGCAATGGCTCTGTCAGCAAAGGACTCAATGACATTTCAGCACAGAATCACCACCAGCTTAGGAAAAGTAATCCAAAGCAGATTTTACCAAACTGTTGACTCCCATTTTCCTCCTTTTTCTAAATGAACCCTATATCCCCCTTCCCCGGGTGCTATTTCCTAAAACCCAATATTCTCACACTCCTAAGATCACTCTGGCAAGATAAATCTGAGAGCCTAATTCATACTACTATGGTACTGACTTACATGTTACCTCTCACTAGAGAACCTACTGGAAGAAGGTAATGTTTAATTCAAATATATTAATTTCATTGGGAAATTCAGGCTCTCTGAAATGTGTTTCAGGAGAGCAACTGGAAGCAGAGGTGACTGGCAAATTGTACCATGTAGTGCATCTTCGTATAGTCTGAGCCAGAGCCCTATTTGGAAAAATTCTTTTTTTACTTTGTCTCTAGAAAGACATTCTTCTAGGGAGTTCACATCTCCTGTCAGGCAAAGGCTGCCATTTCCCATTGCTCATTGCCTGTCTACAAAAACAAAAACAGAGCCTAGAAACACTCACCATATACTTGGGGATCTTTGAATGCAGACAATAATCAACTACAGAGAATTGACTAACATAGTTCCTGATTACTAATTCTGCCACATTTTTATTGTTCAATAAATTTAGGAAAACATACTAAAGTAAAAGGGATGTGAATTCCGGATAGAATATAATAAAGATTTATGGGATTTTTGAGAAACCCTTGCCCATTTCAAATATTAATAACTGAATTTACATGTTGCTTAGCATAAGAAAGAATGACATCAGGAGAGTCTCAAGGATTAACAGTTTTAAATTCCCGTTGTGGCCTAGGTATTAGCAATACCATACTGCCATCCTTCTTTAATATAAAGTTATAAATTTCCAGAATTCACAGGAGTCTGGTTGGCTTCTATCCAGGACATGAGTGTAGAGGAGAGGTAATCAATATGCCCTAGCCTGTCCCGCAAGGTTTATTTTAAAGATTACTTTGAGTTATGGTAAGGTCTTTGTGAAATAGATCATCCTTACAGAGTAAAGCAGATCCATGGAGGTGTCCTGGATGGGTCTTTAGGGAACTAGAGCAAAATGTCAAGAAGCCCTCGAAATCTCTGTTTTTATTTTACGAGGAGTAGGAGGTCGATAGTAGTGATTGGTAGAGCTCAGTTGATGAAAAGATCCATAACATGGGAGGATGCTTCCAGCCGTGATTGGCAGAGGGACCAGGTTGCCGGTTAGAGGCAAGAATTAAAGTTGCATAAGCAACATGAGTAAAGCCCAAACACTGGGTAATCTAGAAATAGCCTTGTCAGAAAAGCCATGCTAGAGAGAATTACAGAAATCAATTTTGGTTGCAAGCAAAGCCTTGCTTAAAATTTCAGCTTGCTAGATACTAACAACTATGAGACATTTTTCGATTCAAGAAAATTGGAGGCAAATGCTTTGGGATACTACTGTGTGATTGACACGGTTGAGTTCCCAGAGAGAATTGTAGTATCTTTATAATGAGGTTTAGGAAATCTTCACATACTGCTACACTATAGTAGTAGTTTTTATCACTCTAAATATTACTAGAAGGTGAAATAAAAATCTTTATGAAAATTTTTATAAGTTCACTTATAAATCACTGATTTGGTGAATAGTTGCTATCAGTTTATTTCAGTATTAATTTATTTTCTCCGATTTAGTAGAATCCTCTTTTTAAGTCAGTCAGAGTTTGTGATAGGTGAGACTAAATTCTGTGACAACTAAAAAACTTTAAGTAACAGACAACAATTACAATAGAACTGCTTTTAGTGGTGATGAGAGAAGCAGATGGAGACTATTGGAAGTCCATGGGACCTATGAACCTGATCAGATAAAATAATCACAAAGGTAATTTGACTAAAGTAGCTAATTCCTCATACACTCTGGATCCTGAGGGAAATTTCTTGGCTCTATTGGGGTTTTTTCTTGTTGTCGTTGTTGTTTTGTTTCTTTTTTTGAACTATAGTGAACAGACAGTGTTATATTAGTTTCAGGTGTACAATATGATGACTCAGCTATTCTATACATTACTCAGTATTCATCATGATAAATATGTTCTTAATTCCCTTCCCCTATTTCACCTAACTCCCAACCCAAACTCCCGTCTGGCAACCACCAGTTTGTTCTCTGTATTTAAGAGTTGTTTTTGTTTGTTTGTTTGTCTCTATGTTTCTGTTAGTTTCTTTTGTTTTTTAAATTCGACACATGAGTGAAATCATATGGTATTTGTCTTTTTCTGTCTGACTTATTTCACTTAGCATTATACCCAATAAGGGGTTAATATCCAAAACATATAAAGAACTTATATAACTCAACACCAAAAAAACAAATAATCCAATTAAAAAATGGGCAGACAACGTGAAGCCATTTTTCAAAAAAAGATATATAAATAGCCAACAGACACATGAAAAGATGTTCAACATCACTAATCATCAGGGAAATGCAAATCAAAAGCACAATGAGATATCACCTTACACCTATCAGAATGACTAGAATCAAAAAGACAAGAAATAACAAGTGTTGGTGAGGATGTGGAGAAAAAAGGACCCTCATGCATTTGTGCTGGGAAGAATGCAAATTGGTATAGCTACTGTGGGAAACAATTTGGAGGTTCCTCAAAAAATTAAAAATATAATTACCATATAATCCAGTTAATTTCATTACTGGATATTTACCCAAAGAAAATGAAAACACTAATTTGGAAAGATATATGCACCTCTATGTTTATCATAGCATTATTTACAATAGCCAAGATATGGAAACAACTCAAGTGTCCATCAATGGACGGATGGATAAAGATGTGAGATACATATATAATGAAATGTTAGCTCAGCCATAAAAAAGAATGAGATCTTGCCCTTTGCAATGATATGATGGACCTTGGCTCTGTTGTTCTTACTTACTACTTCTCCTTTCTGCCTTCAATGCTTATGCTTATCATTAAACTTATAAATTCTTCACTTGATCCTGCCATTCCTTCTAAGTATGGAGCCAGTTCATAACAAAGTCTGCCCCGATTTCTTCATTTTCATCTTCAATGTAATCACTTAACTGCTTTGCAATCTGGCCCTTATCCCATTAATTTCACTGCAACCAAATTTCTCCAGCATCACCAATGATTTCTTCTACTTCATACTGTTTCAAATTCTGTATGACATTTAATGTTTTGATTACCTGCCTCCCTTTTAAGAACGTGTTCTCACCTAAACTTTGTAATTATTCTTTATATGTTTCTTGTTTAAATCTTCTAGAGGTCCCCCTCCTCCAGCCCCCAGCTATCACTCAAGTTTGTCTCTGACCCTATGCTAACTGCCTCTGCTTTCTCTCCTTCATAGAGCTCTTGAGACTTCAACTATCATCTTTATCTTCCAAATACTATATGCCAGCTAACACATTTCATACATTTCTATCTAATTAATCTTCAAATACCCCTTCTTTGTTTATGTTGCTCTCCATTTTAAGAGCCTACAATGATGCCTGGAGTCTTCCTTTCTATTACACTGGTCTCCTTACTTCTTTAACTATTCTTTACTATCATTCTCTGCTCCCTGAAATGCTATCCCCTATTTTTGCCATTAATACAAATTCTGTCCTTCTCTGGGACCCAACCTCTACACTTGACCTCTTCCATGAAACATGTTCTGACCAACCCTAGTCTAACAATAATATTGTCATAATTAAACTTTTCTATGTCACACAGTCTAAAATGTACCTTTCAGTACATTTTATCTATTCTATTATCTATTATCTATTCTATAGATATTATCTATTATCTATCTATTCTATTATCTATTCTATCCAGATCATCAATCTCAAAACATAACATACTGTATGATTCTACTCATATGACATTTCGAAAAGACAAAACTATAGTTATAGAGAACAGATTAGTGGCTGCCAAGGGAGGGGGTGAATATAAAGAGATAGCATAGAGAGTTTTTGCGGGTGATAGAACTGTTCTCTATCCTGATCATAGTGATTGTTACATAAATCTATTCAAGTGTTAAAATTCATTGAACTTTACACCAAACAAAAAAAAAAAATCCATTTTACTGTATGATCACTTGAAAAATAAAATTTACAAAAAACTTAGGGTATGGGTAATGTTTCATCTCTTTTTCATATTGAAAACTTTGGAATAGAAAGGAGGCATGAAGAGAGTAAGCTGGCCTATGGATAAAGCTTTGCAAAATCAGATTTATCCTCTGAGTTATGCATGCCTCTATGAGAAGGCAGCAACACACATGTATTAGCCATAAATATGAAGAGAAATCATAAAGTAAAACAGTATTTTATAGTAAGTGCCACTCAGCCAATGTGACAAATAGGCAAAAAACTAGGCCCCCAAAATATCTTCTCTTGAACTGTAGCTGTGAGTGAATGAGACAGTAAAAAGATACAGGTTAAGATACAGGCACAAAGTGGGGTGCCTGGGTGGCTCAGTTGGTTGAGAGTCCAACTCTTGAGTTTGGCCCAGGTCATGATCTCTGGGTCATGGGACTGAGCCCCAAGTCAGGCTCTGTGCTCAGTGTAGAGTCTGCTTGAGATTCTCCCTCTTCTGTTTCCTCTCCCCCCCACCCCCTACACACACACTCTCTCTCTAAAATAAATAAAATAATATTTTTCAAATGATACAGGCACAAAGTATCAAATCTAAGGGTACCAGAATTTAGGAGACTCCCAGGTCACCATATTTTCTCTTAACTCTAGGCCATTAATAACTAGTAAAGAGTCCAATTTCATCTAGATTTCATAGCTTCTCTGTGTCTTTATTTCCTATCTTGAAGGAAACAATGATCATATTTGTACACGGCCAAAGAAAAAATACAATGACTCATTTCACAATTCATGCAGTTGACTTCATGTATTTTTGACAACACAATCATGTTTCTGAGTTATTAATTTTTCTTACTATGCAATTTGGGATCCAATAGGGGGCACAGGGATATATATCATCTGTGACTACCTTTTGATTCTACATTCATAGCTAAGTGCTTGACTCTGGGTGAGCCTTACCAAAAATCTCATTCTTTGGAAGGTTTGTCCTAGTCTTTTATAATCTTCATCAATCAAAAGTTACCATCTCAGGGGCCGTGCCTTCTTTGCAGGCGCTAGAACTCCCACAATTCTTTGTTAAGTAGAACTCCTTTGACTCAAGGCATGATCAATATATCTTAAAACTAGAGTCAGTTTCCTTTGCTAGCTACAACAATTTCTCTCATTGCCATTCACAGCTGGAGGCTTTCTTATTGAAATGTAATCAGCACCATAATAGCCTTGGTATGCTCAATGTTTCCCATGATCCCTTCAGAGGCCTTGAAGCACTCACTCTTTAGGAAGACTGGATCAAGCATAACACTATGTGTAACATCTATTGCAATGGCCCCTGGCTCTCTGTGGGATATCTCAGATATTATGGGATGGACACTTGCCCCTCCTAAAGCATCTCATCCAAGCATGCTATTCAAGGTTCAAATGCTTCCTTTCAAGGAACAAAAACAGGCTGGAACATAATTTCTTTTATAGACACTGGGTTCAATAGGGGAGAGGTCTAATACCTATAGGATGCCTTGTTCTAGGGTTTTGGGCTGGGACTCCCACTGTGTCAAGCATATCAGTACTACCTTTCTCTTCTTCTTCAAGTACTACTGACACATTCATATAAGTACTATCTCAAACCCATTTTCTTAAAGAATTCTGTGTCAGTTAAGGAAGGTTTACTTAATTACCTTCAGTCACAATCTTTAGGGAGTTTAACAGACTCTTACTTCTGGCAGGCTATATAACCCCTTTAGAGAATTGTTTTGGAAACAAAACAAAAAAGTTAAACCAGAGAGCACAACTTTGGGATCATTCTTAGAGCCCCACCACTCATAGTAAACAGACTCCTAAGTTTTCAGGTAGCACCTTCCCAGCCCAGATGTTGAAAAATGAGCACAACTGTCATGGAAGTGGAAGGTTATCAAATGAACAAAATTAGGGTAAACTTAATACTAAACATCCCATGAGCAATCTTTAACCATAAAGGGTGAGAAACTCCCTTTCAGAGGGAAAATTCTGAATCATATTTCATATAGCTTCAGAGTTCCCCAGCAAGAGTGAGCCCCAGTTGCCCACAGTGGAAACCCACTCATCAATATAATACACTCTTTATTGGCTTCCCTTTCTTCTGCTCTCATTTCCTCATTCACAATGCTTCCTAACACAATCTTCAAAAAAAAAAAAACTCCTCATATTCAATCCTTGAGAGGATTTGTTTTGGGGGAAACCCAATATAATACTATGTCTGTGACTCAGATATAGAATCTCTGTGATTTCAATCTGCCAAGCTTTCTGCCAATCAGACTTGATTTCTTTTTATTCAAAGAATATTTACTGAATGCCTAGAAGACAACAAGCAATTTAATATTATCATATATAAGACATCACACTTATGGAATTCTTAGATTAAAAAGAGAAATAAGAGCTGCAAGCTTAAAAATTGTATTAGAATGTATTACGCAGGAGTAATAAGAAAGTTACAAATGTATGATATAGAAAGAAAGAGCTAGAAGACAGAATAGAAGGCCAGAAGGAGGACTTCTAGCCAGAAGAGAAGGACTGAAGGAGGTAACATTGGAGCTGGACCATGAAGTACAACAGGATAAGGCCATGGAGAAGTCCTGAAAGTGTCTGCTGGGCAAAAGGAAAGATGAGTGAAGACTGAATCAGGAGAGCATAGGGTATATATGAGAAACAGTGAATAGTTCCATTTGTTCCAAGAACAATACTATGTAATAAGGATAAGTAGGGAAAGATAAAGATGAAAAGGTAGGATATTGTCAGATCATTGATTCTTGGTTTAAGTATTTTATTGAGAAAGCAATGGCATGCCATTGTAATTTTTTGGAAAACATAGCAATATTTTATCTTTTTTGTCCAGTTTGTTACCAATTCAGGTACATTTACCCTTACTCCCTTATACCAATGTCCCTATTACTCACTCTATCTAAACCTTGCTTTTTTTCTTTCATTGTATTATTATAATACAGTGTTGTTTTTATTAATTTCTGTACTTATTTTTTCTCTCCCTTAGTGAAACGTAAGTTTCCGAGAAACCGATTTAATATATTTAATATATTTTATTAATTTAATTATATTAATTTAATTATATTTTATTATATTTATTATCACATATTATATAATATTTATTATTATATTAATTTAATTATGTTATTAATATTAAATATAAAAATATTTAATATATTTAATATATCAGTGCTTTTCATGGCATCCTGCAAATAGTAAATATTCAATTTAAGTTTTGTTGAATAAATGAATGAATTAAGTGATCATGTGTTTTGGTGGTTCTGATACTTCATCTGATATTTCTCTGACAAAAGCTCTTCATTTTCTCCTCTCCTCATACAATCAGTGTGTTCAAACACAAATCAAACTCACAATACTTGAAGTATCCTATGGTTCCCAGACTCACACAAACAACTATAACTTAAATTATGGCTATCTATGATTTGAGAGTGTGCCAGGAGGCCCATCTGGCAGGCTCTAATATTCGATTTAATCAAACCTGAACAGAGAATTTGATTGTTTATTCTACTGGTACATCTGAAGCCCCAGACTTTAGTTGAGGGCATGGCTGTTTGCAATGCAGTGCTGGTCCTTCCACAAGGTAAGGTGTTCCTCCCACACCACAAGTTAGCCCAAGTGAGAACAAGAAAGCAGAGTGGCATGTCTTTGCTCTGTTTGGCATAAGTTTTGATTGTTCTAGCCAGGCTACTATCTCTGTAAGTTTCCACACCTCTTGGTTAGAACACAAATCCTTATGTTTTGATGTTAGGAACTAAAAGAGTAGCCATTAGACTGAGGTGCCTGTAATGCCATTACAGCCCATGCAAGCAAAACAAAATCTGAACGTGTAAAAGTCTCAAGGATATAGAATCAAAAACTAAGGGCAACCAATCACAGCCAACTAAGCTTTTAGCTATACTCAATCAAATAATTTCCTGTTTTTGCCTCCATACCTTTTCTATATAAGTCTTTTCCCTAGGTCCTATTGGCTGGGTGTTCCTAGACACTTCTGGTTTGGCACTGCTTCATGCAAATCAACGTTTACTTAATTCAACCCTTAAAGTGTATATGCTTCAGTTATTCTTTTAATAGCATTGAGTGTGCTATGCGAACCCCCATCTCCCATCTCCAAAATAAAGAAGGGATTTGTGCCAACCCAGAGAACCAACTTCTCAGGATTTACCACAAAAAGAAGAAACTCCTGAGCAGACAGATGGTATCTGTGACTACCTGACCTGAGCATGGGTCTTTCCTCCAGTCCTGCAGAAATGGCCTCAATACATTACTGCAACACTATTGGGTAAGAGAATGTGTAGAAACTGATAACCCCACCAACTATTTTGCTTTAGGCAAAAAAATAATCAAAGCAGACAGAGGAAGGAAATTCTTCTCTCTACCCAGAAACCCAAATGACATGTGCAGAAATTTAAGGAGAACCAACATAGTTAACCACTAGCTATTATTACCAATAGCAGTGATCATAATAGAGAAAAACAAAAAACAACAACAACAAAAAAGGATATCACAAATCAAATTAAAAAAAAAACAGAAAAATTACTAGATAAAGAGAAGGCAGGTGTGGATAATCTTTATCTCAGCCTGAAATGCTGGATTTTTAATCTTCCTGAAGATTCCCATCCTTTCCACCTCCCATTGTTTGTGGCCTAATTTTTCAGCTAGTTCCATCAGTGTCTCTTGTTTTCATTTTTCTAGTCCAGACTCCCAAATATTTGCCTGTTTACCCATTCTTCTCTTCCTACTTCTTTCCTTCTGTACTCTTTCTTTTCATTTCTTTATTCCTCCTTGTCACTCCATACTTGTTAAAAATTATTTGCATATAGCATTCATAATAACTTCATATCTTAGCAAAGTGACTTGCAAGGGGGAGGATTTCAATAAATATTCATTTAAGATGACTTACCCCCCCCCCCTTTGCCACAGCTCCCCACCCCTCGGAGCCCTGGAGCCATCGGTCTTTTTGTAGGTTGCAAAATGAATGAAGTGCAAGGATTTCACTTTAGGAAGAAACAGGAATCAGGACTTTTGTCACTGACTTTCATGAACTGGGCTTCCAACTTTTAAATGTGGTGCATAATTGACACTTTGATACTTTTAGGCTATGGTGTATTCTCACACTCTCGTGGGGAAAAAATACTTGCTGACACAATCAGGAAACAGATGGTGACAAAGATCTTATACTTTGGTGCCAATCAATATGTTTTACTTGCCACTACTAAAATCTCATTTATGGGACCCAGGAATTTAAAGGAATTTTTCTGTTCTTTTTTTTCTATCCTTTAAAGACTATTTTTAAGAATCTTTGGGCTTAAAAGTTTCACTTCATTTTTCCTCTTCAGCACTAAAGTAATTCTAGGAGGATTGTGGCTTTTATCTGCCAGAAAATTCATGAATTAAAGTATTTTATTCTTTACTGTTGGTGACAGAATAAGTTTCTTAACTCTTGCCCCCACTATCCAAACACAACCCTTGAGCATAGCTACCCTAAACTTGAAAAAATAATCTTTTGAAGAATGATAATTCTGCAGTTGTGAATTGATATAACAACAGCATTGTTTCTCCCCATCCTTTCATACCTGCTTATTTACATAATTTTGACTCCTTGTCAAACTAGCACACAAAAGGAATATTTCTTTTTTCTTAAGATTTATTTATTTATTTATGAGAGAGAGAGAGAGAGAGAGAGAGTGCATAAGCGGGTGGGACACAGAGAGAGAGAATCTCAAGCAGACTCTAGGCAGGACTGAATTTCATGACCCTGATATGTGGACCTGAGTTAAAACCAAGAGTTGGTAGGTTAAGGACTGCACCACCCAGGTGTCCCAAGGAATATTTCTAAAAGGAATAGATAACACTCTTATTCAGAATACAACAACTTAATGAGTTGGAACTCTATGTTTAAGGAGAAAGAATCAAATAATCATAGCTAACTGGGAACTTCTCCCCAAACCAGAAGTTTCTGAAGGGCAAGGACAATGCTTTATTTTACCTCAGTATCCACGTACCTGTATTTAACAAATATTTGCTGTGTTGAATCGAATCTATGAACTGGCCAGATAGACAGCCACCAAAAGAACCGCCTTTGTTATGCTATCTCTAATACATTTGATTTGCATCATGACCTGTAGGATTTGGGATGCCAAGAAATGTATAGATGAGTGAATTACCTTCCTGGGCAAGTGTAGGAGGCTCATTTAATCAGGCATCTTCCGTTTCATTGTGCTTTTCTCCCCAACTGCTCAAATCAGTCACTAACATCTCTCAAATAATTTGAAAATATTTGTTGACTATGAATTCCATGGAGGATAGAGAGGAAGAAAAGTACAATGTGTTGAGTATATACTTTATACCAAGCACACATAGGATATACAATTTAACTCTCAAAACAATTGTACAGAAAGCTGTTATTATTATTCCCATTTTACAATGAGGAAACAAAGGCTCAATGATACTAATTAACTAACCTAACACCACACAGATAGATTGTAACATAGCTGGGGTATAAACCTAAGTCTCTCTAATTGCAATGTCTACTGCACAGGATGATTACTTTTATTTTAATTTCCTTGAATCTACACAAATCCTGTGCTCCTACTTCTAAGACCATAAATAGGTCATTACTTCTAATTTTCCCAGTTACTTCTCTGGTAATTTACCCACCAGATTTTGGATTTGACACCCTAAGGGAGTTCTTCGGGTGTGGTTTCAGGTTTTCATTCTTATCAGCAGTCCCTTCTAAAAGTCCACAAAATGCCTAAAGTATCTTGCTCTAATGGGCTTCCTGACAAATTCTGCAAACTCCAAACTGGTTACAATCTGAGCAAACATGCTGTTGTAGAAACAAATGCATGACATATGTATCATATAAGACCTAGTCAAAATCCCCATTTTGCTTGAAATACAAACTCTTTGGCCTTTCCATTGGTATTACATTACCTGGGCCTTCCTCCATTATCTCTCCGATGGACCCTCTTACTGTTTTCTTTTGGGCTTATGTTCTCGGTCCACACTGTCCTTCACGCATTCTAGTCTTGCTTGCACATCTGAGCTTTTGCACTGTCTGTTCCCTCTGTCTGATGCCTTCTTCCCCAGATTTATAGGCAGCTCTCTCTTACCTCCTTCAAGTTTTTGTTCAAAACTCACCCTCTCAGTGATATCTACACTGATTATCCTATTAAAAATTATAACCAAACATGAGCAAGAGTTCTCAATCTTCCTTACCCTATTCAGTTTTTTGTTTTTTGTTCTTTGTTTTTTTGGTAACATTTATCACTTTCTAACAGACTTTATATTTCAATTCTTTCTTAGGCTCATTATCTATTGTCTGTATACCCCCACCAGGACATAAGCTTCATAAAGATAGGGATTA
This sequence comes from Potos flavus, assembly GCA_028534135.1. Classification (NCBI taxonomy): domain Eukaryota; kingdom Metazoa; phylum Chordata; class Mammalia; order Carnivora; family Procyonidae; genus Potos; species Potos flavus. The sequence goes on from CM052896.1 coordinate 57,635,435, forward strand.
TTTTAAATTTCATACATGGATGTATCCCAAGCACCTAGAAACAGTGCATGTAATAGGTGCTCAATAAATAAATAAGTATGCATGTAAACACATACACATTTGTGAACTCTCAAACACCTGAATTTCTCCGGGTATCACACAATATTAAGAGTTATAGTAATAACTTAGTTTATGAATGTAGATTCAACTCACCCTACTTCATATTTCTCTTGCATCAATAAATTCAACAAGAATTTGTAGCATTGAAGTTAAAGATCCAGCTGTACACATTTCTTTAAAATGCAATCAGATACTTGTGTATTTTCTTTTTAGTAGTAAAATTACTTATTTGAATCAAAGGCCTCAGAGTCCACGTATCAAGGTGAAAATACTCCCACATAAACCAAAAAGTGTATACACATCAACATAAAAACACTGGTCAGACTCTGGTTTGTGTTTTTATCTGTTTCTCTCCAGCTGTCTGTTCATCGTTCAGCTTCCCATGCCTCTTTAAGTCTGTGCTCTTCTCTAAGGTGTAGCCCTCTATTTCTCCCAACTCAAGAGGAAAACAGTCTTCCATCAAACATGGTGCTTTGGCTCGGATTTCCTTAAGCACAGCATCAGATTTATTGCTGGCTTCATCACTTATCAATAAAACCAGCTTCCACACCTTGTTCTATCTCGACAGCCGTCTCCCCAGACATCAGGAACCAAGGTTTACATAGACTCCTGACTTTATCTGGGCCCCCGTGATGTACAATATCATGGCAACAAGGCCTTTTCTCTTTGTTCTGGGGAGACTTGAGCCATAATGTGGCAGCCTGGTGTTCGTGCTGATTGTGATAAAGAGCAGCACACTGAGCAGTTTTTCTCACTCTTCTCTCTCTTCTCTCTCTCTTTTAAAGAAACAGGTGTTGGCATGGATTAGAGAAAAATTACATCATCTTCAAGAGAAGAGAAGGAATAGAAAGGAGAAAAAAAAATAGGGAAAAAAAGTGGCAACCAGACCCAAATACATTTGCACATATAAAGCTGTTCTAATGAGAGCCAAATTGATTTGACATTCAGTGGCAGTTTGAAGCCAAGAAAAGCAAAGCAGCCTACAAAAGGCCTAGCTCATTGTTTATGGAGTGTCATACTCTATCATCTGTGAGACCAATAACAGGGATGGGAAGGCCTTTAAAGGCAGGGTGTGTGCTGGGAAGGGCTGTGTGGATACCACCAATGTCAGATCTGATAGACGGATTGAACGTGGCTTCCTGAGCTGAGATGGTGTTTGTCAGATGAGGCGGATATTCTCTGCAGATTATACATTAGCCAGCAAATTTGTAAAGTGTTAGCATTCTTTCAGGATGTGTGCTATGCACAGGGAGGCACATTTTGCATTGGTCTGGGGGGAAAAAAACCCTCATGAAAGTATTAACCAAAGAAAGAGAGTAATGAATTATGTGTCGTTCAAAAGGAACTATATGCATAATATTATGGAAGCATCATTACCATGATAAAAAATATGTTTATTCCTAGCAAACAATGCGTATTGCAGGTATATATATGTATACAGCTGACAGAATGAAGATGATCATACTAAAATAGAAATTCTTTCATTAGCCTTATTTTTCAGGAGAGAAGCTATTTGGTCATTTCAATAGTGTTAACTGGCCAGGGATTTACTATTCTGCAGCTCATTGTTAAAAATACCTGGAAAGGAGTGAGGTGTTTATTAAATGTCAGCACATGACAAGGTAGATTAAATAAGTCTTCCTAGAAATGCGTGAAATACTAGAGTGTTACAGTCTGTATATAAAGAAGTTTCTCTTTTTCCCTCCTCTCCAGCCTCAAGCCCAGTCTAAGTATTACTTTGATATTAGATTCAGTGTAAGATTCCAATATTAGTGTTTACTTTTGGACTTCACAAAGGAAAGTTGATTTCATTGCAAGGTATTGCTGAGTGATATCAAATCCAAGATTTCAGCCTCTTTCATCTCAATTTTCTAAACACTTATATGACTAAGAATAGAATTTGACCTTAAGTAATCTAGACTTCACAATGTGTCTCCAGTATAGATTTTATAGCACCATAAACTACTGTGTATACAAGAGAGTAAAAACAAAATGATGTCATAGGAAACATAATAATACATCATGAATAACTAGAACTCCTATTAATTTAAACATATACATCTTTAATAAAAATTCAAATGGAGAAATGGAAAGTATTACTATTGATAAAAATAATAATAGTGTAGACTGGAATTTTATTGTTCACATTTATCTTGTACAGCTTTGAAGTCCTTGATATTCCTTAGGACTGCTGGAATTATTTATCAAACCTACTGCCCTCTAGTTACCAGCATTCACGTTGTGGGATATAGGCTTTTTATACACCTTTATGGAACATAAACATCTGACCCTGAACCCAAACAGAATCCCTTAGCCTATACTCTGCAGGATACAAGAATGAAAGCTCAGCAGTGGCCAGGCTGGGACACAGTGTTTGACATATAGTTTCTCTCCCTCCTTGTTACCACCATACCTATGGAGTCACCACGAGGAATTCAATTCTACAAACATTTACTGTGCTACCATGGCTTGATGCTGGGGATGCATAGTTACATAAGACTCTAGTTCTTACTCTCAAGGAGCCTACTGTAATTTACAGAATACCAGGCAAGGATAATTCTTACTGTCTTGAGATCTCAAGCCTTCCTACCACCATTGAAGCTTATGTGATCTGATAGCATACTGTATGCCTCACTGAACAGAAGGATTAATATCTCCTAACAGAAATTTGATGGATCTGGGGTACCAGAGCACCAAAATGGGCAGATACGGAAGCCTTAAATTAAAACACAGCCGCCTTTACCAAAAGTGTGTGATCATGGAAAACAGGGGTTGAAATTAATGTTATAAATAATTGTATAGTGGTTGTTTTCAAAATGCTTTCACACAGGTGATTTACTCTGATAATGTCAAAGAATTTGGTCTTTTGATGGGACAGTTAGGTTAGGATCTAATGGATCCTAATCTATTAGATCTAATTAGATCTAATTGGATCTATTAGATCTAATTAGATCTAATAGATTAGGATCTAATGAATGGATTGTATACTTAATTTTTATGGCCTAAATATTTGTGTTCCCCCAAAAATCACATGCTGAAATCCTTCTCCACCCCCAACGTGATGGCTTTAGGATGTGGTGCCTTGGGAGGTAATTAGGATTAGAATGGGTCATGAGGATGGAGCCCTCATGAACAGGATTAGTGCCCTTATAAGAGTGACTAGAGAGCTTAGTTCCCCTCTCTGCTCTCCACCCTATGAGGATACAATAAGTTGGCAATGTGCTAATGGGAAGAGGGTACTCATCAGAAACCAGCTATCTTGGCACTGATCTTAGACTTTTAGACTCCAGACATGTGGGAAATAAATCCCTACTATTTATAAGCCACTCAGTCTACGGCAGTTTATTATAGCAGCCTAAAAAGACTAAGACATCAACCTGAGAGAACAATCTGGCATGACTATTGCAGATGCTACACAGAACTCATTCAAAGGATAATCTTCTGGAAGTATCCTTGCTCTCTGGATAGAATTTGTGCCTATTTATATTTTCCAGTATAATTCCTGTGAATCTCAACAGCAATACAAAAATGATTTGAATTCTTCTTTACGTAGGTATTTCATAATGTTGAGAACCATTTTAAGAAAAATTTGAGTCAAACTGATCAGCTTATGTGTTCTATAAAGCAGGGAAATTAATACAATTATCACTCCTGAGTCTTTGCCATATAAATTGATCCCTGCTAATTGCTTAAGCTAAAAGAGCTGTCAGAATCACTCTACCCTTACTTGATAACTAAGAGCAACCTGCCTGGGTTCAAATATTGCCTCTGCTTCTTACTAGTTAGGTAAACTAACATAATTTAATAAGTCCTTCTGTGCCTCCATTTCTTCATCTGTAAAATAGGGATAGTAAAGGAGGTGTTATAAAGATTAAACAAGAATAAAAAAAAAGATTAAACAAGAATAAACACTCAAGAACAAGGCACTCAATATATTAAACTAACAATGCTGAAATAATAAGTTTCAATTTAAAGAATAATTCCAACAACATATGTAGAATAATTCAAAAATGTTTCACTAGATTTGTCGTGAAATTTTCTTTTTCAATTGTAGAAACTATTTCTTTAGTTTTGGTGGTAATATTAGTCAGGGAAAGTTAAGCATGGTGGCAGACATTTTACTGATCATTTCTCCTAATCCAATAACATTCCTTTAAAAAAGTGCTGGATTACTTGTATTTACATCATATTCTTCTACCTACACATGTCTTTATTGGCACATGAACGTGTGGCTCTCCATATTGGTTAAATCAATAGTCTGTTTTCTGGTATAAACTTTTTTTTTTTTTTATAGTAGGGTTTGTTTTTTTTTTAAGATTTTATTCATTTATTTGACAGAGAGAGTTCACAAGTAGGCAGAGAGGCAGGCAGAGAGAGAAGAGGAAGCAGGCTCGCCGCTGAGCAGAGAGCACGACGCGGGGCCCGATCCCAGGACCCTGGGATCACGACCCGAGCCGAGGCAGAGGCTTTAACCCACTGAGCCACCCAGGCGCCCCTCTGGTATAAACTTTTTTCAGTTCTTTGTGGGGTTTCTCATTATGTATGCTGCCACTGCTTTTCCTCACAGGCTATACATGTCTTCCTGTAAAGTTGGTCACCCTATCCTTGATTGAATCACTCTAACACCCAAAATCAAATAAACACGTATGCTGTTCTGTCTCAGAAGCAAAAACCATAGAGAGAAAAAAAAAATCATGTTTCTTTTCTCAGTTTTGTTTAAAAACCATCACTGGCATGAGATACAACAATAATAACAGCTATTCTAACAAGGTGCCAGGAAATAGGTATTATTACCATCTCTACATCACAGATGAGTAGAAAGAAGCTTAGCACAGAAAGGAAGGATCATACAGCTACTGCCTGGCCAAGACAAGATTAGTTCTAGTTTCTCATGCCCTTAACTCCAGTTGTGCTGCCTCCTGGGATTATATGTGTGCGGTCACCTCACAGGGATCACAGCCCTATGTAGCTAAGCAATAAATGGGTGTCTCCTAGCGATAATAAACTGGCTGCTCTTTCAGATTCAACAACTACTGATTAGAATTTGCTGCATGTGCAGCTCCAACAAGTTCAGGTTTCACAGACAGAAAGAAAGCAGGGCATCAGAACTTTTTTTTTTTTTTTTTTAACACATTTCACCAAATCTAATACTGGTTGAGCCATATTTCTGGTTATCATAAAGTTTAGATGAAATGCCTTTATGTTCATTAACATGCAATTAGGGATAAAATAGATAAAAATATCCATTGAAGATCACTGACCTAACCAGAAATCTGACTTTCTACTTTTAAACTTAATACACGTTTAATATGGGTATTTCATGTAGTTCACATGATATGAGTAACACAGTTATAATCTGAGTAAGTTTGTAAATAACATTACTAAGTCTTTGGCAAAGCTATTTTGCCATTATTTCTTACCTCATCACCCCCTCGATTACTTTGCACAGAATGCCCTGTTAAGAAATAGCATGTGAGAGCACCTAGGTGACTCAGTCAGTTAAGCATCTGCCTTCTGCTCAAGTCATGATCACAGAGTCCTGGGATTGAATCCCACATAGGGCTCCCTGCTCTGTGGGGAGCCTGCTTCTCTCTCTGCCTCTCCTCCCACTCATTGTCTCAATCTCTCTCTTTCTCTCTCAAATAAATAAGTAAAATCTTTAAAAGAAAGAAAGAAAGAAAGAAAAAGAAAGAAAGAAAGAAAGAAAGAAAGAAAGAAAGAAAGAAAGCATGTGAATACTAGAAGACACCTGAGTTCTAAACTGATCTGAGATTGGTGCTAAAGAAGGGACAGTTTAGTGTTGATCCCAACAAACTGAAAGTATTATGCCCCTTCCTGATAGGAAAAGATGTATTCCATTCGGCAGGTCAGAACAGGTCTATTATTTCTGACTCTGTATCATAGTGAAATGTATCATATTTAAATCTTAAATATTTGAAACTTTCGTTCTCAAGCAAACAAGCTTAGATTACAGTTCAGAACACTTAAACAACAACAAAAATGCCTGTGATTAAGCAAAATGTCACAAAATCCATCATTGTAACTTGTACATAGGGGGAGGATAGAATCTTCAGGTCCTCTCACTCAGAATATATTCACACTTGCTTTTCCTACACTGCAAAAGAGCCTGTTAGGTTTTGTTTTGTTTTGTTTTCCCAACTTCCAGGCACAACAGATTAGATACAACAAATGGGTGAAGACTGCTATTTGAAGACACATTGAGAGTACAAGAATGTGGAGAAATATAGAAACAGACAAAACTTGAACCATATTCCTAGCTGGGGCCATGTAGTATTGGAGCAAACAGCCACTCTCCAATCAAACCCCACGATATTTCGTGGATCATTAATACATTATAGAAAATTATCATTTGCATCCAGGATAATTACCTTGTATAAATTGGATGTCACAAAAATTAGGTTCAGTATATTTTATATAAGAAGGCAAAAGGTTCCTAATATATTTTAAGAAATATTTCCATATGAAATGCTTCAAATTTTGTCTTAACTTTGATATTTAAAGGATAAACACAAAAATAACAGGAATACTCAAACACGCACAAAAAAATGCAATCCCTGAAGGCTCTAGATTGTTGTGGTTTTATTAAATATAAATGTTTTTGAAGAATAATACTGCTATGTCTGAACTGGTTGGTGTCCTTAATATAGCTCCCTCTCCACCCAAGCCAAGGGCTTTCCGTAAGTGCAATTCCAATATGTGTTCCAAAAAATACCTCTAAGCTCCACTTCCTGCTCACCCTTCCAAATCCACAAACTCTGGCTTGGTGTCCAGTCACTACCCTGTTGCTTTGTAGGTGCTTTATGCTTCAATTGCCTGTTTAGTTCCCAATTCTGGCATTAGCCCTGGATATAATTCTGATATACCATAGCTCCATGACCTAGAGGAGCACTGTCTAAGAGAAATATAATGTAAGTCACATATGTAATTTCTAATTTTCTAGAGGCTAAATTTATTTATTTTTCCCCTATGTATTTATTTTTTATTTTTTTAAGTTCTTATTTAAATTCCAATTAATTAATATATAGTGTAATATTAGTTTCAGGTATACAATACAATACAGGTATACAATACAGTGATTCAGCACTACCATACAATACACACCTGGTGCTCATCACAAGTGCTCTCTTTAATCTCCATCACTTATTTAACCCATCTCTACCATCCACTTCCCCTCTGATAACCATCAGTTTGTTCTCTAAAATCAAGTCTATTTCATGGTTTCCCTTTCTACATCTCTCTCTTTTTTTTAGAGTCTAAATTTAAAAAGTAAAAGCAATGGAGACAATTTGATAATACATGTATTTAACTTAATGTACTGTAACGATCATAATATATTAATAAGGTTGTTACTCTTTTTTTATGCCAAGTCTGAAATCTTGTGTATATTTTACACTTTCAGCATACCTTATCTTGAACTGGCTACATTTCAAGTGCTCAATGGATACATGTGGCTAGTGGCTACCATATTGGACAGGACAGCTCTAGAGCACTTGGGCCATGATCATCCCAACTCCTGGGACCCTCACCCAGGCTAAAGCTTCAGATTCCCTGATGGCCTCTAAGGGTAGTTTATGAAGCAGGCTACATTATTTTCTATAGGCTCTGTGTATGTATTGGTATGTAGCTAATAATATCATTTTAAACAACTTTGTCATATATTTTTTACTAAAACACTTTTAAATCTTTTCTTCTTCTAGCTGACACCTACATAAACTATGTGAAGTAGATAAAGCAGACATCAACATCCCCATTTTATATATAAGAAAACTGAGAATCAGAGGGATTAGTGATTTATTTAAGGTTGCCCAGCAAAGATAACAATTCAATGAGATCCTTGTGATTTTTACTTTATAGCTCTTTCAATGATTCCTTATTACTCCTTAAAGCAATTAGAGGATGAACCTATTTGTTGATTCTTGGATGCAAATTCCCAAATAATGTAGACATCTGGTCAGCAGTAGCCTAATTCACTCTCTTGAGCAATGATATCAAACATCATATATTGAAACACGTATAGTCGACCCATAGACATCAAGGATAATAGAAGAAAGTCTGCATGAAATATGTGGGAAAGATGTTTTTTCTTCATGTATAAGCAGAACTAACACTTGGGCAATGATTAAATCACATTGAGAAACCTCAAAGACACATAAAAAAGGAAATTCTTTGAGGGGTTTGCTTCTTGTTTATTTTTTAGAAATGAAGTGATCTAAAAAGAGAGGACAAGCTCATTCAGTTATAGCTTTCATATAATTACCACAAACTCTAATGCAAATTAGACTGTAGGTCTGCTCAATGTACATTTCTGTGCTTGCCAAATTATGTTTGGCAGTGTGGTCAAGCAAGAACAGATGCACACTGGGCCGAGTTTTCTTGGGCTGTTCAATAATTAGGAGGACCATGTATTATAATAAACCACATCCCCTTGGCTAAGATTTGGATGCAAATTGCACACTAATTCACTTCCAAGTTTTCTGGAAGCTCACCAAGAGAGATGAAAATCAGGGAAATATACTGTTTACTTCAGGAAATTTGTTTTAAACTAAATATGGCTCATTTCTAAGAGGCGCTGGGGAACTCCCTAAGAAATGTAACAATAGCTTTTTCAGGTTCCATTCAGCAGGAATAAGAAAATGCTAAGGGGCTCCTCTAAAGAGCTTTTCCTAAGTTACCTGCCAGTTCTAACCATCCTTATGAACACATTGAGGGAGTCCTAAATGCAGAATAAACAGCAGCTTCTCATATCTGTAAAATATCACATTGCTCAAATGGAGAGTGAAATCAGTTCAGTGAGTGATACTTTGTCAACATTTTCTGCAACTGACTGATAGTTAGCAGGTTGTCCCTTAGATCAGGAAGTGGGTGAGTTGAAACCTTTTTTTTCCTGCAAAGCCAAAATATCCATTGTAATAATTAAAAATCCTTTGCATCATTTCAACAGGTATTTCTTAGTAATCCAACAATTGCAAACACTATCTAGAATGGGATATTAAAAAAAAAAAGAGCTCAAAGACCAAAGTCTATGCCATTCATTGCATATCCCCATCAATTTACAGAGAGAAGCCAAAGCCTTCCAACATTGCTCCTATTCTTAGATGAAGTTATATTCACTCATGTTGTTAAGAACACTTGCATGTTCATTCCCAGTCTCTTTCTCCAGATTCTTTTTTTTTTTTTTTTTTTTTATGTTACTATTTGTTTGAGTTCAGTATTAACTCAGTCACTGACCTGGGTCTATGTATGTCAACTGTTAAGGACATAAAAATACACTGTCTGCATCCCCCTTCCAGACAGGATTTGCTGCCCAGCTATGGGAAGTGCAGTCAGCAGACAGTCTCCAGCTGTCAGCTTTTTCAGGCTCTGTCTTAGTAGCACAGACCCTCTTCACCTGGGGTTCTGCCCATTGAGAGTGGTCTACATCTAATGCCTGAACAAGGCCACTGGGGTAAAGCTCAGGAAAAAAAAAAAAAAAAAACTCTGAAAAGCAAGACTCCCTTTAGAGCTCTATTATGATCACCTTTTTTTCATAGATGTTAATCCCCAATAAACACTCTAAATTCTGTCTCATCATCTGCTTCCACAAACCCAGCCTATAGTCAAGCTTCTATCTATGCCCTTCTACCCAACCTGAACCTATGACATGAATGCTAGGACTTGATCATGTTCTCCAATTAATCCAGACACTCTAGCCTCTCATCTTAGCATCCCCTTTAGGATTCATTAAATCACTCCTTTCAGGAGAGTCTCCAACACTTTTTTTTTTCTCCCCAACACTTTCTCACCTGACCCAGTCACCTGATATCATTCTCCAGATTAATGTCTATAGAAATGGCAAGTACAGACTACAATAGTAGATTCATAATAGCAGTAAATAATCATTTTCTAAGTTTTTGTTTTTAGATAATTATAGATTCGCATGCAGTTTTCAAGAAACAATACAGTAAAATCCCAAATATCTTTCATCCAGTTTCACCCAATGATAATACCTTGCATAACTATAGCACAATATCACAACCAGGAAATTAACATTGGTGAAATCCACTGATCTTATGCAGATATCACTAGTTTTACATGCCTTCACTTGTGTCTTTGTGTGTATGTAATTCCGTACAATTTGATCACATGTGTAGGTTGGTATGGCCACCACAACAGTCAGAACACAGAATAGTTCCATCACTAGGATTCTTGGTGCTACCTTTTATAATCACAGCGCAACAACCTTCCCACCTCCTCCCCCAGCCCCTGGAAACTACTAATGTGTTCACCATTTCTATAATTTTGTCATTTCAAGACTGTTATATAAATGAAATCATACATCATATAACCTTTGGAGAGTGGCCTTTTTCACTCAGTATAATTCCCTTGAAATCCATCAAAGGATGTATCAATAGTTCTCTTTTTATTGCTGAGTAGTATCCCACAGAAAGCATGTACCACAGTTTATTCAGCCATTAATCCATCAAAGGACATTTAGGTCATTTCTAGTTTTGGCCTATTAAGATAAAAATGTTTTGAATATTCGTGTACAGGTTTTGTGTGGATGTACATTTTCATATCTCTAGGATAAACGCTGAAGAGTGCATTTGCTGGATCATTTGGTAAACACATGTTTAGCTTTGTAAGAAATTGTAAAGTGGCTATACCATTTAAAATCTGCACTATCGGGGCGCCTGGGTGGCTCAGTGGGTTAAAGCCTCTGCCTTCGGCTCAGGTCACTATCTCAGAGTCCTGGGATCGAGCCCCGCGTTGGGCTCTCTGCTCAGCAAGGAGCCTGCTTCTCTCTGCCTGCCTTTCTGTCTACTTGTGATCTCTCTCTCTCTGTTAAATAAATAAATAAAATCTTTATAAAAAATAAAAAAATAAAATAAAATCTGCACTATCAGTGTATGAGTGAATCAGTTTCTCAACACCATCAGCAGGATTTCGTGTTAACATTTTTGTTTCTGTATTGTAGCCATTCTGATAGGAGTGCATGACATCCCACTGTGGCTTGAATGTGCCTTTCCTAATAGCTAATGATGTTGAACATCTTTTTGTGTACTTATTTGCCCATATGTTTATCCTCCTCAGTGCAATATTTATGTCTTTTGCTCATTTTTTAATGGGATTATTTGCTTTATTACAGTTGAGTTTTGAAAGTTCTTAATAGAATCTAGATACAAGTTCTTTGTCAAATATGTGATTGACAAAATTTCCTGCTACTCTGCAGTTTGTCTTTTCTTCTTCTTAACACAGTGTTTGACATAGCAGAAGTTTTAAATTTTGGTAAGGTCCAATTTATCAATTTTTTTATGGATTATGCTTTTGGTGTCAAGTCTGAGTCATTTTTTTTAATTGTGACTTTTTTATTCTGATTAAGAAAGCAACAAGGTTGTGTAATAGTGAATATAATCATATATTTTATTACACAATATTTTCAGATTATCTATTTATTCTCAATTCAATAAGAGTCATAGTTAATTTATGAATGTGGATAGCTCACATTACATTCAATATTCATTCACTTATTTGTTCACCAATATTTTGAACAGTGCTTGAACTAAACTGCATACTTGACATAACCTATCACTCACTTTCATGCAAAAATCCTTAATGTTGTAGCTTTACATTGATTCTTAAAACAGTGGTATTTCTTGTATATTCTTTATATTTTACTCTAAGTTGCCGGAAGATGTAAAGTTATAAACTTTCAGTTTTATTCCAAATCAGCTCTTAATTTGTTAAAGATAAAGTTGTGGTATGTGTTTTGTAGTGGGAAAAGGTCAGTCATAAAGTGCCTAATGATAGAATAATTTGCTACAAACACAATTAATACGCTAGTATTTAATAAACAGTTCAAATATAAAAATTATAGATAGCACTGAACAATTTAGTTGAGGCAAAATTGAAAGGATATGAAGGCTTCCAAGAAAGCCTTAAAATTAATCAGACAAAGGAATGAAATATAAAACTGAGTACACATGAATGTAAATATGCAATGGCAGAAAATTTTAAATTACTTATAGACACATACAGGTTCTAAATCATTTGTACTCACTTGAAAAAATAGAGACATCATTATGAGTAAATCAATAAAACTGTAACTGTTTTTAAAAGTGAATGAAACTTTAGATTATGCAAAGGTAACAAAATAATGTGCAGAATATTTTGATATTAACTATATTGACATATTAAATAGTAAATTCAAATCAATATTCTTACCTACTAAGCACTAAGTTCATCAAGGTTTAATAACATTAAGTATATTACATAAGACTTAATAATACTTAAAAATAGGTAAAATAATGTTGTTACAATAATATTAATAACATATTTTCTAGTAATTTCAAACTATTTTGCAAACAAATTAATGTTGTAAAGGAAAATACCTCAAGAAGAAGTTTCTGCAAGTTAATGGAACAATAATATGTAAATCTGGCAGCAATGAAGATGGACACATTTAACCATACAGCTTGGAGAAGCAGAAAGCCAGTCAACAGCGACTGATAGAGAGATGCAGCGATGAGAGAAAAAAAAGAAAGTATTGCCTGGGTTACTGAAGATTATAAATTACTTATTCCCAAATCTTCCCAAATCTTGGTTGTATTCTTGCCCTCAGTTTTGTTATATGCTCTTCTATCTATACAATAAATTATTTTTCTTTTTTTTTCCTGCATTTAAATCATATGTCCAACCAAGATGAAGTAGTAGATACCAGATTTAGCCTACATCCTTAAAAAATTTTAAAAAAACAGACAAAGAAGATGGCATAAAATGGACACTGGACAACAGAAAGCACAGGGCAGTGATCTCTGAGAAAGTAAGAGTAAAAACAAATGATTTGATCCCTATGAGGGCCTGAGCTCACGACATGAGGGGATTTTCCAAGCCACAACATAAGGAGGGGAATCCAAAGAGAGACTGCAATCTTGCTAAGTTTCAGAGACAGAATTCAGACTTTGGGAGGCCAAAGTGACTACAATCTTGAAAGAAAATTATCAAAGAAGAGAGGAGGTTGCTACCAAGAGAAAGAATGCAGGAAAGCTGCAGAAGAGTTCCCCTTGAGTCCTTGGCTGGGTGCTGATCTGCACATGAGTGGAAGGCCAGGAACGGAACACCAGAAAGAGGTATATCAATCCTCAAGGGCGAAATTGGTCCAGAAATAGGTTCTATTCTCACTAACTAGAGTAAAAATTCCTCCTAATACATGCGGTAAGGGGTAGAGTCCTCAGAAGTAATTTCCTTACGGTCAGCGAATTAGCCTAGAGTAAAGGATATCTGGACCCTTGCCAACAAAAATTGAAAAGAAACCCCAAAGGATAAAAATGGACCTAAGTAACTTGACTTTATCCAAGAACCAAGCTCTCAAGTATTTAAAATATTACTCTCCCCCAAAATCCAGAAAACAACAACCTAAAATTCACATGTACTAGCATCCACCCAAAAATTGCCAAACATGCAAAGAAGGGTGAAAACTTGATACAAAATCAAGAGAAAAATCAATTACTAGGATCATACTCCAATATGTTGATAATATAGTAAAACAGTTAAAACCAAGATACTCTATATGGTAAAGAAGGTATAGGAAAGCATGAAACATTGAGGAGAGAAGTGGAAAATAAAAAATGGAAACTGAACATATAGGGCTAAAAAATAAAATATATGAAATAAAAATCACACCAAATGGGATTAAAAACAGAATAAGCTTTACAGAAGGAAAAGTCAGTGAGCTTATAAACACAGCAATATAAACTACGCAAAACGAAATACATAGAAAAAAATAGTAAATTAAAACAAGAGCATCAACAGATTGTGGGAAAATAACAATAAGCCTAACATAAGGATAAATGAAGGCCCAGAAAGGTGAGGGGTAGAAAAAATATTTGAAATAATAATGGCCAAAAATATGCCAAATTTGATAAAATATAGAAATCCACTAATCCTTGGGGTGCCTGGGTGGCTCAGTGGGTTAAAGCTTCTGCCTTTGGCTCAGGTCATGATCTCACGGTCCTGGGATCAAGCCCCACATCAGGCTCTCTGCTCAGCAGGCAGCCTGCTTCCCCCTCTCTCTCTGCCTGCCTCTCTGCCTACTTGTGATCTCTCTCTCTCTGTCAAATAAATAAATAAAATCTCTAAAAAGAAAGAAAGAAAGAAAGAAAGAAAGAAAGAAAGAAAGAAAGGAAGGAAGAAAGAAAGAAATCCACAAATCCAAGAAGCTCACCACAACTCCAGCAGAAGAAACAAAAAGAAAACTATGCAAAGGCACATCACAATAAATTAATGTAAACTAGGGAGTTGGGGAAAAGATCCTGAAAACCCAGACTAAAAGTGACACATTATGAACAACAACAAAAAGAGTGAAGTAGACTTCTTAAGAAACCATTCAAGCCAGAAGACAATGGAACAACATCTTGAAAGTACAAAAAGAAAAGAACTGTCAACTTAGAATTCTATACCCAGCAAAAATATCTTTTAAAAAATGAGAATGAAATAAATACTTACTTTGGCTTATAAAAGTTGAGAGAATTCATTCCCGGCAGACTAGACCTACGGAATATATTAAAGGACGTTCTTTAGGCAGAAGTAAAATAAGCCTATATGGAAATGTAGATCTACTCAAAGAAATGAAGATCACAGAAAAGATTAAGTTGTGATGAAATATAAAAGGCATTTTTTTTTTCATTTTTTTATCTCCTTAAAGCAAAAGCAATAACAATATATTATGTGGCTTGTAGATTTGGAAGTAAACTTTATTACAAAAATAGCACAAGCCTAGGAAGATCAAGACGGAAACACATGGTAAATAAGTTTCTTACATGATATGCAAAGTGGTATTATAGTATTCGAAAACAGACTGTGATAACTTAGAAGTAAGTAATGTAAACTCTATGTCAACCACATAGAAAATGAAATAATAACCTATAGCTAATATATAATGGAGATAAAATAGAATTATTAAAAAAAAAACTAATCTGCTAAGAAAAAGTAACAGGAAAAAAAAAAAAGAACAAAGAATAGACAGGACAAATAAAGCCTATACAGTAGGATGGAAGATTTAAACCTGACCATATCGATATTTATATAATGGCTTAAACTCCTGTAATACAACAGGGCGGTGTTGGGAACATTCATTATTTGACTGTAGTAATAGTTTCATGGGTGCATATATAAGTCAAAAACTGATCAAATTATATACTTCAAATATGTACAGTTTTTTGTACTTCAATTATATCTGAATAATTTGTAAAATAGATAACCAAAGATGATAGAAAAAGAAAGAAAATAATACAATTTAAAATAATCCCCAAAATTTATTTCCAAATATTTCAAGTAAAAGGTATACATTGTTAAGTTACATGAAACATAATGCTAACCTCTATCTTGTATTAAAGAAATTCACAACAGATGAATGGATAAAGAAGATGTGGTATATATATATACAATGGAATACTATGCAGCCATCAAGAGAAATGAAATCTTGCCATTTGCAATGACGTGCATGGAACTAGAGGGTATTATGCTAAGCAAAATAAGTCAATCAGAGAAAGACAATTATCATATGATCTCTCTGATATGAAGGATTCGAGAAGCAGGGTGGGGGGTCTTGGGGGTCAGAGAGGGAAATGAAACAAGATGGGATCAGGAAGGAGACAAACCATAAGAGACTCCTAAACTCACGAAACAAACTGAGAGTGGCTGGGGGGTAGGGGTGGGTAGGGATAGGGTGGCTGGGTTATGGACATTGAGGAGGGTATGTGCTATGGTAAGTGCTGTGAAATGTGTAAGCCTGAGGATCCACAGACATGTACCCTGGGGCAAATAATACATTATGTGTTAATTAAAAAAGAAAAAAAAGGAAAAAAAAAGAAATTCACTTGACATATAAAGATACAATATGTTAAAAGTAAAAGGATACCAAAAAGATATACCATAAAAACACTAGCCAAAAGAAAGCAGAAGTGGCTATACTAGTATTAGACAAAGTAGATTTCAGAACAATGAATATTACCAGGGATAGAGAGGGTAAATACATAATGATAATGGGGTTAATTTTTCAAGAGCCGTTAATTCTCCTAAATGTGTTTGTACTTAATATCAGAGATTCAAAATACATGCAGATTAACCTGAGAAAACTAAAGGCATAATTAGATAAATACATAATTATAAGTAGAGATTTCAATATCCCACTCTCAATAATCAATAAAGAAACTAGAGAGAATATCAGTATATCTGTTTAAGACTTGAACAATACTAACACCCACTTGAACAATATATGTTTATAGAATACTCTCAAGCAATAGTAAAATGTGTACTCTCATAAGTGCATAGGAATCATTTAAGGAGATAGACCATTTTAGGTCTTAAAACAAGACTCAAAGAAATATAAAATTTAAAAGATCGAAAATACACATAGTATGTTCTCTGATCACACTGATTTAAATTAGAAATCGATTTTTTAAAATGATATCTGGAAAATCTTCAAATATTTTAAGTTAAATGACACACAGCCAAGTAACTTGTAGGTCACAGAGGAAATCACAAGGTTAATTATAAAATATCTTTAACTGTATGAAAATAGAAATGCAATATAACAAGATATGTGAAATGCAGATAAAGCACTGCTTGAAGATCGCATTAAATAATTATGAAAGGGTAAAAAAAGGGGAAGATATCCAATCAATGATCTAAGCATCTACCTAAAGAAATTAGAAAAAGAGGAAATAATTAAACTGAAACAAGTAGAAGAAAAAATATAATAAAGATCAGAGGAAAAGGCAATAAAATATAAAACATAAAAACACTAGAGAAAATCAAGGAAATCAAAAGCTGCTTCTTTGAAAAGAACCAAAATATTGATAAACCTCTAGTTATACTAATCATGAAAAAAATACACAAATTACCAATATCATGAGTGAGAAAAAGGATGTCACTACTAATTCTACAGGCATTAAAAGATTAATAAGATAATTTTATAAACAACTATATGCCAAATAACTTGATAACTAAGATAAAATGGGCAATTTATTGAATGACGTGAACTACCAAAATCCACTAAAGTAGAAGTGGTCAAGTTGAATGTTCCTATATCTATTAGAGAAAATGAATGTATAACTTTAAAAAGTCCTGCAAAGAAAACTTCAGGCCCAGATGGCTTTATTTGTTAATTCTATCAAACATTTAAAAGGAAATTCTAAAATTTAAAAGCCAATTCTATATGAACTCTTCCCAAAAGCAGAAGAGAAGAAAATTCTTTTCAATTCATGTGTGACCATCATTACCGTTGCACAAAAAACAGAAAAAGAAGTTATTAGAATGTCTACTCTTATCACTTTTATTCAATCTTATAGCAGAGATCCTAGCCAGGGCAATCAGGCAAGGAAAAGAAATAATGGCACACAAATTAAAAAAGAAGTAAAGCTGTCTATATTTATAGACAGCATGATCACCTTTATTGAAAAACCCTAAGGGATCTATAAAAAAGCTATGGAACTATTAAGTAAGGGTAACAAAGTGAAATCAACTGTTTCTGTATATTAGCAAATGCAAATATCAACTGAATTTCTATATACTAGAACTGAACAATCAGAATCTGAAATCACAAAATATGGTTAGGCAGTTTCTTTAAAAATTGAACATTCACATGCCATACTACCAAGCCATTCCACTTCTAGGTATTTACCCAAGAGAAACAAGAGCATATGTCCATACGGAGACTCCTACACTAATGTTCATCACAGCTTTATTTGTAATTGCCATAAATTAGAAATAACCCAATGTCCATCAGTGGGTAAAGTGAGAAATAAATCCTAGTATATCCATAAAATAGAATGGCATTCAGTAATAAAATGAAACAATTATCATGCAACGCAATAACATGGATGAATCTTGAAATCATTATGTTTTATGAAAGAAACTAAAAAAGAGTAATATCGCATGATTCAATTTACACTAAATTCTAGAGCATACAAACTAATGCATTACAACAGAAGCCAGGTAGTGGTTATCTGGGGCCAGAAGTGGAGGAAGGGATCAACTGCAAAGGCATGAGGAAATTTTGAAGGGTGATGGAAATGTTCTTTGTCTTGATTGGGATGATAGTTTCCTGAGTACATAAATAAGTCAAAATTTATCAATTTGTATACATTATATATGTGCAGTTGGTTGTTCTTCAGTCATGACTCAATACATTTGTGAACATAAAACACTGAAGGAGATAAAAAATAAAGAAAAAATAACTTAAAATAGCATGTAAAATATGAAATATGAAAGGGATAAATTTAAAATATGCATAAAACTTTATGCCAAAAACTACAAAATATTATTAAAAGATATTAAAGATGTCTTAAATAAATACCTATACACTATGCTCATGGATTGAAAGAATCCATATTAAAACATCAGTTCTCTTCAAAATAATCTATAGATTCAATATATTCAAAAACCAGATTCTTTTTCAGAAATTAATAAACTAATTCTAAAAGGTATAGGCATATGCAAAAGCAAGGGACCTAGAATGTCCAAAATGACTTTGAAAACAAAAGAAAAAGTCAGAGGACTTATACTACCTGATTTTAAGACTTATAATAAAGCTACAATAATCAAGATATTGGTTTTAAAATTAATATACAGATCAGGGGTGCCTGGGTGGCTCAGGTGTTTGAGCAACCAACTCAGTTTCGGTGCAGGTCATGATCTGGTGGTGGTGGGATGGAGCCCTCTGCACTCAGCAGGGAGTCTGCTTGCGATTCTCTCCTCTCCCTCTACCGCTTCACCCCTCATGTGCACTTATCATTTTCTCTCTCTCTCTCTCAAAATAAATAAATCTTTAAAATATTTTTAAAATTAAATTAAATTAATATATAGATCAATGGAACAGGACAGAAGTCCAGAAATAGAATAATATATATATAGTC
The DNA here is from genome assembly GCA_028534135.1 of Potos flavus. Taxonomy (NCBI): domain Eukaryota; kingdom Metazoa; phylum Chordata; class Mammalia; order Carnivora; family Procyonidae; genus Potos; species Potos flavus. The sequence continues at coordinate 57,654,448 of CM052896.1, forward strand.
TGTTGATAATTTGATAAAAGTGCCAAGGCAATTCAATGTATAAATATGCTGGGACAATTAGAAGTTGAATATTCACATGCAAAAAACAAAAATGAGTTGTCTGGGTGGCTCTGAAGGTTAAGCATCTGCCTTTGACTCAGGTTATGACCACAGGGTCCTGGAATCAAGCCCCACCTCAGGCTCCTGGCTAATTGGGGAGCCTGCTTCTCCCTCTCCCTCTGCCTCTGCCATTCACTCTGCTTGTGCTCTCTGGCTCTCTCTATCTCTCTGTCAAATAAATACATAAAATCTTTAAAAACAAAACAAAACAACAAACAATAACTCTGGATCCTTATCCATATTTACAAAAATTAACTCAAAATGTACCATAGACCCAAACTTAAAAGTTAAAACTATAAAACTTCTAGAAGAAAATTGTGGTCACTTAAGGTCAGGCAAAATTTTCTTATTTAGACTCAAAAATTACAGACTATAAAAAATTTGATAAATCATACTTCATCAAAATTAAAAATTTCTTACTCAAAACACAATTCTATAAAATGTAAGGGTATGGCGCCTGGGTGGCTCAGTGCCAGTTGAGTATCTGTCTTCGGCTCAGGTCATGATCCTAGGGTCCTGGGACCAAGTCCTGCATCGGGCTCCCTGGTTGGGGGGGATCTGCTTCTCCCTCTGCCTACTCCTACCCGCCCCCCCCCCGCTTATGCTCGCTTTCTCTCTCTCTCAAATAGATAAATTTTTTTAAATATATTTTTAAAAAATATAATGGTAAGCTTATATTCCTAATCTACAAAGTCAGTATCCCCAGAGATGGGGTTCCACATGTTATTTGAACCATGACTGATGAGAATTACTACCTTAAGTTCTCAAAGACAAAAAATTGAGAATTTCATTATGCCATGCTGGTAGCCTTCATGTAGGACCAAAGAAGAGACATATGGAGAAACAGAAGATATATATTTTCTAAATGAAATAAGGAAATTTGACTCAGAGAAGAGAAGGTTAAGGGACTGATTAATATATTGTTCTGCAAGTATATGAGTGATCTTTATTCAGTGATCTGGATACAAATGTCAGAAATTAAAAGAATGGAAAAATGAAATATGAGAAATATAGGCTGAAAATAAAAACTAGTTTCTCATAGTTGGCTCCCAAACAAGTTTGTGGAATTTTCTCAAATGTTCATTAAGTTAAGCTGTCACACAGGAGGTAAAATGATTCTAATCCCAAGAAGATAATCTAGGGAATTCAAGTTTCTCTCTGAGGGACTAGATGTAAGAGGGTCACTCAGTGAAGTTGACAATAGTGACCTCAAAGTTCATTTGCCAAGAAGTACCCGTTCTCAAGCTGGGTGTCAAGAATATTCTGACACAAACACAATCTATATCCTCTGTCCCTTTGCTAAATCGTACTATGTTAACATAATATTGAAAAACTACAATAGTTTCCTCTTTGTCAATCTACTTACAAGCAAAGAGTAGTAGGTAAGAATGGAGATAAGTAAAGTTCTTAAACTTACAAATTTATGTATATCAGAAATAAAATCCACCAGATCCCAAGAGTATGCTCCAGGTCTATCTGCTCTGTCTGTAAAATGGTTTTCAGACCTATGTTAAAATCTAGATAATAATCCAGAAACTAGTGTATTAGCAAGAACGAAATAGCTGAGGGTTTATATATTGTATATGCTGATTTCCCCCAACTGAATGTTGGAAATCAGAATGTATGCATCTGAAGGAATATCACAAAGCAGGTACTTTAGAAATTGAGTATTTTGCTATTACAAAAGTAATGTATGCTTATTTTAAAAAAATAGAGCTGAACACACACACACACACACAAAATAAAATAAAAAATAAAAGAAAAATTATTCATAGTTCCACTACCCAGAGATAATTACAATTAATGCTGGGGTATCAACCATCTATGCACTAACCCACCCATAACACCAAAATGAGAGCAAGAAGTGAGCATTTTTTGAGATCTTGGGAAGTACATTCTTCTGTTAATATATGGATGCCTTTGCTGTTCCAGCTATTATGCAGGATGAGATTCAGCAAGCCTTAATTAAACATGTGGTCCCAAAGAAATATAAGAGTAGATTCCTAGCCAAAAAGAGTCCACTTCCACCAAATCACTACGTTGAGAGTTTGGTAACGTGATTTATCAAATTGCAACAACCACAATTTACTCTTGTCCCCTCTTGCTTGTCACCTTGAACTCTAAACAGTGGAATACCATTTTTAATGGAAATGTCTTACTTTTTCTTTATCTCCAATTCTTTCCATTTGAAACTATTTTTTCCCATGTAGTTGCAAAATGGATTATCAGCAGCAGAGATCAAAATATCAAAATTTACAGTCCTTATAGAATTCAATTCCTTCTCTACTTTTTCATGGGTCTTTTCCCCTAAACTATAGCAATAATAACTCTCCTTTTTTAAAAAAATACCATACAAACAGGAACTATTATTGTTGCGCATTCTCGCTGTCCTTTTTCCACAACCACAGGGAGCCAAATTATGAATTCTTTACTGGATTTGTCATTGGAAATGGTGCCAACATGGAATTGGAAAGAGAAAACAATTGAGCTTCCTAAGTAGAACACAGAACGCAAATCCTTGAATTAGTTCTAATAATTAAGGCATGTTGTGAAGGGCTTCAATGACAGGATAAACTCATCTGTCCCTAGTGTAGGACCCACATCAATTACACTGGGCATAAGAAGGATGGTACACAACAAAGGGAATTAAAATACAGAGGCTGACAATCCAGACAAAGCCTGACTCTGGTCAAAGGCAGCCTCTCCAAGTGTTATCTTCAAGCCAAGTGCTTTTAAATAAGTTTAAATACCAATAGGGGGTTAATTTGAGACCAATTTGATTTTATTTCTGAATTAATGGTTTTTAAATCTGCTTTTATAATTTCTGCTTATCAAGGATTGCCCTTCTGGTATAAAAACTGAGCCAAGACTCAGTTATCAAATTACTATGAAGGGTTCTGTTAATTAGATAGTTTATCTGTGATGAGTTGTTGACACTGAGATGATGTGTGTTAAATAATTTTAAAATATTCTGTGGGGCACTAACTTGGTAGCTCAAAGCATTGCTCTTCCATTTTTCAGACCCTGCTTTGAGTCAAACTAGAAGCTCTTAGTAAAAATTAATATGATGGTATAATACATTTCTTAAATATGGAATCATTCATATCTTAAAATTATACATATGAGAGAATAAATCTTCTGGCACTCTTTATTAAGCTGCTCTAGACCATTCTAACTAATTCAGCCTCTTTCACATGCTGGTTGGTCTTTAACTGCTCAGTATAGACTGCCAGGAAATTCATCACTGCTGTTATTAAACACAATTCTTAGGATTTGCTCTTTTCATAGTGTTTCTTTTAAAAAGCTTTTTTGGTGATTTTTCCTCTGGCTTCTCTTTTTACCTCCAAATCAGGCAACCCAAGAGAAATCTCAGAAACTGAAATATTTTTTCCCACGTAGGTAAATTAAAGCTCCAGCTGTTAAGGGTTTTTCTTTCTATCTGTCAATTTTCTTTTTCTAGTTATAGTCTGTGACGGCAGAGGCCAAGAACAGTCCACAGGGAATGGCTTGGAGCCTTAAAACAAGCTGGTATCTTTGTATTTTCTAGAGGAAAAAACACTGGACACAAGTCTTTAACATCAGGAAAGCTGCTAATTAATTAACCTATAATTGTTAAAAGCACAAATCATTCTTTATTATCTCTGCAATTTCATTTTAAGCTCCCTTTAAATGTTGATTTTATTTACAGCTTTGTTGTTTTGTTTTTGTTTTTCATTTTGTTATTGTTTTTCTTCACTAATTCTCTAAGACATATGGTATATTAGAACAACTGAGTCTCAGAATTGGGAGTCCTAAGTCTTCCTAGTTTTTAATTTTAGTGAAGAGCCATAATGCATTTAACCAGTATAAACACAGCTCAGAAAAAGAGGTGGCTCCTTAAAGGTAGTGAAGTTCTCTGCAAGTCACTAAACTCACGGGAACTCTGAGTTCATATCCTAGGCTTACCACTACCTGTGTGGTCTTAGGCAAGTAGATTCTGTAGGCCTTGATTTTTATATTTATAAAATAAGGACATTAGAATCCACAAATACCCTTTACAGACCTAATATTCCATGATTCTTTTCATCAGAGGAACTTACTATTGTGAAAGAGTTCACATGAAGCCAGCAGTATTCTAAACTGCTTTTGTTCAGTTTCTTCAAAGGAAGTTTTGAAGAAAAGTATCAACAAAGAAAGGAGAATATTAGGTATCAGGTAAAAGGAAAGAACACAGGACAAGGAGTGGGGTCTGGGTTCTAGTCACAACTGTGTCATTAATAACTTAGTAACTATGAACAAATCATGGGATTGAAACTTCTGAGGCCAATGACTGGACTCCAAATTGAAGAGATTTGATTTTATTATCTGAGTCTCTTTAGGCACAAAAACTCATTCTAAAAAATGGCTCAAAAGCAGGAGAGGAAGATACCTGGAAATATTCAAACAATTATTGACAATGAACTCTGCTCTTTTGTTCCTGGCTGGAGAAGCCTGCTCAAAAACATGCTGTCCCAGACCATCATCTCGGGGGTAAAATATTCCCTTGGGAACCTAAAACAAATGCTGTTACTAAGGGTAACTTTCTGAATCTGGAACATCTTAGTTATCATGATGACAATCTCTTGAGTGCCAACCGAGAGAGATAAGGATTATAAAACAAGCATGTATTTCCTCTATACTGCTCCTTGATTTCTCACCTCTTTACCCAAAATATAGTTGAAATGGCTGACAAAAATCAAGACACATCTAAAAATGTAAGTCCTAGTGGTACATCTCAAGAACATTAGGACTATGCGAAGTGTTTGCTCTCTTTCTGCAAACCTTTCTAGAAACTCTAGGTACTCCCTGTGATACTGAATTTGGCAAAGCATTTATATTGCCAGCAAGCTTGCAAACTCATGCATCCCAGTCTTTTAAAAAAGATATTATCACTAATATTTTTCAAGCTCTATTACAACTAAGAAATCTAAAAGAAACAAGTCTCAAAGGAAAAAAAAAATGCCAAAATAAAGGTAGTAGGAAGGACAGTTTTCAGATTTTAATTATTTACCAAGTGAAAAGTATAAAAGGTGTTGGATATTTTTGCCTGAAATATCAAGTACTGGACACTGCCCAAAAGCAGATGGTATAATTCATTTCAGAGAGCTAATTCTCCTGCCTCTTCTTTTTTTCTTTTTTCTTTTCTTTTCTTTTTTTTTTCATGCTTGCCTCCTTGGAACCCAGTCAGATGCTTTTCCTTCATTCAAGACACTGACCCTTCCCCTACTAACCCTGGGACCTCCATTTTTTTGCAAGCCCTACTTAGGATAAGTAGCATATTCTAGTAGCCCTTGCTTTGAACCACAGTATAAAAGATGGACATGCTGTTCCCAACTTCTTCATGGACCTTGGTCAAATCCCTTTAATCCCCTCTAGTTTCATGCTTTGATTTCTGGGTCTTTTTTTTTTTCTTTTCTTTTCTTTTTGATTGGTAAAATAACAATTGGCAACATTTGAATGCTCTTAAATATGCACTAATGATTACAATCCATTGTACCTCAGTCATGGAACTCATAGCAAAAACTATCTTTAATGAATAAACAAGAAATTCGTACTTTAAAATTTTACCCATAGAGCTCTTGAATCATAACAAACAAACAACTTCCCTTAGCTTCCTACAGAACTATCCCATTTTCCTAATGGAAAACTGGAATAGAGACTAAGAGACTTTCCTTAGGCTACAGTCCAGGTTTAGGGAATAACTTCTTTGCTCAATATAAATAATTCACTTTAAATCTCCCCAAACCAAAATATTTCCAATGTAAACCTCTAAAATATACACAGCACTGACCAAGCATGGGAAAATTTCAAAATATTCATGATTTGAAAATCCACCATTACCTAGACTAGGGTGTAAAGCTAAAGAATGTTTCCTCAAAATAGGCTCTCATACTGATTTCAGGTTATATATATCCCCAGGGTTGGTACACAGTATAGATTCTGTCAGTGTATGTTGAATGGATGATGGTTGCTTGGCTGTAGTCTTAAATAAGGTAGCAGCAAGAAGATGGGGGATTGACTAGAGTGGATGATCTATAGAAATACTATAAAGATAAAAATGAAAGAAGTTGATAATAGGGTGTGAAAAATGTTTTGAAGAAGGGGGAACTCAGAGGGACTTCCTTGTTTCTGGTTTAAGTGATGAGATAATACAATTCAATGAGATAAGGGACATGGAGATGTGGGAAGCAGGTGAGTAGGTACACAATGAGTTCAAAATTAGATGTGTTGAATCAAAAAATCTTGTGAACATCAAATTTATTCAATAAGAAGTTGGACATATAGATTTGATCTTAATAGAGACATTTTTAACTTGGAGTTCATCATCATGTAAGTGATAAAGTTTTATCCATAAATAAAATTACTTTGGGAATAAGGGTAGAAGAGAATATCTATGTCCAGTACATTTTTAAATGATTAGGTATAAGAACTCAATAAAGGGTTGCTCATATTTTACTTTTTCATGGACATTAAAAGTATTTATTAGTAGCCATATACTATGACTATTATTTCATAGAAGAAGGAGAAGAAATTTTAACTTATAAAAATATGGGTGATATAATCTTAAAAAGGATAATCATTCCATCTAACCAAATAAGACATCTAAAAGATTTATCTTATCCTTTATTACAAAATGACCTTATCGTGAAATGACACCTTTTGGAGAGAAGCGTTTGGGAAACACTGGTACCAATGAACAGAGAAGACCAAGGTCAGATGTCCTGGGAATTCTCATCTTCCAGTGTTCATCAGAGGAGAGGAGTCTACAAAGAAGACTGCTTCTAAGAAGCAGAAAGTAAAGCTAGGGAAATGTGGTATCTTAAAATAAGGGAAACAAAATATTTCGAGGAATATGAGGTGAAAAGTACAGATGTCACTGAAAGACCCAATAGATTTATTAATAAAGAGTTTACTGATGTCCTGAATAAGAATAGTTTTATACAAAAATGACATGATATGAGGACTTTAGTTCAGGGCTGACTCAGACAATACAACATTTTGTTATGACTCCTAAATACAGGTCAATAAGCATTTGTTGAGCATTTAGCGTGCCCAAATCAATTTAAAAGATCCCCTAAGAGATTAAAATCTTAATAAAATATTTCCTGTCCTCAAGGAACTTGCACTCTCAAAGGAAAGATGAAAAATAAACATAAAACTCTGTGGGATGTCTCCAAAGAAAATTTACAAATGGCTAACAAGCACATGAAAAGATGTTCAACATCATTATCATTTGCGAAATGCAAATTAAAACCACAATGAGATGCTACTTCACATCTACTAGAATGGCTAGAATTAACACACATACACACATACACACACACACACACATTCAGAAAATAACAAGTGTTGGTGAAAATGTAAAGAAATTGAAGCACTAACATGCTGCTAGTGGGAGCATAAAGTGGTACAGCTGCTATGGAAAATAGTGACAATTTCTCAAAATATTAAACATAGAGTTACCATATGACCTAGCAGTTATACTTCTGAGTATATACCCAAGATAACCGAAAGCAGGTATTCAAATAAAAACATGTATTTGAAATTTCAGAGCAGTATTATTCAAGCAGCTAAAAAGTGAAACAACCCAAATGTTTATCAAATGATAAATGAATAAACAAAATGTGGTATAGCCATACAATGGAATATTATTCAGTCATAAACGGTATTGATATATGCATGCCATAACATGGATAAACCTTGAAAACACTATGCTAACTGATATAATCATGTTGTATGATGATTCCATTGATATGAAATATCTAGAATAGGCAAATCCGTAGATACAGAAAGCATGTTGATGGTTTCCAGGGCCTGGGGGGTGGGAGGAATGGGAAGTGACACCTTAGTGGGTACAGGGTATTTGGGGGGGGGGTGATGAAAACGTTTTGGAATTTGATAATAGTAATGGTTGTACACTGTGAATATAAATTATACATTTGAGTGTAAATTAAGCATGTGAGTGTAAATTACACACTTTAAAATGGTTAAAATAGTCAGCTTTATGTTATATGAATTTTACCACAAAACAAAAGTCTATGAAATGCAATATGATGAGCCATAAGAAAGTTGCCAAGCATTGCAAGAATGTAAAGGAGGAAAGAGCAATCAGAATACTAAAGAAGGTGGCCCCTCTGGTCCCAATTCTCCTCATCCAAGAACAAAAATGCATCCTTCTTCACTTTTTTGCCTATGGCTGTGGGTTCTAAGCATATGTATATAGTCCTCAGAAAGAGGGCATTTTAAACTATTATCAATCCTTTTCACACACAGGCATACCTTGGAGGTATTGTGGGTTTATTTTCAGACCACTGCAATAAAACGAGTGTCTCAATGAAGTGAGTCAAATAAAATTTTTGGTTTCCCAATGCATATAAAAACTATGTTTATACTATAGTGTAGTCTATTAAGTGTGCAATAGCATTATGTCTAAAAAACAATGCATATGCCTTAATCCTAAAAAAAAAATGCTAACCACCATCTAAGCTTTCAGTAAATTGTAATCTTTTTGCTGGTGGAGTATCTTGTTTCAGTGTTGATGGCTGCTGACTGATCAGGGTAGTGGTTGCTGAAAGCTGGGGTGACTGTGTAAATTTCTTACAATAAGACAACAATGAAGTCTGCTGTATTAATGGACTCTTCCTTTTATAAATGATTTCTCTATAGCATGTAATGCTGTTTGATAGCAAATTACCCACAACAGAATTTCTTCCAAAATTAGAGTCAATACTCTCAAACCCTGATGCTTTATCAACTAAGTTTATGTAATATTCTAAATGCTTTATGATCATTTCAACAATCTTCACATCTTCACCAGGAGTAGATCCCATCTCAAGAAACTACTTTCTTTGCTCATCTGTAAGAAGCAATTCCTAATCCATTAAAACTCTATCATAAGATTGCAGCAATTCAGTCACATCTTCAGGCTCTACTTCTAATTCTAGTTCTCTGCTATTTCTATCAAATCTCCAGTTATTTCCTCCGCTGAAGTCTTGATCCCCTCAAAGTCATCCATGAGGGCTGGAATCAACTTCTTCCAAACTCCTCTTAATGTTGACATTTTGACCTCTTCCCACTAATCATAAATGTTCTCAATGGGATCTAGAATAGTAAATCCTTTCCAGAAGGTTTTCAATTTGCTTTGCCCAGATCCATCAGAGGAATCTATGGCAGCTATAGCCTTATGAAATGTATTTCTTAAATTATAAGACTTGAAAGTGATAATGACTCCTTGATCCATGGGCTGCAGAGTGGATGTTGTTAGCAGGCATGAATACAACATGAATCTCATTGTACAAGTCCATCTGAGCTCTTGGTGACCAGGTACATTATTAATGAGCAGTAATATTTTAAAAGAAATCCTTTTTGCTGAGCAGTAGGTCTCAACAGTGGGCTTAAAATATTCAGTAAACCATGTTGTAAACAGATATGTTGTCATTTAGGCTTTGTTGTTCCATTAATAAGCACAGGCAGGGTAGATTAAGCATAATTCTTTAAGGTGCTAGGATGTTTGGAATGGCAAATGAGCACTGGCTTCAACTTAAAGTCAACAGCTGCATTAGCTCCTAAAATGGTGTCAACCTGGCCTTTGAAGCTTTGAAGCCAGGCATTGACTTCTTTCAAGCTATAAAAGTCCTAGATGGTATCTTCTTCCAGTATAAGGCTGTTTCATCCACACTGAAAATGTGTTATTTAGTATAGCCACCTTCATTAACAATCTTAGCTAGTTATTCTGTATACATTACTGCAGCCTCTATGTCAGCACTCACTGCTTCACTTGCATTTTATGTCATGGTGATGGTTTCTTTCCTCAGACCTCATGAACCAACCTCTGCTTCTTCCAATTTTTCTTCTATAGCTTCCTCACCTCTCTTAGCCCTCACAGAATTGAAGAGAGTTAGGATCTTGCTCTGCTTTAGGTTTTGTCTTAAAGGAATGCTGTGGTTGGTTTGATCTTCTATCCAGACCACTACAACTTTCTCCAAATCAGCAATAAGGCTGTTCTGCTTTCTAATCATTCACATGTTCACTGGAGTAGCACTTTTAATTTTCTTCAAGAATGTTTCCTTTGCATTCACAGTTTAGCTGTTTGGTGCAAAAGGCCTAGCTTTTGGCCTATCTCAGCTTTCTATGTGCCTTTCTCACTAAGCTTAATCATTTCTAGCTTTTAATTTAAAGTGAGAGACATGTGACTCTTTCTTTTACCTGAGCATTTAGAGGCCATGGTAGAGTTATTAATTGGCCTAGTTTCGAGATTGTTGTGTCTCAGGGAATATGGGAACCTGAAGAAATGGAGAGAGATGGGGAAACAGCCACTTGGCAGAGCAGTCAGAACACACACCTTTACTAAGTTTGCCGTCTTATGTGGGTGCAGTTTGTGGTGCCCCAGAACAATTACAATAGTAACATTAAAGATCACTGATCACAAATCACCATAATAAATATAATAATAACAAAGTTTGAAATATTGCAAGAATTACCAAAATGTAACACAGACAAAACTGAACAATTGCTATTAGAAAAATGGCCTCATAGACTTGTTTAATGCAGGGTAGCCACAAACCTTCAATTTGTAAAAAAAAAAAAAAAAAAAGAAAAAGAAAAAAAAGAAAAGAAAAAAATCCCCAATATATGCAAAGTACAATAAATTGAAGCACAATAAAATGAGGTATATCTGTAGTGAGAATGAAATTGTATATGAATGGAGAGAATTCATATAGAACTCTGTCTCTGAAGCCAGTTCTATCCTTTTAGGTCTCTGCCCTTCACCCAGGTAAACTTTCTGAGACTCACATAAAACAACACCCCAAGGATGCTCCAGATTTTCAGACCTGGATATTGAGCCATTCACTTCAACAGCTAGTACATTTCCCTATCCTCTTTTCCTCATTGTGTTTCACTGGTTAATGGCTCTGCCTTATTCTTCCAGTTGATGCATTGATTGACTACTTTCTAATTTCCCCACCTCCAAGCTTGACTCCACTGTGGCTCTTATCTTTCCTACCATTGATTCTGATATTCCAAGGATGAATTTCTAGATAACATCCTCTAGCACTTTCCCTGGTTGTGAATCACTCTTCTAGCTAGCATCTCACCTGGGTAAAGTCCATCCCTACAAACAAGATCGAGATAAGCATTGACGAGAGAGGGAAAAAGTGCTCAGGAATGAGAGGGAAGGCCATGAAAACAACTTTACCTAATGCAGAATTTTGCATAATGTACCTTTTCAACAACCTTTTAAAGGGCTGTTATTGAGTTATTTACATAAGCTGATATGTACACTCACCTGAATTTGGTCTTATTCCTCTCCACTGTCCAGGACTCAACAGTGGTATTTGCAGAAATTAATGAGAATAGAAAATTCTCTCTTTCTCCTAATTCCTTTCAACATTTATTAAATAATTATTGTATGCAAGTCACTTTGCAAAGTATTGTTAGTAACCCAAAAATGAATATATCATGTCCTTTCTTCTGAGTTGCAAGAGGGGAAAATGTAATTTAAACAAGTACAATGCAAGGCAGAAAAATATTGCTATGATAGAGTCACAAGGAAATAGAAGGGAAAGAGTATATTGACTGGAGTAATCAAGAAAGTGTTTGTGGAGGAAGGCGTTAAAGCAGTAGATTAGTGAGTCATTCTTTTCTCAATTACCATGGGGATGAGTCCAGAAAAAGGTAGTAGGCAGTGACTCAATTTAATATCCTTGCAAATATGGTAACTAGAATTCTTGGAAAATAGACTAATGATGCAGGATGACTCTGGTTTATGATTGCTTATGGTAAACAAGCCTACAGTCTATGGGTTTATGATGCATGGCTCCCTATAGAATGTGACATAAACTATACAACTCTCTGGAGCATTAGGCAGAGATGTTTCCTAGCTTAAATTGTCCCCATTGTGTAAGGTGACTTGCAATCCTCATTAGAGACCTCATCTATTATTGTGGGATGGAGGGCACATGTCTCCCAAAAACAAACAAACAAACAAACAAAAGGATGTGGGAAGTCATATGGGATGTGCCAGCCTTCTCTCTGCCCTGCCTATAAATTTTGAGTGCTAGTATTCTTAAAATTGGTTGGAAAACTTGGTACCAGGTAAGATCTCCATAATTGTGTGAGTCTGAGTTGACAATCTGATCTTTAGTGTTAGATCAGTCTTCAGAGAAAAGGTGGAATTTGAAATGAGCTTACAGAGGTGTATAGGATTTTAAAAGGCAGAAATGAGGCACCTGACATTTTTAAGCAGAGAAAAATCAGGTACAGAGATAAGAAAGTAGAAAAACACAGGATATTCAGGCCATAATACACATCCTAGTTTGGTTACAAGTATACATTATATCTAGGGGACAGTCATGGAAGATAAAGCTAGAAAAGTAAGTTGAGGGCTTAGAATTCCAGGCTTAGGACCTTACACTTAATTCTGTAGGAAATGAGGAGCCACTAAAGGTTTCTTATGAAAAGAGTAACAGAATCATAACACAGCTGCAGGTAGTTTTCCCAGCAGCTATGTGCAGGTTGCTTTGGAACAGGGAGAAATTATCCAAATTGAAGCATGAAATGGCTTAGCTCAGTGATTCTCAAATGAGGTCCATGAACTCAGGAAGATCTACAGGCACAAACTGAAGTTCTCTTTGGGTATTTTGTTATTGTTGTTATTTGCTTGCTTTTTCGTTTTTTTAACATTTAAAAATACTACGTGTTCATTTTGATAATTTTTAAGTGCAATTCAGGATCAGCTAGATAATCATATTATAACTGAATATTGCCACAAACTTCAGTACTTATGCCTTCTTTCTGTTTATAATTGAGTTGGCACTAATTACAATTCAAATTGTCATGGACTAATAAGAAAAAATAAAGGGGACTTCAATGTAAATTTGTATCTATGCCAAGGGAAAGGCAAATGCTTTTTTCACCAATTTGAATTAAAGAAAAAAAAAGTTTTGGGAGAACTATATTATCACAAAGTAATTGGTAGTACATATTTAACTTCAAAGAACTTGAATGAATATTTTGCTTTGCCTCTCCAGACTATTCTCTCTACCCTTTTCCACTCTGAAGGCCTATAACTTTCATTCCCAGGCTTCTTTGCCCTCTGGCTTCTGGTTGGGGTCAGCAAATGGGAGTCGATAGCAGGAGGTTGAAGAGTGGGAAGAGTAAGGTCAGAGTATTATTTTGATGGCTTCCTCCCTGCTAGGTTCCTACAAATTGATTGTATCCTTCTAACAAAGAGCACAGCTTCTCTAAGTCATTCATTCTGCTCCTATATCTGTAGCCACACTCCAGGCTCTGATTATTACTCCTTCATGTGCCATACAGTCTCATGGGTGATAATAGCACTTCACTATTGCTATACTAAACCTTGTCTTTACCTTGTATATATTTCCTTTATTAAACCCTCTTCAAATAGTCCTGAAATAAATGTGTTTCATTTTCTGCCATAATCTGTATGATACAATGAATCTCAATGGTCATTACAATGTTTGTATTACAAGCAAATTGTATTACAATTTGGTTTCAGCAAACCAACATCATCTGTCACATTAAAATAAATGTGTTACTCTGAATCTTACCGGTTTTATGGATTCATTTGTATTTAATTTATAAATTTGTTTTTGCTTTTACTTGTATCTGAGCTTTAATCATAAGAAGTATATATCTAGTTTATGTTTGTATACATTTAAGTAAATGAATTAATAATCATAATCATAATCATAATATAATAATGTCAATCAACATTAAGGAGGTCTTAAATTCTTTGGTCTTTAAAAAAAAAAAAAAAAAGGCCATATATCATTCAAATTTGAGAATCACTAGCCTAGCTTATTGCTTCCAACACAGTTTCCAAAACATCTCTAAAAAGCACCATAAAAGTTGTCGGAGTGTGAAATGGACAACTGATAGTGAATGCATACTGAAAGCCAAGAACTTCATAAAACCCATTATGACTCCAGAAACCAAGGCTAAAAACAATAGCAGATTTTCCCACCCCCACAGGGCTCTAAGAAGGCCTGCATGAACCACTATGGCTTTTTATGTATGCTAATCTTTAAACTCCAGATTGGAGAACTGTACTCTGAGAGTCTTCTTATTTAAGGTAGTGAAGTAAATTTATACCTCAACACACCCGTCTATTCCAAACATATAGCAAGTGTGGAAAGGAAAAAAATTCATAGCTATATATATTTTAAAAGATAAGCATCTCGGGGCACCTGGGTGGCTCAGTTGGTTAAGCATCTGCCTTTGGCTCAGGTCATGATCTCAGGGTCCTGGAATCGAACCCTGCATATGGGCTCCCTGCTCAGTGAAGAGTCTGCTTCTTCTCTCCCTCTACCTCTCTCCACTCATGTGTGTTCTCTCTCTCTCTCAAATAAATAAATAAAATCTTGAAGAAAAAAGAAGATAAGTATCTCCATAAACCAGAATTCATAGGGCCAAGTGGGGCTGAACCTCCTGGCTTGCTGGGCGTCACTCCCAGAAGTGGACTGGCAGCAGGCAGATCAGCTTCATAAGCATAAGGTACTCCAGATGAAGAACCAGAGTCAGCTACACAACTTGTAGCCAGAAGTTAGGGGGAACTTCTGCTGATTGCTGCTTGGGAATAAAAAGGACCACAGGCCTAAGGAATAGGGAATGTAGAGACCAGCTTTATAATAATGACTGAAACCTGCCTGCTAGCTTAGTGAATTATCTTCAACATTTCAAATACCAAAATAGGATAAGAATTTTAAACCATCATTTTATAACCTGGCTCTGCGATACAGGCTGGAGTAGGGGATAGAGTCACATGCGGTATATCAGTTAGGGCTAACTTATGTTGCAGGAACAAATAAACTCAAAATATTAGCAGATTTATACAATAAAATTTTATTTCATGTTCACATCACAGTCCATTGCACGTCAGGTAGCTCTCCTTGGCAGCTGTCTTCTAATAGTGATGAGGAATCTGGGACAATTCCATCTAGCATCTCTGCCAATCCAGTGATCTTTATGATCATCTACAAGCTACAAAACATGGCTATTCCACATATGCCCTTAATGGTCTTTTGGACTAGGAGTCATACATGTTACTTCCACTCACAACCCATTTGCCAGAACTAGTCTCATAACCCCAAAGTAATATAAGGAAGGCTGGAAAATGTGGGGGAGTACATTAACATGTACTAAGCAGGATCTAGGTGAATGAGTCTTCAAACTTTCTAGAGAAGAGAGGAGTCAGTCAAAAGTGAGAGAGAGAAAAAACAACTTCTTATTGAAAATAAAATTGCAAACTAATGTTTCCAAACATATGAAGGAATCTACCAATAAGAAAGGAACCATAAAACAACAATCAGAACATTAATTTGCTTCATGGGAAGTGCATTTTACAGAAAAGATAGTTTTACTTCAGAATAAGTATATTTTGTATGCTCCTGGAGATAAGTAGGCTAATAACTTCTATTTAGAAATTAATTATAAAAAAAGAAGAAATCATTAATATCAAAGATGACCCATTAGAAATATAGCCATTGAAATAAAAAATGCAATGGGTGATAAAACTTAATTAAATACAACTGAAGAGAGAATTAGCAATAGTAGAAGAAGGAGTAAAGGAGCCACTCAGGATGCCGGAGACAATGACATTTTTAAAAGAGGAAGAGCAATTTTGAGAATGTAAGGCAAATTGAGAAACTCTCACATTCATCTAATAAAAGCCCTAGAAGGATAAAATAGAGGGAATGGAAGAGAAGCAATATTTGAAGAGATATTTTCTGGGAATTTCCAGAATTGAAGAAAAACATGAAATAGAGAACATACTCCAAATAACAAGAACATTTTTTTTAAAGCCCACACAAAATCCATGTTAAACTGTAAAGTATCAAAAATGTTTAAAGCGATCTTACAATCTACTATAGAAAGATTATACATTACAAAGAGATGAAAATAGACCATCAAAGATATTTCCTCTAAATCAATAGAAACCAGAAAACAATGGACCAATACCTTTAAAAGTTGAGAAAAAGAGATGTCAACTTAGAATTTTATATCTGCTTAAATTATTACTTCAGAATGAGGGCAAAGGAAACATATTATTAGACCTACAAACACAGAGCTTCCCACACAGAGACTCTCACCATAAACATTAAGGGACAAACTTCAGCAAAAAGAAAAGTGAACCACATAGAATCACATGCTACAAGATGTATAAGGACAAAACCAATAAAATTTTAGTTATGAGAAATAACTATTGGCCATAGAAAAGTAATTATGATTAATAAGTGATGTTTAAAAGGCAAAAATAAAACTACAATGTTGTAATAGGGAGGAGAGAATGTTCAAGAGTAGTTGAAAGATACCAGGACTCTTATCATGATCGCCTTCTATTGCTTGAGATTTCAGATTTAGAAAGTATTAGGAAGGTCAAAAGGCTCAGGAGTGATAGATTCATGCCTATCTCCAAGTAGGTAGTTATGGCTGGCTTTGATAAAAATACAGTTTTTTGTGCCTTGGTATATTCCTTCTATCCCATTTATTTTAAGTGTTGAAAGAGAATAGAGCCTGATTTGGTTTCCAGTATTAGAATCTTTTACTATGTTTTCTATTAGTCCAAGCAAGTGATTATATTTTAACAATTCATTGAAGGTATGAATGTTTTTGAGATTGCAAAGAGGTGTTTATTTCTGACTTCTGGTGGGGAGAAAAACACAGTATCTTTGCCCAATTCTCCCCATGGACCACAAAATTACACACACACACACACACCACACACACACACACACCACACACACACACACACACAGAATTATAATGGGCTTTCACTTAATGTTACCAGGTTGCCGTAGCTCAAAAGCATTGTAACAAACTACATGAAGCATTCCAATTGCTTCATAATGGCATCTTACTTGAAATTGGATTTACCATATGCAGGTGGTAGAGATGAAAAGAATCTAATAGGTTTCCTAGTTACAATTAGCTCATGAGCAAAAAAAAAATGTTTTGCGGTCAGGAAAAATAGGAGATGTTATGAAATAGCCATCATTTAAGCTTTTAGATACTATAATTGTTTGGGGTCAGTGATAGTGACTTTAGATATTTGGGTCTTTATCCCTATCTGAACTGGTTTTAGTAATAAAGGAGTAAAAACTTTAGGAGAGTTGATGTGTAATTGGTGTTTGATGGCAGAAGGAAGCAATTGTAATAAATTCATCTATAGATCATTACTGTAAGCAGCAGATAAATCTGTTATTTAGTGATAATGATCATAAGGCAGAAACAAGCAGAAGAATTTTATTACAAAGTATTCATGACATAAAATTTGTAATAACAAGATCATTCTTTCATAGAAAAACTCACTGAATGAAATAAGCTTTGTTATTCAGAACGCCTTTTGTAATGCAATTTGATATAGTAACTATTTTTACTTTTTTTTAATCATATTTTAAGACTAAGTCATGAAATAAATGGTCAGTTTCTTATAGCTTTGGGATCTGTGTCACCAGAAAAATGCAAAAAGTAATAAATTATTGAGTACATCAAAAGAACAGAAAACTCATGCAGTGAAAATGTAAAACATATGAGCAATGTGGTTTCAAAGAAGACCATGACTCACAAAAGTTTGGAATTTCTGAACTGATTTCTTGAAGAAGAAAAATATCTAATTTCAGCAGGTTTCTTTAGACATAGATTGGAATTGGATTTTCAAGAACCTATTATAATTAACCATTGTTCTCAAAGCTACAGGTGTGGCTTCCATTAGTTCTTCTATTTAAATTCAATACCTTTTGAGAACCAAAATTCCTAACCATGTAGGAAGTGAGAAAATTTAATTTCATTTACCATGAATCAACTCAAATCATTTTGACAAAACTGAGTTACTTCTAGCTTTGTGCCAACTAACTCCCAATAAAAAGAGCATGAATGAGACCACCAGTGCTTATCCTTAATGAATAAGTTACCAAGTTGTTACTTGTTATTCTAAGGTATGGGGTGAGCAATAGAAAACAGAAGGCTAAAGCTTGGAGACGCACCATGTCTGAGTACCAGAAGTTCAGCAAAGTTGGAACTAGGTATCACAAGTTTGCAGGAAGGAAAAGTCGGGAATCCAAGAGTTGTACCAAGTTCAATATACAACACAAATAAGCAGAACAACACAAGGAAAGATTGATCCTGTAGTTTAGGGAGATTGTCTTCCATATTCTTTTTTTTTTTTTTTTAAGATTTTACTTATTTATCTGAGACAGAGCGAGAGTGAGCAAGCGAGTGAGAGCAAGCACAAGTGGAGCGAGGAGAGGTGAAGGGGAGGGAGAAGTAGACTCCCCACTGAGCAGACAGCCTGATGCAGGGCCGGATCCCAGGACCCTGGGATCATGACCTGAGCCCAAGGCAGCCAATTAACCAACTGAGCCACCCAGGCACCCCCTTGTCTTCCATATTCTTTATCTTCCTGTTATAGTCCAAAGTGATCACAGGGTAGACATAGAAAAGAAATAATGGGAAAAGAAAAGCTTTATATATATTTAATGTAAAATAGAAAACAAGATAGTTTGCAGGTAAATGTTAAATGAATGGTAACAGCATATATAACTAAGCCTATATAATTTTAAGAAAGGTCAAATATTTGTTCACTTGGCCCATTTGAAGCTCATGTAGGCATCATGTATAGACCAAAATTACAGTCAACAGACCCTTTAGCTCTTATCTTTCCAGAGTCAGTTTACCACAGTAGCTGCTATAGATTCACCTAACATGTAATTTTTTATATTTTACTGAGTCTATTATATCCAACTATATGTTATTTTAAGGATTGTCTGGTAAAACTGAACACATAATTCTAAATAAAGAATCATCATTAGCAGCTTTCGCTACAGAATATAAGAACAATGGAAAGGCATGTTGATAATACACAATTTCACCTCTGAGACATGATTTTCTGTCTGTGCATGATCAAAAGCAAAACAAGCTACTAATATTAATATAGGCCATTTTTCTAACTCTGCCTTTAGCTATTTCAACCTCGAGCTTCCCATTTTGAAAGATATTGGGTCTTAAGGGACAGGTTGTATTTTAAACTACTATGTCAAATCGATCAATTTAAAAATACATCTATGATGCACATCTCAAACAAAATCCATAAAAAATGGACAGTGTTGGAAATTAGACAAACAACCCCACTAGAATAACATTTTTGGTTAAATTTAAAAGCATCCCAAAGTCTCACGTGTAGATGAAATTTTTCTGACTTTTAAAAAGTTCATTTAAAAAAAAGTCTTTTTCTTTCTCTCCTTTGTCAACTCTAACTAGTATTTCCATTTTTAACTATGAAATTTTGATTGATTTGAAGCTGTACCATTGTCCTCTAATTCAAGGAAAGATTCAAAATAGTAGTATCCAGATTATTTAGTGTTAGGCAATACCTGGGCATTTCACTGAGGAAATAGGATTTCTGCCTTCAGGCCCTTTAATTGCCTATGAGTTAATAACTACTCACAAATAGATTTGAAAAGGAAACATAAAATTCCTGCTTATTATCATGTGAGTGATGGTGCTAATCCTGGTAAAAAATAAAGGAAGTAGTTTGTTTTGGAAGTCTCATCTCTCCCCATTTGCCCCACCATTCCAGAGCTCTTCCCCTCAACCCCCTTCCTCTACCCATGATAGTGACAATTTTAGCCCAGGTAGAAGATATATTGCATGGCAAGTATTTTAGAGAGAGAAAGGATTTTCAGCAGGTTTTCAGTAGATACTACTAAGGGATAGTAATTCAAAATAAAACATCCATGTGGCTGGGTTGGGATGCTTTAGGAATGCTTTCCAAAATATTTTGAATTATTGTCCTGACCTTTTCAAAAAGCATTTAATCACTCAGACAACAAACACTGGTGGTACTAACTATATTTACTAGTTAGAGTGCATCTAGTTTAGTCCCCTAATTATATAAATTAACTACATTCCAACTGCCATTAAATGGTAATTCTCCGCTGTTAAATGATGTTAGATGCTGAGTGCCAGAACTGGCATCTAAATACTTCACATTCTAAGTTCAAAGAAATGCCAGTAATTGGAGCCAGCATCTTCCCTCCAGGACTTACAGAGAGACACTCTCTCAACATAACCAAAAAGACCACCTCCACCACCACCGCTCTGACTAATACAGGAGAAAGACTGGATATGGGAATTAAGGCATGGGTTTCCTGGAGAGTCCAAGGTTTACGAAGCTGAAAGTCAAGGAAGAAAAGATCTAGAGTAAGACTTGCCAAAATAGAGAAAGGAAGTCTCCAGAAGAATTATGCTCAGTGACTGTCTGGATAGTCCTGTCCCCCATTAAGTGGGCAATTGCCGATAAGTTATTAAACAGTTCCCAGGATACTAGGCTAGCAGAATGTCTGATGGTGAGTATGGATGAAGGGTAAGAGGAAGATGGTATTTGAGAAAAGTCGGCAAAACAGCCCACATTCCACAACTAGGTATAAACCAGGATCCATGATTTCCTATATAAATCCTGAATAGAATGGCTATACTTGAGCTGTCTTCCTGGTATCAACTCATCCCCAAGAAGACTGTCTACTAACTAAGAGGGCTCCAGCTGTAAGAAACTGTAAGGTAGATGTGCTGTGAGAAGAGTTGAGGCTAAAAGGAAGAGATTAAAGTTAACCTGGATCTCCCATTCCAAGAGATTATGGAGGGGACATTCCTGGGACCCTCTGAGGAATCAAAGAAGGATGATGGACAGTCAGCATTAAACACAGAATAGGCTTATTGAAGGGAAAACATCAGAAAAGAAGCCAAGCCATGCCCAGAGCAGAAATACAGAAAAGAGGGAAGGGAAATGAGTCATATCTTACTCAGTTTGAGCTGCTATTACAGAATACCACGCCCTGGGTAGCTTAAACAACAACAACAACAAAAAAAAAGAAAACAATCATTTCTGATAGTTCTGGAGGCTGAGAAATCTGAGTTCAGGGTGCAAGCATGGTTGGGTTCTGTTGAGGGACCCCTTTCTTGATTTAAAGATGGCCACTTGTATGGTCACTGTATCCTCACATATAGCAAGAGCTAGCTCTCTAGTCTCTAGCCTCTTCTAATAAGGGCACTGATCTCAACATGAACTCTCCACCCTCATAACCTCATCTAGATCTAACTATCTCTCAGAGGCCCCACCTACATATACCATCACAGTAGGAGTTTGGGTTTCAACACATGAATTTGTGGAACCCGAATATGCAGTCCACGGCAAGTCATAAATATGATTGAAGTTGGAGGGAGAACAGGAAAGTTTTGAATT
This sequence comes from Potos flavus, assembly GCA_028534135.1. Taxonomy (NCBI): domain Eukaryota; kingdom Metazoa; phylum Chordata; class Mammalia; order Carnivora; family Procyonidae; genus Potos; species Potos flavus. The sequence continues at coordinate 57,675,827 of CM052896.1, forward strand.
GAATGTGAGATTAAGTTACAAAACACACAGGACTGAGTTTAAAAAAAAAAAAAACAAAACTGGAGGGGCACCTAGCTGGCTCAGTCAGTAGAGCGTGTGACTCTTGACCTCAGGGTCAGGAGTTCAAGCCCCACATTGGGCATAGAGATTACTTAAGATAAATAAATAAACAAACAAAATTAAAAAAAAAAAAAAACTGAAGAGACTCTTCTGTCGAAAAGACAAGAAAGTCATAGAATTGGAGTAGTACGTCAGCCAAAATTGGAAAGGTCAGCATAGAACAGAGTTATCAGAGAAATAAATCTAATTCGTGTTTAACCCTAACAAGTTGAGTGTCCTCAATAGATTCATTACAGATTTTTAAAAAACTTGTATCATATTAAAATACAGTTCAGAATAAAAACCAATCCCTGAAAATCATACCACACTAACATATTGCTACTATTTCATAAATTCCTTTCTAATGCTTGCCCACACAGTTACATATTTTATATAGCTACATCCATAGCATAATTTAAATTTTGTATTTTTTGTTTTCTGTATCATATTCTAGCACATTTTAATCATCCATTGTAAAAAAATATATATATATCCCATTCCATTGAATTGCTATTTTATAATTTGTAACTATTGTGCTTTTTTTTTTAAATTTTTTAAAAGATTTTATTTATCTATTTAAGATAGAGTGAGAGAGAGAGCACGAGCAGGGTAGGGGCAGAAGAAGAAGGAGAAGCAGGCTCCTTGTTGAGCAGTGAGCTCTATGCAGGGCTCGATTCCAGGACCCCAGGATCATAACCTAAGCAGAAGGCAGACACTTAACTTACTAAGCTACCCAGGCACCCCACTATTGTGTTTTCTTAAATATTTGCTTCTAACTTTTGCTATTATAGCAAATACAGCAATTACTTTAAGTTCATGCAGTTTTATGATTTTATTGAATCATTTCTCAGGATCACTGGTCACTTATTAAGGTTTCTGATATAATAAAATGATCAAATCTGTCTCCAGAAGTTTTACAATGCAGCCAGCAATAAATACAGATACTGGCTTCCCCACAATCTCACCAGAATTATATATTTTTAAGTTTTACTTACTTTAATAAATTGGGCCTGTATTGTTGTTTTAACATGCATTGCCTTGGATTCCTCATGAAAATGAACATTTTTCTTGTTTATTGGTTTTATTCTCTCCCGATTAAGCTGCCTCTTCATAGCTTAGTCCATTTATCTATCTGGGGTCTTGATGTCATTCCATGTATTTAAATGAGCTCTTTATAGATTAAAAATACCAACTCTGTTCCACTTTAAAACTAGCTAAACTTCTCTCGCTCCCACCTTCCCTTATAATATGCCTGTGCACAAGCATGGACACAAACATCCCCTAACTCTAAAGAAGGTTCTCTTTTATTGAATTGTTCTTGCCTTCTAAATTATTCAAGAGCTTATGCCATTTGGGAGGAGAGGTTCATCATTAAGTATATGATTCCCACTCAAGTAATTACATTCTGCTAATTGGGGCTATTCTGGTGGCATTCCTCAGGGATAGGATTCTCTGAGACTGAAAGGCTTATTTTGAATAGCCAAGGACAATGTGCTCCATGTGTGGGCAAAAAAAAATCCTTCTCTAATATTCCTTGTCCCTTGACAATTACTGAAAAAAGACCCATTTACATTTCATCTACACATCCTCATACCCCACTCCTGTGCTAGAACAGAAAGTTTGAAGCCATTATACAGTCCCGCAGAGAGGAAGGCCCCACACAGCCTTACAAGGAGACCTGAATGGAAGATAATAGGTTGGGGACAAATGGGTGTCCTAGAGCAAATAACAGTCAAGATAATGCCTCTTCAGGTATCTCTTTTCCAGCTATACCAAGTGCCCAGGTTCTGATTCTCCAAGGGCAAGATTTTTGAGTGGTATGAGTAGAGAATTGTGTGCATTTCTGTGAAACCTTAGAATGAGACTTTCTGCTCATACCATTGAGGTGTAAGGATCCCTCAGAGACCTTCCTGTAAAATCAAGGAAGTTATTCTGGAATCTGTAGCGATACTGCTTAAGCGTGGCTCCCAAGCAGAAATGACACTGCTTCAATAAGAAGTCAATAACTACTTCCCATAAGGCTTCTTCTCTAAGAATGTTAAGTCTTCAAGCAGGAAAGGAAAATAGAGCAGCAAGTAGGGTGGTAAGCAACAAATACATGATAAGCCTGTGTGGTTTGTAGGTGAAGACAAATTGTTTTGAAGAGTATAAAGACTTTCTGGGTGCACATAAAACACACATGAATACTTGCAACGACAGTCTCCGTTGTATTATTCATAAATGACTTATATCCTCCTCTCTTTCTAGTTTTCTTAAATTTACAACAGATCAGTTTACATTATACTTTTCTACCAAATATCTCCCCACATTATATTAATAAGAGATTTGTCCTAATGAAAAAATAATAAATCCAGAAAAAAGAAACAAAAAATAAATCCAAGAAAGGGCCAAAACCTTATTAAAGATTTGAACATCTCCAATTCCTGACTACTATTAAATTGCTTGTATTTCTATGAACAAAGAACCATGGAATACATGATTCATATAGGTCATTTGCTAAAGAAATCATTGTTCTATAGGCACATTGTCAAAGCATTAAAGAGAGGAAGATTATTATTACTTTTTTTTTTTTTTGTTACCACTCTTGGTAAATGAAAACAAAGTCCTATACTTAGATAAGAAAGACAACTGCCCACATGGGTGACTACATAGCTAAGGTTAAGATTCTTCTGTTCAAAAATGTTTTTCTCAACCACTCCTTCAGTTGCTTCTGAAATAAGAGATGGACTTTTGGGCAATTATCCCATTAAACTTCAAATAGCCTCCAAAGAGGACAATTTATTAAGACACTGTCAACCATTCACATTTGGTATGAATTTCTTTACCATACTCCTTCCATTTTCCTATTTAGGAAAAATGGTTTTGAAAGGAGAAATAAGGAAAACGTTGATCCAGAGAATAGAAGACCCTAAATACAGGCAGTACAAAGGCAATAACTTTTTTATTTTAAGCCACAAATGCAGGATGAAAATCCATCAAGAAATCTTCGCCTATTAGTTCAGTTATTTATGAATACAAAGTCTGAATTAACTCAATCATGAAGAAAATATCCACTTAAATTGTTGCCTCATAGAACTACTCTGGTCTGAATTTATTTTTTAGAAGAGGAGCCCTGCTCAGATTTTATGTTCTGGCAATTAAACTAATTCCCTAAATTCAGCCCCCAGGGCAGACATGGCTAGTTGCTTACCCAATACCCTCTTTCACTTCTGCTTCTCGATAGGGTCCTGATTTTTTTTTGGATATGCAGCAAAGTGTCCAGTTAAAACATTTGCTTTTCCAGACTCTGTGGCATGCTAATCATGTGGCACAGTCCTGCTCTATGAAACGTAAGCAGATGTCTGCTGGGATTGATGGAAAAGCTGTTGCTTTCTTGATAGAGTCACCATCCATTCCTGATTCCTTCTTCATTTCTTTATCTTTCCTTTTTGTTTGATGAAATATTAGCATATCACATGGCAGCAAGCATCTTTCTTGCAATCACAAGATGCCAAGCTTGAGTGCAAATGCCTACAAACTATGTCTGGCAGAACAGAAAGATGGACAAAAATAGATTCCTTACAGGCATTATTGAGTTGCCACACCTACCCTGGACTACCTACTCCCAAACTTCTTGTGGCAGGAAACAAAGCCCTGCCTGCCCGGGCCGCTGTGGCAGCTTTCTGTTATTTGCAGCCAAATACACCCCCTAACAGGCCTCCTTTGACCCAGTTCTGACCATACACAGATATAAGATTAGAACAGATATCAGGACATCCTTTACTAAAACTCGCTGTAAGTAGTATCCTCTGGATTTCTGACCAAAGACACATAGAGAAATGAACTCCACTGTGATAAACACATCACCTGCTCAGAGCTGTGCTCTCCCTGACATGTCACATGCATTGATTTCTTCCTCCATTCAATAAATGTGTATTGAAGGCTTACTACAGTCTAGTCACTAACAATACACTAGTGAACAAAATATATAAAATCCATCTGGTATTTGAGTTTATATCTAGTTTCCATAAAAAAAATCTCGTTTTTGTTTTATAAGAGACATGCTCATTGATTGGAGTGGCATTAACTGAACACTTTACTTGTCAAATGGTTAGCCTGATATCATATAGAATTCAAAACGTCGCCTCCATATAGGTTTACGAATAGTTTCTAACGAGGAATCTATCACTAAAGTCATGCGGAACTTTAAAAGCAGAAGATTCATGAATGAGTGCTGCAATATCCAAATTAAAATTTTAAAAAATCTTGTTGGAGCAAAGAACTTTTAGACATCTAGGCTTTTATTTTTTTCCTTTCCATTGGCTTAATTCTTATATTTGTCTGAGTACGGAGCAGGGGTGGGTGAAAAACCACCCTCTGGTGCTCAATAAAGTGTGTTTGTATGTTAGACACTATACAGAGGAAGAAGCAGCAAGCTCACAAAAGATTTAACCAGCCACTCTCCCTGACTTCATGATGGCTTAAATTATCTATCCAAACTCTCCATGACATACTTCTTGAGACCAGCCTTTAGACTTTTCACTGGTGGAGCTTCAGGAACATCTGATGTTTAGAGACCAACGTTCTTTGTATATTTAGGTAGGGACTGATTGTTACTTTGTCTTTAGCCCCATGGACACAGCATTCTTGGACTGGTCCTGAGTGTTCCCCTGGCTCCATAATCTATGAGCCTCTTATGGAGATAGCTGATTTGAGAAGAGGCACAATGTATAATAACCCTGTGTAAACTATACGAAACTAGAGTGGAACCTAGGCATGCAGTAAGTAATTCATGAGTACAGCTCAGAATGCTCAAGGCTGGATGCACTATATTTTCTACCAGATCAGCTTCCTTCTATGATTTAGATCTAATAACATACACGTACTGTTTGTTTGTCTTTGTATTGGCAATATGCTTATAATGAATTGTATGATTTCCATGAGCATACTAAGGATTGAGTGAATTATTTTCCTGTTTGGTGAAACCAGTTTGTCCTAACCCAACATGAAGTGTCAATGATGTCAGAATCGTGCTTGAGCATAAAATATGAATATGTGCACATATGCTTGAATATAAGCCTATGGGTTCTTTTTATTAGACTATTAAACATGTGTGTGTATACACACACACAGACTCCTACATACAAATATATAGCTTGTTCCCAGAGTGGTCTATTCAAATCCTGCACACAAATATAGTGCATATATGCCCCCACCTTGGGGGCGTGGGGGCATACATGCCCCCAAGGGCAAACACATGCTGATTCCAAAGGAAATTGATTTAGAGGCAAACTATGTGTTCATTCTTTAAAACTTCTTGTCTGAAAGTCTAGAAGTAAAAAATCCTACCTTATATGACTTGGTCAGGAAACCATACTTGAACAACCGTGCCTGACCTAGTTCTTGAGGTAGCATGAGGTCACAAATATTCTTTAGACCATACTGTTCCAGTTTTGAAGCAATTATGAAAAAAATCTCCGTTTTTGAATTTTGTTGAGGATATGATTAAAACATAATATTGTGTCCTTTAAAGGATTTTTTAGTAAGTCTAAAGGCTAGAGAGATGGTAAGGTTGCATGTGCCCCCTTTCCCTACCCTTCACAAATATATACCTGGAGATCTACCCTTACTGATGAATATCTTCAAAAATTATAGGCATATAAGGATAGAGAAAGAAGGTAAAAATAATTTTCCAAGTCAAAATATAAAATTAAATAGCTTAAGAAAATAAATATTTCTCAAGTCAATTCACCTTGTAATAGATAACTAAATGTACGGTCTTTCATTGGCTTAAAAGAGAAAAATACTAAATATAAATTTTGCTTTATGACATTCAAGTGTTTTGTTAAAATATAACTGGCTGTACTTATTACCTTCCCTTCCAACACTACCAAACACACACACATAGTCAGAATAAACCTTAGGAAGACAGGTACATGCATTCATGATATTTTCTTTTTAAGGTTTAATTTATTGATTTAAGAAAGAGGGAAAGAGAGAGAGACAGAGCAGGAGGGGGAGGAGGCAGAGGGAAAGGGAGAAGCAGCTTCCCCGCTGAGCAGGGAGCATTGACTGGGGCTAGATCCCAGGACCCTCAGGTCATGACCTGAGGCAAGGCAGAAGCCTAGCCCATTGAGCTACCCAGGCACCCGCATTCATAGTATTTTTATGCAAGTCACAAATGATGCATAAGAATGGGAAAGAGTTAAAACTCCTTTCTGTACTTGCAAATAGGTAAGTTGAATTATAATCATCAACAATAATTATCAACTCAGAAGAGGTCAAAGGGTGGGATCCTTTACTGAGCAATAAAATATCAAACCTTAACTGAGACCCGGATAATGGCGTGTTAAAGGGCATGTTGCTTCTCTAGGGAATACACGTTTGTAGGATATTATCATTGCTATTGAATCTATTCGTATTATTGCAGCCATTTCTGTCATCGACTGACTTGAAGTTGTTTGGCATGTTCCCTCATATAGGAATCTATGTTCAGACTAAATAAGTATCTAGGACTGCTGATGGGGTCTGATGTAGTTTGAGCAAACCAAACTTGTAAATATATGTCCTTGGTTCTGATAACGGATTAATATGCTGAACTCTCAAAGTCAGTTTGGGTTCCCTTTGTTTCTCTTAATGTCGGTACGTCTGAACAAGTCTGATATAACTCAACGTAACACTCAAGGTTAACATACACAAAGAAACATTTTTCAAGTCAAATTCCATAGAGAAACAACAATAAGAATACAAAAAATACTGCTGTTGAGTCAGAAAAATGGTAGCAACAATAGCAGTTTTTCACACTTGATAAATCATTTATAGATTAACAATTTCATGATTGAGTTCTTAAGTTAGAAAATGTCTCTAGGCATTATAAAAGTGTATTAATTTACAAGAGAAATGTGCTCAAAAGTCAGTCAGAAGGTGGTCAAAACCAAGCCTTTACTATGGATTTAAAAATCTATCACTATGCATGAACTTTCAACTTCTATAAAATTACTTCCCTCGGTTTTTCTAATATATCTGTTAATATTTCATCTCATGAAAAATCCTCCAAAAGTTGACTATATTATTCTGCTGGGAGCTTGGCAACTCAAGCAACTGCTCAGACATTAAAACTGCCGTTGATGTTTTATCTTCTTTGTATCGCTTACTCCAAACAGGCCTGATAGCTACTTGCCTGGAGCTAGGTCAGAACAGACAAGTCTTCTGAGCTGGCTCACTGAGGAGGCCGCCTGCCTGAACCGACCTTCCTCCCCAGCAGTAAGTGGGCTTCCTCTGTGCCATTTCCACACTTGTAAATATTTCACTCAGTAGAATCCCCCAGGAGGAGAGAAAAAAAAAAAATCTGACTCTTGCCCCTTCTTTCTTAACATCTTTTTCTCCTCAGAGTGGGGGCAGGGGGAAGATGTGTTTTTAAGCTTTGATGCTGAGAAAGGGTAGTGAGCCTTTAAACAACTTGGTCCTTTTGAATGAACAATCCAATATTCTTTTCGGAAACTTTGTTCTCAACATTGTTAGTGATAATGTCAGTGGTAATGATAAAAATAAAAACTATTTATTGGGAGGAGTGCTCCAGGTCAACGATTGCTAGACTTTCCAATTTTATGAACCTGAAAATTAATCAACAATAAAAAACAATTGGGAAACGACATAGAGTTGCCAACTTTTCATTTTCCCTTTCGTAATCTGAATAAATTACTATCCTTTATCCTATCATGAAAAGATAATTTGATACCAAAGTAGTGGGAAGAATCCCTGAATAAAATATAGTATCTTATCCAGCTGAATAATTTGGCTTAATAAAATGCTCACTACTTTTTGTTTTTGCCATCCAATACTATCATCACTGACTGGCACCAACTGATATATCCAAGCCATAAGCATATGCCCAATGAGCAGACAGATGTTGTCTTTTTAGTTAGTGGTGAGTTTTCCATTGTTTTTATTTTTATATTTTTCAAAGATTAGTTAGTTAGTTAGTTAGTTATTCATGAGAGACAGAGAGTGAGAGAGGGAGAGGGAAAGGGAGAAGTGGGCTCCCCTGTGAAGCAGGGAGCCGGATGTGGGACTTAATCCCAGGATACTGGGATCATGACCTGAGCAGAAGGCAGATGCTTAACCTACTGAGCTACCGAGGCGCCCTCATAATTTTTATATTCAATATTATATCAGTGCTTTGGAGCCTAGAAAGAATTTGATTAGGGTGGTTCATTAACATCTTGCTTCTCAGGAACAGAGACCATGAGAATTTCTGTGACCTTCCAAACCACTTGTTCAATGCCTTCATTTTGTAGATGAGAAATTTGAAGACCAGCAGAACCCAATTGCTAAACACAACACAACTCCTCTCAACTACAGGTACAGGTGTCAGCTTTCATCTGCCTATACCCAAATGGTCACTTTTCAAATTTATAGTCAGTATTTGAGGGTCTGATAGGTATCAGATACTTTTACGTGTTATTTCAGTTATGCTTATGGTTTCTTTAACCTTTTGTTGTAGAAGTTAGCTGTCTCATTATACAGATAAGGAAAATAAAATCAGTAACTAACCCAAACTCATACTGCTAGGAAGTAGTGCTAGGAAGTAGGCCCATTTGGTGAGATCTTCTCTAAGTTAAATGTTTGTACGTTTTACCATGTAATTAGAAGGTATTTACCAAGTGGATCCATGGGCCTAGCACTCTGATTAGTGCTACAGCATGGACCAGCTAGGTTAAGGATACTAGGATTGTCATGAAAAGAAAAAAGAAGTCCCTTGAGCTTCACCTGTTCTCTTCTATTTATTAAGAGGAGAGTGAAAAAAAAAAATCTATTTTAGTAAGAGTAATCCAGTGTGGTACATGCCTAGGAATAGTGGGTAAGTCAGGTGGATGCCCCCTCCAGATCCCAGTACATTAGCTCTGAACCTCTTGATTCCAGGCAATAATGATGGCTTCTTCCCCTAAATTTTGCATCACTTCCTGTCCCTGGTTAATTCTTTTGGTATTACCTCATGATATCTACTGTACTGTTAGATAAAATTATGGTTTATGTCACCATTTATGTTTTCATATGCTTAGACAAAGTGCCTTCCTCTCACCCTAGTGCCAGCTCTGTGTGTATGTCCCATTTCCCCTTAAGGACAAAGATTAGGAACCTTATCTTGTATAGCACAGGCCTTTAAAGTAGAGGCTCAGAATTTGTTAATTGCTCTTGTTTTGGTTAAAAGTGTCAGGAATAGGCAAATTGTACAGTAGACAAAGTTTGTCTCTAGCTGTACTGTCTTATCTCTTCTTTCAATATTTTTCTCCTCTTTATGTTACTCTCTTCTACACCTACACCCCCAACCCAAAAGGAACTAGCCCCTTAACACTTCCTAATAGATAAACTTTTGTTGCTCTTTCTAGAAAATTACTTTCCCCTCTAAGCAAAACTTACAGTCTTTCTGTGTAGCCTGAGTTCAGATACATGTCACTGGTCACAGAAGTTGAGGTAATTAGCACTAAAGTACGATAACTGGAAGAAGTAATTTATTAACAGAAGCATCAAGTATAATGCAGATATTTGGAAACACAAGGCTTGAACCTATTCGCTCAACTTTTGTGACTAACACTTAAGCATGCGTTATGGTTCTCAATGTTTCCACTGAGGTAGGGAAACCCAAGGGACTCTATCGTAGAAAGGCTCCGTCTCTGCTATTTGTCTGCTAGGCTCCATTTACTCATGATCCATATTTTGCCTCTGAGTAAGCCAAAGAAGCTATGTTCCCATTTCAAGGGGGAAGCAAGAAAGTTAATTTCTGAGTCTTGTCTTAGGCCCCAAACACTTGATAACATCTAAGAAGAGCCAGATATCAAACACATTCCAGGGCATTAGCTTCGAGCAAGTCTCCGCTGACATTGGCATCAATACCTTTGGTAATTTATGAAATAATACCTATTGTTCACCTGACATTCATCTTTGATCAGACCCTACCCTGGATTCCCAAAGGAACTCGAATCCTAGACTCCTTTCCAATATAAATCCCTAACCCTAAGCAACAATGAGACTCATTCTCTTTCCTTCCTGAGTCTCCCAGACATGCCATCGCTAGTCTCTACCTGTCACACTATTCAGTAAACTTTGTTTTCATGTTCTCTAGCTTGCATGATTTCTATCCTGTGTGAAGCCAAGGACCCTCTTGGATGGTCCTACAGGATTCTCCCCTGGGTTTTCGGACTCAGCCTGCCTGCACCATCACCATTAAGTAAAGCATTCATAATTCACTGTGCTCATATAATTCATGGACCCCTGTTTTGAAACCTGTTGTTTTTCAAATAAAATTCATTTTAAGCCATATTTGGTTTCCCATTTTATTGTACATGCACATCTGTTAATCAAAGCTTCTGGTTATCATGAAGTAACTAGTATATAATCTTACTAAACTGGTAAAATTCTAGCCCACAGTCAAGAAATTCATCTTTTTAAACAGTCTTATCATTGTAGATGGATAATTTCCTTTGACATTTTAGAAGAGTGACTGTAAAACACACGGATTCTCCAATTATTATCGTCACATTCCTGGTGGTCCAGCAAACCCAGATTTAGAATCACTGGTGAAACACTATAAACTGAGCTTGGTGCTAAATGCTCAAAATAGGACATTAAATAACCCAAGGGCCCCTCCTTGATATGCTCAGGGTCTACTTTCTGATATGGATAACCTTGGCTTTTGAGTGCACAACACATGCCAGGATGTCTACCTCCCCCAGGTTTATTCTATTTATTTCTTGACCACCTAGGGCTATCCTCAGGACAGAGCACTTAAACACCCAGTTATCTTTTGTTATCTTAAGCACTGTGAATAATTCAAGTACTTCCAGCCTAGCAGGAGGGCTAGCACCTGCTCCCAGGGTGACCTTAAGCAAGGCTACAGAGTATAATGTTAAAATCACTCACCTGAAGTTAGACCATCCTCTGGATGTGAATCTCAGCTCCTCCACTTTTGAGTTAAGGGACGATGGCAAGTTTCTAACCCTCTTTAGGCCTCACTTTTCTTATCTGAAAAACAGAAATAACAAAAGTACTTACCTCCTGGTGTTTTATGAGGATTAAAAGACATCTGTAAAGTTATTACAAAAATGGCACACAAAAAGTAATGTGGGAAGCAAAGGCAGAAGAAAATTATTACATTTCCTTACTATCTACAGCCCACTGACTAGTCCTTAAACAAGCAAAATGACATTCCTCTAGGGACTCAACTGCCCAGATGTCCATGTCAACACCTTGCTAAGGGCAAAAGGCTCACCTAGCACTGCCCGCCCCCCCATCCTGTAAGTCTGCTTTAACATATAAAAAAATTCCTTCAGAAATTATCCTTTATCTAGAAACCCCCAAGATATGTGTTGGCAGTCATACCCCAAGCATATGACCCACCAATATACATCTGAAGGGCCTCATAATTAAGGTTTTATTAGATGACAATAAATGACCTTTTCTCCACAATAGCTAAGTCCCCTCAAGGTTCTGAAAACCTTGTTTCCAAATTTCTTAGAGACTTACGCTGTCCCTAAACCCCATCCCAATTTGTAGGTATAAAATCACCACCTCTCACAACCCCACTACAACTCTTTCTACCCACAGATCCCATCCCCATGCTTTAATAAAATCACCTTTTTGTACCAAAGACGTCTCGGGAATTCTTTTCTGGACATCACCTTCGAACCCTAACATTCTCCTACATCAGAGCTTAATAAATTTCATTATTATTATTGTTATTATTACTACTATTAAACGGGAAAATAAGAACAATAAAAATACTAGGATACTGAGACTTAAAAAAAAAAAAGAAAAGGATGCATCTGTACAGATCTTTAGCCAGAGACTTACCAGATTTGAGCTGATCATCGTTTTGAGAGTTAACAAAGGACAGGTGGAGGTAGATGGGAAAACAAGAGCAAGGAAGGTAAAGCAACAGGACAGAAGAGTTTCAGTTATGGTCCATAGTACTTCACGTCACTCTTTCCTGAGTAATTCTGCATGACTATGTTTCTAATCTTAAATATTATAATATGGATAAAATAGAATAAAAATAGACACTATTTGTTTTAGAAAAGAAAAGTGTTGAGGAATTCCACAATGTTAAGTGGAGAGATTTTCTTTGTACATAGTTCAAACGAAATGAACTTAATAATGAAGCTAAGTCAGGCCAAGACTTCCAACTTTCAATTCTCGTTAAGTTATGTCACTAAATTTCAGTGTTAGATTAGCAAGGAGTGAAAATTTGTTCTGTAACCTTAAAATTTGAAAGCTTTATAGTAGTTTCCTGTTTCTGCTATAACCAATTACCACAGTCTTAATGACTTCAACAATATGAATTTATTATCCTACAGGTTTGAGGTAGAAGTCCAAAATGGGTCTCACCGGGTTGAAACTGAGGCACGGGGTTGAAACTGAGGTATTGGTAAGGCCTAGGGTAAAGTCCATTTTCTTGCCTTTTCCAGTTTCTTAGAAATGGTGTGCATTCCTTGAGAAGTGGTCTTCTTCCACCTTCAAAGCCAGTAACAGCCAATCAAGTCTCTAACACTGACTCTTCGGCCTCCTTCCATTTAAGAATCCTGTGATTATAGTGGGCCCACCTGGATAACCCAGGCTAACCTTCATCCAGATCAAGGTCAGTCAATTAGCAACCATAATTCCATCTGCAACCTTATTCTTTCTTTGCCATGTAAACTAGCATATTCAGGGGTTCCAGGGATTAGGATGTGGTCATTTTGAAGGGCTACTCTTCTGCCTACCGCAATAGTGTACTGACTGCATTCTGCCTTAGCTCTTCATGCTTACAGAACTCAAACAGAATAGATCCAAATTTTACATTCTCATATATAGGTGATTAATACCATTAATGGAGATTACTTCTGAAGTCCAGTTAGAAAGCAGTTCTCCTCACTCACAATTTGGGAAAATTAATCAACATTTCTGAGCAACAATCCCCTCACTTTAAATCATAATATCTACCTCAATTGTTGTGAGAATTAAATGAATTAATTCATGTAAAGAACTTAAGATGACACAAAATGAGAAGTCCATATAATTAATTATTATTATTGCATTACTATATCGTTTTATTAGTTATTATTATTAGCTTTATGCTCTATATAATCTCTTAAATTCATTGTAGTTTTATATATTCCTCAGTCATTATCAGTTCATCCATTTATTCAGTCCATCCACTGATCCACGAGCATTTATCGGACATCTGTTGCAAAATGGAGAGCATACGACACATAATAGGAATAACAAAATCTAATTGGATAGCATTTTGCAGTTTCACCTGTTTATCTTATCTGACTCTACTTAGAAGAAATGGTTCCTGCCCTTAGGAATTTATAGTCTCTTTGAGAAAAACAATAGTTTACATACCAATGCAGCCATGCAGACACAGTATTGAAGGTTTGCAACATTGACAATTCACTAAAGCCTGAGACTCATGCCTAAGCCTGTGAAGTAGGGGGAACACGCCAGGAAGTGATAGTATCCACCATCTCAGCTGAGATTGGGCTCCTCTCTCATAAACAGTGAAGACTAGACCCAGCAGGTTAACTAGTCCCCAATAGTTAAAGAGAAAAAGAAAAACAACAATGTAAGCAAAGAGGAAAATATATGATGTGGTCACTGTAAGACCTCCATAAATTCCTCCATCAAACAGTTAAGTCCATTCTATAAATGTCCAGGTTTAAGCTTCTTCCAAATAAGGGAGCAGTGGAAAAAAATATATTTGCACAAAATTTCTCAGTTTGTGACCCAAGAACATTTTATAAGGCAAGCACTGTGCCTCTTCCCTCAGACTTGGTATTTTTGTATATCCACTTGCTGTTTCATATGTTAATCATTTATTTGATAATCATTTCACACTTTAGAGGACAGCACAGGGGGAATTTGGGTAGTATTCTCCAAGGTAAAGAAAAGACCAGTACAAAATAGATGGAATGCAGAACCCAAAAAAGAAATAGCAAATGAGGGCACAAGACAAGAATTTCAGCTAGACTGTTCCATTCCTTCCACAAATCTCTTGAATCCAGTTATCCACCCCAAGCTTTGCTCCCAGGTGGATTTCTGGAAAGAGAAAGCCACCATTTGCTCCCTTTACCCTGGGGCCACACAGCTGCCAAGTGTCAGTTGAACAGAGGTGCATCAGAGGCCTGCAGTCAAAAGGCAGCAGGATGGCCAATTGCCATGAATTTCTGCAGCGTGTCTGGTATCTTGGCATCTTGCTGCTCTCCCCCTCCCCCAGGTTAATTGCTGAAAATCTCCGCCTTGAAAGCTGCTTACCCTACCAACTTCAGCTGCTGCCCTCCTTTCCCTATGTTGCTCCAATACTTTACCTCCTTACACCCTGGAAGTGAAATGAAGTCTGTCATATACCTGGCTGTACTTGTGAGACCACCTAGGCTCTAATGTAAATGTTTCTTTCCCCCCTTACACACCCCCACGGGTAAAGGCAGAATTGCCGCGTCCCCCTTGGACCTGATTGCTAGGCAACACTCAGCCATGTGAATTTGTCACTTCTGTTTGGCGCAAATTTCAATTTCACCTCCAACTGTAACAACACTGCTCGATATATTTTAGATGCCACTGTGGTTGGATGGCATCCCAGGAAAGATGTGAAGTACTACTGCCAGGAATGAATGATTGGCATTGGGTAAAGCAATTCTCTGAACTCAGCCTTGGCATACCATTAATTGTTAAGTCTGTTCTGCTACCACCAACCTCTTGTCAGAATCATGTCTATTGTAAGCCTTTGAGACAAGAGTCCAAATGGTAGAGCTCTCTCCCTCTGTAAGATTCGAATTATGTCGATAATGAAGCAGTGGATTTTTCGGCTCACAGCATATTACTTCTTTCTACTTTCATCTATTGGCTGCACTTCCATGTGCAAAGAAAAATAGTTCTACGTATGAATATTACTGAGCTAAGAGCTACTATGTGCCAATTCAGATTCTGGTCCTGATAAGAGATTTACCTTCCCTTTGGTTTCCTCATCACAATCTGCTTTCATTCGTGGTAACAATTAAATGCTGCTATGAGGAAACAAGTTATTAATGGAAGAAGATAAAATTAATGCCAAACATACTCTGCTGACAATAAATATATAATATTTGACATGCAAAATTTATATACCGAGATTAAATCAGAAAACACACAACATGCAAACAATTATAATTTTTGAATAAACACGTACCATCACTGGCAAGATATAATGCTATAATTCCCAAAGCCTCCATCTAATGTGGTCTGTCCAATGTTTCTATATACATGTTGAATATTATTTGTCCTTAAAGACATGTTCAATTGTGTAGCCACCTTCATCAAATATCCTTAAATACTACACAACTGCCCAATTGCAAAGATGTAACAGTGTGCAATGCTTTCATTTCTGCACTCTGTGCTAAATAATAGTGAAAATAGTAAATCTGTTTGATCTTCCCTTCAGCCCCTCCATCCACCAACTTTTCTGTCAATTGATTATTTTTTTCCTCAAATCAAAACATCCTCAGAAAGCTTGGAAATATTTTCTTGGAATGAGTCTAATTAAATAGAAGGAGTCAGTCAGCTATGAGTGAGAATAGTGTTTCAGACTGCGTGCATTCCCTGATTCATTGGAAACAAAAGGAGTTTCTGTAACAGTGTGAATGAACCATGAAGTGTGCATGTTCTTTTAAGAAAGGCCAAGGGTGCAGTTCTATTTTCTTAGCTCTGCTTTCATATTTATGTGTCTCATTTCCAGCTCATTGCTGATGCCTCAGTTGCGCTATCCATCACCACTTTTATCCTCCTTGTTCCTCAAAAAGAACATAAAATCCTTTTTTATGTGGTGGTAATATTATTGCAAATAAAAGCAAATACCAAAATCTTTATTAGTCTGCCAAAATAATAAACTATTTAATAAAAGCATGCTGTAAAAATAAGGTCATTTGCATCACTCAAGTTACTTGCAGGAAATACAGAGAATTATTGGTCAAAAAAGTACAAACCGACAGCAATTATTTCTGTCGTTCATCTGACGCACTGTGCATTAGGGTTAAAATTCTGTTGATATTTTGCATATTTCCTGAATTTAAATGTCTTTAATATTACTCAAAACTGGTTTGGAAATTGGAAAATGAAAAAAAAAAAAAAAAGCCCAATTCTCACAAAATCCTGATTTCCTGTTTGTAAAAAGATCTTTGGTGAGGGAAAGGGACTAAGTAGACTGGTCTCTTTTCTGATACCTTTTTTCACAAATATGGAAGTTGACCTACTGATAACCTTGATATGCTAAGATTTATTGCCTAAATATTTATCATTTTAATATCCAATATTAATTTTATTTGCTTTGGATTTGTGGCCATGCTTCAGCTGTATAATTTTCCCCTCTTTGTATTCACCTTTTGTCATTTCTGCATGCATACCAATATAAGATACTTTATTTGAGAAGGTTAGTTTAACAGTGAAAGTTAACAATAAATGTACTATTTGTAAATAAATGTCTAATGTTTGATCTTTTAGCCTATTGTAATATAAACCCACTGATTCTTTTCCCTGTTAATTTCCATCCTCAGCAGGTAGATTTGCAAATATGTTATTGATATGCTTATAACATAACCAAATCAGTAGGGTGGTAAGGATTGAAATATCATTTGTACAGTCCTTAAGTTGCCAAGAACAACCTGTATCCCAGTTCTTCTACATAAAAAGCAAACACAACAATTAGACTTTTCAAGACTATATATATAAATACTTATTTATATTTATATAAATATATATAAATATATAAATATAGTATATATATTTATATATATATAAATATATAAATATAGTATATATATATATAAATATATAAAGTATTTACATTGTTTATTTCATGATGACATTTAAAATCATGACAACCTCATCAAACTCCAGGTATTACTATTTTTATTTTATAAAGCCTTTGTTTATGGTTGTTTTCTTTGGGCCACCAAATTAATGATGCCATTTTTATTAACATCAGGTTAACCTAAGAAAATAAGGTGCAATTTATATACAACCTGAGGGATAATTCAACTACGAAAATTTGGACATGTGAAATAATACTTTCAAAGGCAATTAAATTCAGACACTGTGTTATGGCCTGAATTGTGTCTCTCTCAAAATTCATATGGTGAAGCCCTAGAGCCCCAGTACCTCAGAATGTGACTATATTTGGAAATAGAGCCTTTAAAGAAGCCATTGATCTTGAATGAGATCATATGGGTGGGTCCTAATCCAATCTGACTAGTGTCCTTCCAAGAAGAGAAAATTTAGACTCATGAAGAGACACCAGAAGTGCAAACCTAGAGGGATAGACAAGTTGGGCAGCCATCTGCAAACCAAAGAGAGAAGCCTCAGAAGAAACCAACCCTCCCAACACCTTGCTCTTAGACTTTCAGCCTCCAGAATTGTGAGAAAATAAATTTCTGTTGTTTAAGCCACCCAGTCTGTGCTGTTTTCTTATGGCAGCTCTAGCAAATTAATGTGCTATATAATATAAATAGAAATTTTTAGAAATCTGTTTGTGATATCGAATCATATATAGTATTATTTTGACCAACTCTACCATTGAAATGCATTAAAGACAATCCAACTGACTGTGAGCAACTCAATGTCATGATAGAATAAAAATCCAACCTGAACCCCTGAAAATCTTGCTTTATATTTGAAATTCTTTATGTCTCAGGAGTTCTTAACCTGAGGTCCACAGACCACAAAAAAAAAAGCCTCTTAATATTTATTATATACCATATTTTGTAGGCTTTGTATATATTCATTATAATGGGGAGAATGTGTCATCCCCAAAAGTTAGAGCCATTTAAACCTTGGGACACTCTTTCTACTTGATTAATCAGTAGGCAAGAGAGATTATTCCCTAATGGAAATAAAACCTAATGGTATATGCTTTTATTAGTAGGTTTAGATGAATAATCATTTATCATCAAATGAATGATCTGGCTAGTGCATAGTGAGATGTTTGACTCAGTGGAGAAAGTCATGGGACTTGAAAATTTTGTCAGAGGACTATATAAACTTTTTTTTCCCCCTCATAGTTACATGTTTTCTGAGACAGTTTACTGGCTTGTCACTTCCAGGCTCATAAGGATCACGTAAGTTCTGAAGATTGGCAATATGGTACATTCTAAGGAAAACATCTGCAAATTTAATGAATTTTATTCTCTGCAGAGAAGAGCCTGAGATTAATTTTTTAATCTGGGCCAAGTGTTGTGACTTAGTCAAGACCTGTTGTTATTCCTAGAAGGTCACAGTTCTTGCTATCATCTACAAGAAATTAAGAAGCTCTCCTAAATAAAGCTGACATCTCTCAAATAACACTTGTTGGATTTGTCTATGTGGGTTTATCTAAATTCTTGCCAGCATCCTTCTGGATTAATCAAATTAGTACTGGGGATTATGCCAAGGGGAAAGCAATCACGTGCAGGAGAATCAAAAGAGTTGAAACATAACATCTCCATGATGCTGGTTTGTGGCCCAGTTATCTGCTCTGGAATATGCCCTAAGTATAACATAGAAGAAAGAATGTTTTTCACCTTTGGCCATTCATCTAAAGAACCCATTCTTGGCTTTTTTTTTTTTTCTTTTTTTTTCTGGAAATTCAGTGTAGATCTTCTGAGAGGGCACCAGAGCAGGTTGTGGCCTGTCTCAGAGGTAGAGCAGGCAGCAAAAGTACACCATGGCTTCCGGAACCAATAGATACCAAGGTCTCTAAAGGGGTCAACAGTTTTGAAGCCCGGCTAGAGGCATCATCTGATTTGCTGCCATGAGTAGAGACTTACATTCTCAGAAACATTTGATGAGGGGCACTTCTGGGGAAAATGACCGGAATTCCTGCTACTAAGAGTAATGTGGACTTGGAGCATTGTAATCTGTTTATAAATGTAAATGAGACAATTTTTACCAAGATGGCACTTACAAAAAATCCTTTTTTACACAGGAGGAAACTATAGCCCAAAGATGATAAAGGTCTCTAAGTTTATAAGAGACCCAGGACTCAAATTTGTATTTACCTGACCCTGAAGCCAGTATTTTCTACAAGACCACCATTCCTTCATCCATCCTCTTCTTGCTTTGTAAAATGTGGCAAGTCTGTATGCTTATATTAAAATAGCCACTTAAAAGTAGTATCATCATACCTGAGATAAGTAATTTAAAGAGTACATGATGTGGTAACTTAAGCATAGAAAGGAAGCTAAAAGGGCCTCCCACTAAATGCCCATAGCTCTGTCTAAATAAATGAAATAAAACAGTTGTGAACACTGGGAGAGAGACAAAAGGCTGGAGAAATCTCACTAGTTTGCAAAATTCAAGCAAATACATCCATATTTTGACTTCCAAACCAGACAACCACACTTTCCCATAACCATTTCACTCCATAGTACATGCGTAATCAATGCATTTATAAGATGTTATGATATTACATTGGTTTCCTATTGCTGCTATAAAAATTACCCCAAACTTAATGGCTTAATACAACAGAAATGTATTCTTTTATAGTCGTCCAAAATAAGTTTCACTGGGCTAAAATCAAGATGTCAAGCAGGGCCACACTCATTCCGGAAGCTCTAGGAGAAAATCTGTTTCCTGCCTTTTCTAGCTTCAAGAACTGCATTCCTTGCATTTCTTGGCTTCTGGTTCCTTCCTTCATCTTTAAAGCCAGTATAATGTCATCTTGCTTTAGTGATCACATGCCCTTCTTCTATATGCAAATCTTCCTCTGCTGCTCTCTTATAAGAATGTTTGTGATTACATTTAAAGGCTACCTGTGGGCACCTGGGTGGCTCAGTTGGTTAAGTGATTGCCTTCAGCTCAGGTCGTGATCCTGGAGTCCCAGGATCTAGTCCCACATCAGGCTCTCTGCTGAGCAGGGAGTCTGCTTCTCCCTCTGACCCTCCACCCCGTCATGCTCTCTCTCTCTCTCGTTCTCTCTATCAAATAAATAAATAAATCTTTAAAGCCCACCTGGATAATTCATGAAAATCTCACAATCTCAAGAATCTTAATCACATCTGCAAAGATCCTTTTGCCATTTGAAGGAATATTCATAGGTTCCAGAGATGACTCACCTGGACATCATTGGGGGATATAATTTAGCCTATTATAGGCATTTATACAAAACCCACATCATTAAGGTATACTAGAGAACTGAAGCAGTTGTTCAGATATTTTAACAAAAGTCTGTAATTTTTTAAGGGACTGGTAATAATATTGAGTGCTTACTTTGTACCACGCACAGCTCCAGATATTTTATAAATGTTGTATGAGTTAATAGTAGCAAAACAAATTATAAGATAGGTCCTTTGTTATTCCTATTTTAAGGATGGTGAAAATGAGGCACATGAAGTAAGATTATCAAACTCGCCCAAAGTCATAACTACTTCATTAAATTATCCACATTACATACAGCTGACTCTTGAACAGCAAATGTTTGACCTGCATAGGTCTGCTTATACAGATTTTTTTCCATAAATACAGTACAGTACTGCAAATGTATTTTCTCTTCCTTATGATTTTCTAAATAGCATTTTCTTTTCTCTAGCTTACTTTATTATAAGAATACAGTATGCAATACATACAACATACAAAATACATGTTAATTGACTTTTTATGCTATCTGTAAGGCTTTCAGTAAAAAGTAGGCTATTTAGTAGTTAAGTTTTCAGGAAGTCAAAAGTTATACATGGATTTTCAACTGCACAAAAGGCTGGTGCCTCTAACCCCTGTGTTGTTCAAGGGTCAACTGTATTTGCACATATGAAAAAACTGCTTAAAATATCATTTCATATTGCCCATGTAGTTATTCTAGTACATTATAGTTTATTGACTGGCAGCTACAATATGCTCTTTGTATAAAGTTATCTTTAGACAAAGTTTAATTTAATTCTTACTTGGAATGGCTTCTAAACAATAAACCCACTAAGTTTCTCATTCTGCTACCAGTAATGATAATCCTATTTCCTGAGCACCTTTCTTTCCTCCAAATGGTATAAAGTTCAGGATAGAGTTACATAGTAAAAGAAAGCAATTTCTCCCACCAAAGAAGCATGAGATAGCAGACCTTGGCAAGCCTTGGCATACGCTCAATTTCTGTTGTTACTCAATTCATTAATTGCTTGTTTTCATTTGGAAGTCTTCTCTGAATGTGTTCCTTATAACTTTTAAAACTTCCTTTCATACTCTTGTTTTCAATGGCCTCTTACAGGCTTACAGATGGAGATCTGTTTCCTTTATCCTCATAGGTCACCTATATTCTTGTTTTTCTTTGTAGAAGAGGAGGGGAGAGTGAACAAAAACAGCTCTGTTGTTTAAGATCTTTTACTCACATTCCTTAATGTTTGGAGCTTTCTCTAAACCTCAGCTACATGGTGGTGTGTTGGGAATTTCTTTCTGGAGTTTTGAAGAATGTATCTTAAATAATGGAAAAGTTGTAGAATTTGAAGACTCAGTGAAAAGTTACGTTTGATCCCAAACCCACTGGCGAGGGTTATGCGTTTTATTTTGTTTAGGTAGGTTTCAAGTTACCCCAAGCATGTGTGATTTGTTGTGTTATTAGATTACTTCCCTTGTAACATTATCAGAATACATAATTGTCCTGGTGCCTTTAGCTTACCTAAATGGAGTGCCCCCAAGGGTAAGAGTTTCATACACCATACCAGGTAGGAAGAAAATAGTTTTCAGCAGATTCTGGTCTTGTAGCACCTCTTAATACATGATATTATCTATTTCTCTCTATTCCAAAGAAACAAATATACCATGGTAATATTACACATAAAGAAGTAATTGTCTTAATGAAAGAGTGACTGATGGCTGTGGTGACTGGTCAAGTCGTGTTCAAATGAAACCTATAGAAAAAGGTTGATTTATTATTATTTTTTTAACTATGAACAAGACTGATAGCAGATGATACTGAAAAAAGGAACTACAAGGTCAACAGAGTTGAGAAGTTTAGAAGCTAATTAATACAATGGTAGAAATCCATGAGAGATAATTAGAGACCTGCGACAGACATTGATTGTACTTGTAGCTTTGTTTTAGCCTACAGGACAGTAGTTATTTTAAGAGGTCTGGAGAATTACAGGTATACATATGCACACAAGAGAGGGAAAAAACCTGAAAGCATTGTTCCTATGACTCTAAGTTTAGGGTGATCTGTAAAGCTTTTTAATTAAAAAATTACTGAAGAAGAAACATCTGAAACAGAACAAGGAACAGGTTCCTCAAGTGACTTAGCAGTTTTCAGTAGCATCAACTGTTACAGCAAAAACAAAGATTTCTAATCTTAGAACTTGGCAGGTGAGTGAGTAACAGATTTCTCGATATAATGTTTTGATCTGGGGGAAATAAGTGGATTTGTGATTTTTTTTTGTTTGCCTGTTTCGCATTCAGTCACCTATTTTATTACCCACTTGGGAGGTTGATTACAAATATTTTTAATTAAAAGAATTCTTGATTTTCTCTTAACTGAACAATTTCCTAGAACTTTTGCTTTTCTGGGGATCTGTAAGGTAGTTCAAGTCTACAAAAACGAGCATATCCTTGAATATGCTGATATTAAGATGTATGTAAACCTGTGCATATGTGTTTGAAATGGAAGAGAGGACCTAATTAAGAAGTTGAGGTTTTTTGTGTTAGAGTTTCTTTTTGAGTATTATTGGTTTCTGTCACTTTATTATTTTCCCTCAACTTTTTGATTTTACTAATCGCAAACATTGGGAAGAAGGTGCAGAGTTGTTTGAGATATTTTTACACCCTACAGTGTACCATCTTAGGTTTCTTTAAGTGCAATGAATGTTGTATTAATGAGGGCTGTTGTCAACGCTGTGCCAGTAAAACCGCCAATTAAGAAAAGGTACTTCTAGATATTTTTTAAAACATGAGTTAGCTATGTAATTGGGCTATATAAAAATGCATTTTAAAAAATAAATTTTCCACTAATAAAATTTTTTGGGTTGCCTGGAGTCTATCTTAAATTTTGCTCTTCCTGATAGTCTTTACATGGGCCTTGCAAATATTCCCTTAATCACTTGCCCACTGTAAGTAACCATGTGGGCCTTAGGAGTAATAAAGACTATGAATTTACTGTGCAAGCAAATGTCTCCTGAGGTGAAGGCAGGCAGAAAAAATACAAACTAAGTCAATTTCTGAAAATTATTTGCAAGGCTGCTTTAACACACATTACAAAATGAAAACAGATGGTCCTTAGGATTTGCATTACATTAACAAGGAAATTAAAACCCAGAACACTAAGGGTATTTTATACTATAGTGGCAAAAGGACATAAGCCAACATCTCAGAGGATATGGTACTTTGCCCTCACAAAGTAAATTGTGAAAATGCCAGATTTCCACAATATTACCTGTTGCAGAATGAGGTCATCTAACATAGTAAATCCTCTTAGCTGTCTTTCTTCAAAGGGTCAAAGTTCCTTACTTTTTGTACATTGATATTCAGAACACGGTATGGTTTGCTGTGAAGCATTTTATGCCTAAAATTCTTAAATACTTCCAAACATCAGCTTAATTGCCCTTGATTATTAGCATAAATTTAAAAATCATTGGCAAAAGTTTTTTAATACACACAGGGTTGGAATAATCTTAATTGTTTAGGAATGGCATAAAAATAACCACACCCTTTAGTTATGGTTATTTCATATTAAGCCAATGCAGTATGCATTTTGCCTCCATAAATTTGATAATCGTCTGAAAAAACTACCCTTACACTGCTATAGACTTAGTGGATTGTTTCAAGTAAGTTTCTCTATTAGTTTCTCTTTCTCTATCAGAAAAAAAAATTACTTCTTTAAAATTACCATTTTTCTTTAGAAATCACTTAATTCTTCTCTCATTTATGGTCTGAGATAAAACACATTAGGTCCATTCTGTGTCAGTGAAGAATTTTCACATAATTTAAAATATTTTCTCTTTCTTTTTTTACATATTACTCAAACTAGGTTCACTTGTTCATCCAATCACTTAATCACCCAACATTGACTAAGTGCCTAGGACTAAAGAAAAATATTAATATACAATCTCTTGTCTTAAGAGACATTCATGACTCAAGGTCCTAAGAGGGAAACAAAAGAATTCAGTGAAAGGACCATTTATAGAGGTGTGTGCAGAAGTGAAGAATCAGCAAGGGATGTTGAGGTGTCCATGGACTGGCAACTATGGGAAGCCTAAATCATTCCCAGGCCTAAAGTGGGAAAGGGAGGAAATACCAGTATTCTGAATATGTATATAAATTTTTCTGGCAGAAGAATATAGCCAGAAACACAGAATGAAGACAGAAAGCAGGGAAAGAAATATTCTGACTTCTCTTTTGTCTTTTATTCTCCTGTCTGGAACTCTCATTGGCAAAACCCAACAGAAACCTAGTGGGCAAGGACCTGGCTAATGCAGTCTAAGTTCCATATTAGGGCAGAGAATGAATTGGGGGTATAAGAAGCAGTCCCTGAGGTAGCTTCCAATGATCCCTGCCTCCTGGTATCCGTTCCTTTGTGTAATATCCTCCCCTTAAAGGTGAGCTGGACATAGTTACAAACTTCTGATGAACAGAATATGACAAAGTGTTAGAATATCCTTCCATGATATGCTTCCATCCTGGCTTCCATCTTGAGCTTCCATCCTGAGTTTCCATCTTGGATATTCTCTTATTCTCTCACTTGCTCATTCTATAGGAAGCCAGTTGCCATGTTATGAACTTCCCTATGGAGAGTCTCACATGGCAAGGAAATGAGAAAAGTCTCTAGCCTAGCAAGGAACTGAGGTCCTAAGTCCAACAAACCACATGAGGAACTGAATCCTGTCAATATCCACGTGAGTGAGCTTGGAAGTGTATCCTTCACTAGTCAAGTCTTTGGATGAGGCTTTAGCCCTCTGAGAGAACCTGAGCCAGAGGACCTAGCTAAGCTATGTCTGGACTTCTGACCCACAGAAACTGTAAGATGATAAAGAATTGTTGTTTTAAGCTGCTAGCTATGGAAGAAATTTGTCATCCAGCAATAGATAACTGATACATGAAAAGGGAGAGAATTCAGAGAACAACCAGCACAGTTCACCATTTGCCTCACAGTATTTATTTCTGCCTTTTCATGCAGAAACTCTTGCTCTCCACACAAAAGTGATACTAAATCCCATCAGCTATTCTATGGAGTTATTTCAGTTCATCTATGTCCTTTCCTGACACTTAAAATATAATTAATCTCCCATCAGAACTTTTCATATTCAGTAGCAGAGAAACGAGGAAAAAGAAAACATAAATTAATATAAGACGGAGCCACTATAATCCGGTTTTGTAACTAATAATGAGACCTAAAGTGATATCCAGCACTTGTTTTTCCCTGTATTTTCGCTGATTGGGCTTATTTACCTGGTAGAGTGACCCAAACCTTTATTCCCACAATTTAAAATCCTTAGTGGTGCTGTCTTTATTGAGCTTCCACATTTTCCCATTGACCATTCTTATGGAATAGTAAAAGGTACTTCAGTGAAACTCCTTAGTTCTACCATGTTCTCCTTGCCCCTATTGTATCACAGTAACCCAATTTCCCCATGACAACTGGATCCAATTACCTTAGCCAGTAGAGTAAGGTCTTCCTGTTGGTTCTTCAGCATGAGAAGCCCAAAATAGCCAAAGGACAATCTCAGCTTCTTAATTTAATGGAGCAGTAACTATGTCTCCAGGCAGAAATTGTCCTACCTTGGAAATTAGAACTTCTAAACCTTCTGAACCCTTAAATGAAATACAAGATATAAAAGTGAGAGAGGTAGCTCCCATCTCCACTCTTTGGTTCCTCAACTGCATTCTATAGCACGGCAACCTAAATTCACCAGTAGTTGTTTCTTTTCTTTTTTTTGGCAGGGCAGGAGGTAAGGGGAGAAGGAGAGAGAGAATCCCAAGTATGTTCCATGCCCAGCGCCAAACCTGAAGCAGGGCTCTATCTCAGAACCCTGAGATAATAACTTGAGCCAAAATCAAGAGTCAGATGCTTAACCCACTGAGCCACTCAGGCGCCCTAACCAGGGGTTGTTTCTAAGCTGGTGCCTCAGCTGAGAAAAATGTCTATTTGAGAATGTATTGAGAAAATGTGCAAATAACCACAGGATGGATCCGTGGACTTATTAGAGCTACTATCAAACAGAATGGAGTCAAGATTTCATCACTTGACCTCCCTAAGTCCATACTATGACTACGGAGCATGATGATATTTTATAACCTAAGAATTAGCATTATCTCAGAGTCATTATCTAAAAACCTCCAGAAGTCCTGGAAATTCTGCTCCCCCCCACAAAAATTATCTTGGTAAGTAACTCAGTAGGTTTATTTGGAAAAGCCAAGGACCTCATTTGTGGCCATATTGCAGGACACATTCTTTCTCAAAAGAACTTGGCCTGCTCCTTCATTAAAGGGCTTCATATCTGCATGTTCCCAGATCTGGGAACCGGGTATGAGGCTAAGAACTGGGTATGAGGCTCTACAAAAATTTAAGTCAGTTTTTATTTTATATAAATCAAGAAACACCTTAGAAGATTGCCCATCTGTTTAATTCCCAGTAACCTAATGATCACTTAGGCATTGGCACATGTCCATGCTAGTCAAAACACCCTGATTACCATTCTGGAAACTATGTCCTTTTAGGATAATTGTGCCACCTTGTCTCACAGTTAAGAACAGACACTTGGCCCTTCTACTCTGGGATCCCATTTTTTTCTGTTCGAGTCAGGGAGTTCATTTTCGTGGCACCACTACCCATATCCATCATTAGCTGTTAGAGACAGCCACTACAGAGGTTTTCAAGGATGTGGCTGTTCCCCTCACCAATGCATTTTAATATGTTTTAAATGAAAGAAGTGACCTCAGGATGTTCTGGGGGTAATGAAGGTGAGAGGACAGTAGAGCCAATGGCACATTTTAAATCTGTTCTAACATTCTCATTTCTTTAAGGCATCGAATTTCCTTTCCTACATTATGTCAGGTAGGTTTTAATCTCATCCAACTATGGACAATTGTTAAGTCCCCGCTTCCATACCATCCAACTATAAGACTCACTCCCAACTGTTCTAGCTAAAACTCTAAGCCTCAAATCTCAGTAGAGGTCACATACATACATTTAGCATATTCCAGTGGTTCTCAAATTTTAACATGTACCAGAATCACCCAGAGGATTTGTTAAAACAGATTTCTGAGCCTCATGCCCTAGAGTTTCTGATTCGTTAGGTATAGGATAGGACTTGGGAATTTGCCTTTCTAACAAGTTCTCAGGTGATAACTGATGCTGACTGGCCCAACAACCATACTTTGAGAACCACTGTCCTAATTCAATCTTACAGTTCATTCACCTCAACCTAATCTCTTTAGAATTCAACCTAATTCATGCCTGCCAATTCTTGCTTATACAAATTGGTAAGATGATCTCTTCCCAAAGCAGACCTAGTAATTTTCCCTCAGGGTTACACTGGTATTTAATACTCTTTATGGCCCTAAAGGCAATAAGGGGTGTTGAATTGAGGAGAAGTTACTCAAAAGTTTCCCTGCAAGGAAAACTGGTTTTTCAGACAATGGAAGAGAGCTGCTTTCACTCTCAAGGCAGGTTCAAGACAATTAGAGGTTCAGCCTCACCTATGCGTACCCAAATGTCGCATCTCAAATGTCAGTGTTTCACTTCTTCCCAACAAATGCCCCTACCCTAATATAAGAGATACGAATTTTAAATGTGGACCCTAGGATAGAAAACCTTCCTTAAAACTTCCATAGGAACTTTCTGATATTCCTTTCATGTTTTGGCTTAAGAGTTCAAGCACTAAGCTTCACTTTTTCTTTCTTTCTTTCTTACAAGCTTTACAACAAAGAGATAGCCAACCCATCTCTCAATCTTTTAATCATCATTGCTGCCATAGTGATCAAATGCCACAGTCATATTATCTCCTAATGCCTTGCCCCGGGTGACATTCCATCCAGCACCAATACCAGTGATTATTTGAGTTCTTGTGTTGTCACTGCATGCCATGAATTACATTTTATGACTTACCTTCTTACACTTAAGTAAACTTGTCCAAATTGAGTCACTTCATTTTTGCATACCAATATGATCTTTCATAATTGCTTTTCCAGTTACTTAGCTTCTCCGTGTTCTTCACAGGAGTTCAAAATGTGGTTTAGAAGTATTTAATATCAATAACTGAAAGTCCCTTATGACAATATTCAATGACAAGACAACTTGTTGAAGTAAAATAATTTCCTAAAAAATTAAGAAGAGCAGCCTGCATCTAAGCATCCAGATTATTTTGCTTTTAGTGTCTATGCTATTCTTTCTTCCACTCATCACATATTTTTAAGCACTTCCTATACCAGGCAGACAAACAGGAACTGGAAATACATCAATAAAGAGGTGTGTACATTCTTCTGTTTGCCCTCTCAAGACCCATCCCTCATCCTTCTCTGCTTTGCTCTGTGCCCGTAAGGGGCTGATCTCCGTGAACTGTATCAACAGGCTTCCTTATCCTCTGACTTTCTGTGAGAGTCAGCCAGTGGGTGGCCCTCATAGGAGATGGCAAAGCAAATGGAGAAAGAGATCAGGGTATTTCTTCCCTAGGGATTTCCCTTTTTGGTACACTATTGCTGTAGTGGCTGTACCCCTCTATAATTGTAGCTCTTATTGAGTGGCCCCTCTTCTATCGCTCTAAAAAAGATCTAATGATACCATTTTCTTCCCTTGTCTTTTCAGACATATAGGTACTATTATCTTCCCAGTATTGTTAGTTCCTGGGTGTCTTAACCTCACTGGGTGACTATTTAATCTTGCCCATAACACACACACACACACAAATAATCCTTTCATTCAATTTCTTTCAAATTCCAGCTTCCTGCCATTAGCTTGACTGGTACAATAAAATGGGTCATCTTCGCCTTTGTGAAACTGAGATTGTAGCAGGGAATATAGACATTTAATATGTTATAACCAAAAAGCACAGGTACAATGGGAGGGGTATCTTGCCTAGCCTGCCATATCCAGGAAGGTTTATTGTATGAGATGTTAAACATCACATAGCCAATAGTGAAGAGGTAAGTATGTGTGTATTTAAGTTTTGGCAAATAGAGTCTTCTGTGTCTTTGCATGAAAGAGGTCTGCGAACTAAAACTACTTGAGAATCTTGAAAAGCGATTTCAAGGAAAAACATTTGCTATTTTTGTAAGTGTTAAGATGAGGTAAATTTTGCCTTATTCAATTTTACGGTTAATTCTCTTTGATCTAACACCTTTAGAAGCCATTCCTACACATGCTTGCCAGGTTGC
The DNA here is from genome assembly GCA_028534135.1 of Potos flavus. Taxonomy (NCBI): domain Eukaryota; kingdom Metazoa; phylum Chordata; class Mammalia; order Carnivora; family Procyonidae; genus Potos; species Potos flavus. The sequence continues at coordinate 57,705,227 of CM052896.1, forward strand.
TGCCCACGTATATTGGCAGGATTATCTCCTCCCTGATATAACTCAGTGGCCTCCTAATTTCAGTGATCTCTAAAATCTCAGTAGTTTTCCATAAGAAAGGTTTACTTCTCAATCATGGTAAGTGTCCAAACAGCGAAGGGCTCTGTTTCAAGACCTAGGCTTTTAGAGCAATGGCTGATGATTGTCAGTCTCTTGAGACAGGGAAAAGAGAATCAATGAATCATGTGCTGGCTCTTAAGGGCTCTTCCCAGAGGTGAATTCTGTCATCACTGCTCATTTCATTGGCCAAAATAAATCACATGATCACTGGGCAGTGATCCATGGTCTCTCAGCAAGGGACTCCTTAGAGAAGGAAACTAGAAAACTTAGTGAACAGTAATAAAAGCTACTACATATACCAGATGGAACCTTGCCAATGGATGGAAATCAGGTAGTCTTGGAAAGTCTTGGTAAGTCTTAGGAAACAAAAGTCTTTTCCATGAGATACAAAATTAATATTGAATGTTTAATTAGGTCTAACTTATATGGGCAAAATGTTCCCATTCATTCACATTCATTTGTATTCTACACTAATAGCATTAGAGTATTTCAACTGATTGACAACACTTACTATGCATTTTAAAAGAAAGCAGAAGGACATATAAATATATAAAAGGACATATAAATATATATAAGGACATATAAATTTTCTTTTGCCTGAGAGGGGCAAAGGAGTCAGCAATAAAGAAAGAGAAAGAAAATCCTATAAATAAATCAGGTAGGTTAATTTACTTGTTCTTTATTAATTTATCACTCCACCTTTTATTTTAAAAAATATTTGAGGAGATTTTAGAGAAATGGTCTTCCTGAATATTTTAAATATCAATATTTTAAAATGTTGCATCAAATTAGTATCCACTACAGTTTTCCAAATTGTTTCTTGTCTGCAAAAAGCATTCATTTTTCCAAGTCAAAATACAAAATTACATGCACTCAAAATAATTATGTTAAAATTATGTGTGTATAGGTACAAACAAATATTAAATGTGGAAAATTAAAAATAAATGTTTGTAAGAAGATACAAGAATATTCTTCTGTTTAATTTCTGGAATAATGCCAATTGCATGATAAATTATTTTAACTATTCACTGTCTATTATTTATCATCAAACACCCCTCACTAAAGGGATGCCTGGGTGGCTCATTCGGTTAAGCATCTGCCTTTGGCTCGGGTCATGATCCCAGGGTCCTGGGATAGAGTCTTGCGTTGGGCTCCTTGCTCAGTGGGGAGCCTGCTTCTCCCTCGGTCTGCTGTTCCCCCTACTTGTGTTCTCTCTCACCCTCTCTCTCTCTGACAAATAAATAAAATTTTAAAAAACAAAACAAAACCATCCCTCATTATTTTGATTCCATAGATGCTTATATACTAAATTTTGCTTGCTTAAAAATCTTACCTATTTCATTTGTCATGTTTTTTTACTGCAGATAAATTAAATCATATTAACTATATGTTTTCCTTCCTCACACCTGAATAGTTCTCAAATATCACTTGTTCTTCACATATGTGCACATGCTCAGATAATAGATGAGAAACGAAAAACTGTATTAGAATTATGTACACACATAATCCAAAATACACATTGCTATACACAATAAAATTTTAATATCCCAGGTTCTATAAAAAAAGTAACACCAATGTACAGAAATCTTGATGAAATAAAGCTCAAAGAGAAAAAGGGCCATAAATAAAATGTTGTTCAATCAAATTCTAATGTATTCTATAATTGCAATGAAAATGTTCCAAGTTTAAATTCTCCTTTCGTATGCTAGTTTTTCCAGTTCTTCTTGGAAATTGCTCCACTTCAAAGAAATTTGGGTTTTCCATTTAAATAAACTAGTTTATTTAACTACTCCTTCTGTCATTGAATCACTATTTAGAATTTAGTTTGTTGGACTTTTGAGTTCATCTAATTACTGAGAAATACACAGCTGGACAGAGAAAGTTATTCATAAGACTTTTCCAGAACCATGAGATATTGCTATGAATGATTACAGGCTATATATGTTCCATGATGAAAAAGAAATGACAGATGGGCATGATGTTTACGATGCTCCCAATATTTTCAAAGCTGTAGTCAACCATTTTCAAATGATTGATTTAAAGTCTAGGGCATTTATATGTTTGGACAATATTTTAGAGGAGTAAAAATAGATGTAACATTGAACCTGATGTCATCACATTTTAAGCTCATTTTACAGAGAAGTATTTAATGAAGAAAATCACTGGTTGAACACGTCTTCTCCACATTTCTCAAGAAATGTTCTTTTCCAGTGAGATTCTCTAAGAAGACTAACTTTCTTTTTTTAATGGATTATTATTACAGCTCTAGAAATTCACAACATGTGAGAGTATGCATCATTACTTTTTCAGAGTAGACAGTTTTATGATTCTGAAACATAATCTGGCTTGAAAGTCAGGAACCTGGGTTCTAATCCCAGCTTAGTCACTAACACACTGTGCAGCCAAGCACTAATTCCTGATATATCTATGTGTCTGTTCTTTCCTTAGTAAATTGAAAAAAATATCTTTTCTTCAACCTATTTCAAAGGGATATTATTAGGATATATGAAACAGAACTTGTTAAAGTACTTGGAGCTTGTCAAAAGATGATCCATAATTCCACATTATAATTATAAAGCTATATATCCCACCAGACCAGAATATCTTCCTAAATAAGAATAACAATGAATACAATTATAAAGAAACAATCTGGAAAGAAATCTTTCAAAGGGAATATGAAAAACACCAATTTATCACTTAAAAAAAAACCTCTTAAATTCTATGATGCAATTTTATAGACAAAACATCTGGCAATGGAGCTTGGAACTGGATGCAGATATTAGTCTTAGCTCAACGCATTGAAAAGGTAACAATGAACTTCAAGATGAATATCATCATCCATCTCTAACTTGTTAAGACACCTTGAGAGTGGAATCTGTATGATTTAGTTACACACTGGGGTAACATAAGGGAGAAGGGGAAGTTAAGAATTAGCTTGGAGACTAAATAGGAAGTTAAGAATTAGCTTGGAGACTAAGTTAAGAATTAGCTTGGAGGATGTCCTCAAAAACTAACAAACTGGTAGAAGTGTGACCTGGAGTAACTGGTAAGACTGTGACATGTTAGGATATTGACCTTAGTTTTAAATGTGCTAGAAATGGAGGTGTCCAGAGTTTCTTGAATTTTCCAATCATATTTTGGAGGAGTTTCACTTACTCATGTTAGCTAGAATTTGGAACCCTGGTGTTCTTGATGGAGACCTTCAAAAAACTTCATTCTTTACCATACAGTAGTTAAAAAGAATGAGATAAATCTGTATGTAGTGATACAGAATAATGTCCTAGATATATTTGGAAGAACAAAGTACACGACAGTGAATATAGTATGTTCCCCTTGGTGAAAAATAAAAGTGATATATGCTTATATATTCATAAACTCATTCTGGAAAGATACAGAAAAATGGGTAATGTGTTGCCTCACAGGAAGGGATCTGGGGGACTGGAGGTCTGAGGAAGCAGAGAGACTAATTTTATTCCTTGCTCTGAAAACTACATTTTCTGATATGTATATAGTCATTCACTCCAGCTTTCTTTTGACCAGTGTTTGCATAGTATATATCTTTTTTCCATCCTTTCATTTCTACCTTGTCTGTGACTTCATATTTATACGGTTTTTCTTGTAAACATGGTAGTTGGGTCTTGCTTTTTTGTTGAATCTTTCAACCTGCATTTTAGGTGTTTGGACATTAACATTTAATGGGATTATCGATTTAAATCTAGATTTAAATCTACCAGCTTATTTGTTTTCTGTCTCATTTTTTTTTTTCCTTTGCCTTTCTTCTTTTATTCTTGCCTTCTTTTGGACTGAGCATTTTTATATGAATCCATCTTCATCCCTTTATGGCTTATTAGTTATAAATCCTTGTTCTATAATTTGTGGTGTTTGCTTATGGTTTGCATGTGATAGATACTGTGACCAGTGCACTTATATATATTTAATCTTCATTTATAAGGCAAGCATGGATATCCCTTTTTTACAGTTGAAGGAAAAACATCTTGCCAAACATACTAATATCTCAGAACCAGAATCCAAACTCAAGTATTCCCAACTCCAATACTTATTTTTAGGAAAATACTGGAATAACTTTTCAACCTTTGATATAGTGAGAAGTCCACAAAAAGGACACAGGCTAAAATCAGAGTTGGTATTACATTTTAATTTATTGAATATATGCATAGAGACTGTAAAGGGATAAAGGGCTTAAATGTAAAGAGTTGTGAGAATTTAGAAATAAAATCAACATGTATGGTACCGTTAACTTTCTCTATGAAATTGGATATAGTAAAACAGAACAATGAAAAGAAATACAGAACAGTGAAGAAATTAGCTATCTGTAGAAGTAAAATCTTACCCTTAAGGCGAAGTTTTAAAATATGTTGTTGATAATATTAATGTGTAATGTAAATTTCCTTTCAGATATTATAACTGACTGGTGCCTGAAATCAATACAGTATTTGAAACTGTAAATGCAACTAAAGATGGAGGCTTTGGAGGCTTTACCCCCTCTAAAATGTCTAAATACTACCCTCAAATAAACTCACAATTTAAATAAGAGTGAGTATTGCTTACCATACAAATGCAGATTTAAGACAAGTCCCTTGCCTCCACTTTTAAATACATAGCCCCTCCTAGAACATCTTGGAAACAGAATTCCAGAATTTCCATTGTTTGGAAAAAAGAATGAAAGAAAAGGGATGTCCTACCAGTGGCTACAGATAGTCTAGTCTCCTTCAACATTTAATTCCTATAGTACATATACATATACTCATTTTGAGAAAGTGAACTAATGCAATATCACTTTTTAAATAAAAACTGGCTCCATCCTTACCAATAACTTACTGACAATTTGTTAAGACATTAATTGCATATAAAAATTTTAACTAGCTTTAAGTGTATAGTTTGATGAATTTGGTAATTGCATACCATTGTATAACTACTGCTCTTAGCAATATGTAGAATGGCACCTTCACTCTAAAAAAGTCTCCTCAAGGCCTTTTGCCCTTGATGACCTCTCCTCATCCCTGACCGCAGACAACACTGATCTCCTTTCTATCACTAGTAGCTTTGCCATTTCTAGAATTTTATACAAACAAAATCATGCTTAACGCAGTCTTTTGTGTTTGACTTCTTTCACTTGGCATGCTTTTGAAATTCATTCAAGCTGTTGTGTGTATTGCTGAGCAGTATTCCATGGTATAAATATACCATTTGTTTATCCATTCACCGGTAATGGAGATTTGGGTTGCTTTTGTTTTCAGCTATTATAAATAAAGCTATTATGAACATTCACATACACATTTTTTTATGTGGACATATGTATTTATTTCTCTGGGGTAAATACCTAGAACTGGAATTGCTGGGTCATAAGGTAAAGTATGTTTAACTTTATAAGGTACTGTCGAATTGTTTTTACAAAGAGGCTGTACCATGTTTGCATTCTTAACAACAATGTATTAAAGTTTTAGTTATTCACATCCCTGTCAACACTTAGTATTGCCAGTCTTTATAACATTAGCTATTCTGGTGAGTATGTATTGGTATTTCACTGTGGTTTTCATTTATCAAGCAATATTTCAATGAAAGAGTATTTCTAATTTGTGTTTTCTTATTGGCAAAAGAATCAGCTGACTCATACACATGCTGGCTTATTAATGTGTGTGAAGGTGTGTAGTTTCATCTATAGCTACATATGAATGTAGTTTCCTGTAGCTTCCATCAGTTCCCTACAATATGATCTACACTGGATGAATGGTCAAGTTGATTTTTGGAATCATAGAGCTGAAGAGTAAATTCTATACTTTCTGTAACTTCATCAGAGAATTGGCGACCTATGAGACCTACTCTGAAGCCATAAGGTATCCTGCCTCTCTTCCTTCCTTCTATTCTACCAATCGTCTCTTTTTCCAACTATCATCTATCCTATTTACAAAAATATGTGTTAATTTTAGAAAATCAAAACAATATAGGAAGATATCTATAAGAAAGAAAAAAAAAGATTCAATTTTACCACCCAAAGACCTACCACCACCATATTGATGATTTTTTCCAGATTTCTCTTTATATAAAATAAAAATAGACTGTGATTATGATGGTCTCTTTAATTTAATTCTTACAACAACTGTGTTTGGTAGGTCATATTTTAATCCCATTTTACACATAACAAAACTAAAAAAAGAAAGTTTCAGTAAACTGCCTGAAATTACAAAGCTTAGTAAGTAGTAGTTCTCACATTCAAATTGAGGGAGTCTGACTCCAGAGTGCAAGTACTGAACCATGATTCTGCACTCTCTCTCATATATATGCCTATGTATATGTATATGTGTGTATTTTTTGTATGTTAATGCTATCATACACATGCTTACATTTACATAGTAACAAATATACATAAACATCACCCTTTAATGACTGCAAAATCTTCTAGTTTGTGGGTATACTATGGTATATTTACCATAGTACATTTATTTAACCAATCTCCTAATTATTGATATTCAATTTGTTTTCTTTAATTTTTTAGATTTTGTTTATTTATTTTAGAGAGAGAGAGAGTAAGCACAAGTGGAAGGGGCAGAGGGAGAGAAAGAGATAATCTCAAACAGACTCTGCACTGAGTGCGGAGTCTGATGCCGGGCTCAATCTCACACCCTGAGATCACGACCTAAGCTGAAAAAAAGAATCAGATGTTAAACTGACTGAGCGAACCAGGCACCCCTCTATTTTTAATACTATAAACAACATCACAAGGAACATTATAGTATATACATCTCTGTATTATTGTGCAATTATCTCCTTAAGATAAATTCCGAGAGGTGGGAATGCTTAGAATGTATGGATATTAAAGATTTACTGTGCAGTCCCACATTGCCCTCTGGAACAGTTGTACTTACTTCTCCTGCAACTGAGCATGAGACTGTTCCTTTCCCCTTCTTCTTGCTGACATTGGTATCTATCTTCATGAGTTTTCCTTTTTCTTTTTTTAATTTTGCTAACCTGAAAATTAAGAAATGATATTACATGGTTATTTCATTTCACTTATTTCTTAATGGGGCTAAATATTTAGTCTTTCTAAATATATAGTCTTTTAAAAATATTCATCTAAATCAAACAATACAGATGTATATGAAGTGAAAAGTAGAAGTCCCATCTCCCATTTTCTCATCATAAGTATCATTGTAACAGTTTAGCATATAACTTTGTAAAGCCTTTAATATCTACTTACATATTTATGCATATATATGTTTAATTTTCCTTCAGTACAAATGGAAACATCTGCAACCTGCTTTTTATGCTGAAAATATGTCTTAAAGAATTTTTCATTTTTCTTTAACTGTTACACAGTTTTTCAGCATGTGGAGGCACCACAATTTTCCTGTTCTGTTGATGAAGTATATATATATACAGTTCCTACTATAATTCCAGGAGTGTTCTAGAAATGAATAATACAAATTCCCTGTCCTGATGAAATTTCCATTTTGCAAATAACGCTGCAGTGCACATTCTTGTACATTTTTACACATATATGAGACAAAATATTTCTGTAAAGGAAAGGATATAGGAATTTAAAATTTTGATAAATAAACATAATAGGCCATTGATAAATGATAGTTGAATAAAGGAATAAAGATTGCTCTCTAAAGCTAAATTACAAAATTAATAATAAGCAGATGTTTTATTTGGTGTGCAAAGTGATTACAATTTTAAAAATTAGTTTTCAAAATTAAAAAAAGGTAGTTTACTGGAGTGCCTGGGTGGCTCAGACATTTATTTAGCATCTGTCTTCAGCTCAGGTCATGATCTCAGGGTCCTGGAATGAGCCCCATGATGGACTCTGCGCTCAGTGGAGAGTCTGCTTCTCTCTCTGCCCCTCCCCCACTAGTGCGGGCACACACTTCCTCTCTCTCCAATAAATAAATAAAACCTTTTTTTTAAAAAAAAAGTTAACTAAAATGAAGATTTCTGTCATCTTGGAACATCAGAAGGTCTGGTAACACTGGGTCCACATTTGCACAGGGCAGCTGGAGCCAAGTGATGAGTGTGTAATGGTTTACCACAGTCCTCACAATTCTGTATTGTCTTATACCAGGCCACTTTACTTATTTATACTACCTGCCTGGCTCCTATAGTTTTTGATGTGATGTTATCCCTTATGAAGAAAAAAGATATATAAAAAAGACAGAATGACTCTCAGGCCTGCAATATTTAACAATGACTTCATATAATATACTAATTCATGTAATACAACAATTTGTGTCTTTCAGAAAAGACAAAGAAAAGGTGGTCGGCTTGGAAGCATAGAAAAAAGGTGATTTAGGAGGTGAATGATAGCATTGTCCTTCCAAACATATCTTGGAAATAGCATATTTTTGCCAAAAAACGAGCTGACCATTTCAATGGCAGATATACTATAGAGGTTAAGAGCATAGACTTTAGAGCTAGACCGCCTGAGTTAGAATTCTGGTTCTGCCACTTACTACCAGTCAGACTTCGGGCAGTGCTATGGACTGATGTTGAAGACCTAAACCTCAGTGTGATGGTATTTAGATAGGGGACTTTAGGAGGTAATTAGGTCATGACATTGGACCCTCATGAATGGGATTAGTACTTAAAAGAAGAGACTCTCTCCACCCTGTAAGAATGTAGCAGTCTGCAAACCAGGAAGAGAGCTCTCACCAGAACCTGATCATCATTCTGAGCTTGGACTTCCCAGTCTCCAGAACCCCAAGAAATAAATGTCTGTTGTTTGAGCCACTGGGTTATGGTATTTTTTTAAGGAAGCCCAAACTGACTAAGATAGGCAGGTTATTTAACAGCTTTCTACTCAGTTCCCTCGTCTGTACAAGGACTAACAATGTATCCTACTTCATTTGTTTGCTGCGATACTTAAATGAGTCACTATACATAAAACACTTAGAAGAGTGCGTGGCCCATATGAGTTGCTATTATTAATATAGATGGATCAGATACTCATATAATGATGCCCTTAAATTTATGCTGCGAATAATTACTTAATTCCTTTTTTTCCTAAATTTTTACCAAGCAAACTTCCAATGGCTTCCTACGTAAGCATGACTTCAAGGAGATATACAGGCTTAAGACATAAATCCTTTCAAGGTCTCTGAGATAACTACCTGCAGAATTTTTTATTTGATTATCTGGGTCTTTATCAATCAGTACATCACTGCGATGTGCTGCCAAGGAAGTAGAATTCAGTGACAGCTTGCAACTTTTTATTACCAGCAACAGTGTTTGGCTATGGAGAGTTTCTCTTAAGTAAACTGTCAAGGGATTGAAATTATTTTGAGTTTGATTTTCTATTCACCTATTTTGTTGGCTCTACAAATTAATCCATAGTCATTCATATGTAAGAGTTTGAGACTACAGGAAGTGAGCTCACAATGCCTTTAAAATGTGAATCATGGTTACGTCGTTTCTGTATATTATAAAAGGAATTACTCTGTACTGATATAAAATCTATTAACTTGTTGACATTGACTAGGTTGTAGTAACTTTTACACTATCCATGTAGAACACTATGCATATAAAGGTCTTGCTAAGCCAACTTTTCTTGAAATTTGAGCAAACTACTTACAGGCAAATGGGTATTACTAATTAAAAATAAGTTTTCCCTACTAACTTATGAGTCCTCTTAAAAACATTTGTCGGGATTCAAAACTAGTTTGCTGCTACATTTAGGATGAATATATTTGTTGTGATGTAAATCAAAGCATCTCTTTAAAATACTGTTATTTATTATTTAGATTTTTACAAATTCAGATTGACCCTCCTTCAAATACTATTCTAAGTTAGAATGAACTCTTCTTTCTACATTTCTTACTCCAACAGGACACAATGTGAAACAAGTAGTGTAAACATTCCTGTTCCTCAACATGTGATGCTGTGAAAGTCATTTTAGATCAGTGTGGCAGCCATGGAGTTGACCCTCTCAGATAGATATCCCTTCAGAAACACCTGCCATGGGAAACACAGATGACTGACACCTTTCAACTGCCACACTTTGGATCCACTGTGGAGTTCATAGCTACTATGCCTCCCCGGGCTGCTCCCAGACTATGATTGAACACAGAAGGGATACTAACTGTCCTTTCTGGTTTGCAATGCCTCTGCTAGCAGAGCTAAGTCTACAAGCACAGAATCCCATCTAGCACAGCATTCATAAAAATACCCATTTCGCAGGGAATGAAGTACAGGAGAGGGCCCATACCCATGCGATCCGATTGTTGTATCATATGCTGTACTATTTACATGAAACTGCCCTCATAGAGTACTGGAAAGGCCTACTGAAGTAACAGCTAAATCAGCTGCTCAAAGACAATACTCAGCAATGATGGTGCACCATCCCTCAGGATATATAGTATAGGCACTAAATCGAAGATCTCTGTATGGCACTATGTTTCCAATAGGAAAAATATATGGATCTAGGAACCAAGGGATGAAAGCAAGAATGGTCTCATTTACAATCACTCTCAGTGACCCATGGGGGAACATTGTGTTTCTCTTCCCACAACTCTGAGCTGACCAGAGTTAGAAGTCTCAGTCTTCAAGGTTTTCTTTCTTGCCAGGAGGCATGACAGTGATCTATTGAAATATAAGATACTTAGTAGTAGGGCACTTTTAACCTTTTGCACCCAGGGGCCAGCAACCGAAGATAATTGACTCTTATTAGCGAGAAGAGATGGGCTGCTTTCACACAGTAGAGACAAGGAAGAATACATGTGGAGCCCGGGTGATCTACTTGGGTGCCTGTTGGTATTCCCTTGCCCAATGGTAACTGTGAATGGACACATGCAACAACCCCAGACTAAGAAGGGTATGATGACTAAAGTCTACAACCCCTTAGGAATGAATGTTTAGGTCATTATCACCTCTATTCCTCAATTCCCTTTCTCTGGTAATAAGAATATCTTCTTTATCCCAGGTACAGGGAGGGGACCTTCCATAGGGGAGTTTTACTCCCTCCTTTTAGGAATAAAAAGGAGGGTCAGAGTGCCCTTCCTGCATCTACTGTTTCTTGAGTGCCTTTAATGTAAAATAATCAATATGTCGAAGGAGCATATTTTGGGGTAATATGATCTGAACTCCTCTTGTCTTGTTACCTTTGTTTGTAAGGTCTAATTGTTCCTCCTGCTCATTTCTGCCGACCTTTCAAATCCTGTCCTCATTCTAATATTTACCTTGTTGGGTTCGACTCATGGGGTTCTTGCCTTATGCATTACATAACTTGTTACTTCCAAAATACGACCTCTTGTATTGTGAATATCTGTTTAATGTATTTGCCTTATATACCCTACTAGACTACAAACTTGATAAATACTTGACTTGTTTGGTAAATATTCACAAATGCATAATTTTAAAAATGCATCATTTTAGATGCTGAAACTGGTATGCACACTCTCACTGCTGTAGTCACTCATACTAAGAGTACAGGAGTTAATGAGAACATTATAGTATAATTAAATTGAGTGATTGTTATATTCTGGGCATAATTCTAAATTTCTTACATATATTATTTAATTCATGACTTTGGTATCATCCCTCATGGTTTTCTTTCTTTCACATCCCATATCTAATCCATCCAATTCAATTGACTCTACCTTGAAAATAGACCAGGACTCCTCCTACTTCTCACCAAATTCACTAGTACCATCCTGGTTCCAGGCTCCATTTCTCTCCTCATTACTGCATTAGCCTCCTAAGAGGTATATATTCTTAAAACAACATAGTGTAGTCTTTTTAAAGTTTTAAGTCATACTTCTGTTCAAGACCCTGTGGTGGTCACTGCCTTCACTCAAAATAAAAGAAAAGTTCTTTGTGGCTTATAAAACCCTATGTGATCTTCCTCCTCCCTTCATAACAAGAACCTCATCTCCCCCTACTCTCTGCCTTATTTGTTCCCATGCCGGCTCTAGCTTTTCCTCCTGCCTGGACCACATCCCTAGTCATACACAGCTAACTATCCTCTTTCAAGGTGGCTCAACTGTCACCTTCACAGTTAAGTCCCATCTTGCCCTTTAACTGCAACTAGCCCTTCCACCTACTCTGAATCCTCCCTACTTCCTGAATCCTCTCAATCTCTATTTATTTTTCATAGTACTTATTACTTTTTAACGGACTATATACATATATATATATATGTATGTATATATATACATATTTAACCTCTATATTGTCTGCTCTATCCACTCTATATAAACTTCAGGATAGTGAGTTTTGTTTTATTTATGTAGGTATCCCAAAGAGCCTCCATTAGTGCCTGGTACATGAGAGGGATTCAATAAATACTCGGTGAATGAATTTGGAAGCTAGATTTTCTTTCTCCAAGGCCAGAAAGGCTCTTCCAGAAGGAGACTTCACAGGCTTCTCAGCTTCTACTACGCAAAAGGCCAAACCACAGGGGGCTTCAAGATCAGGGGGCTAGTTCCAGACTCAGATCTATAATACGGAGGAGATAGAAGGTAAAAACAAAACAGAACAAAAACACTAAAGGGTACACTTAGTTTTTTGCAGGTGGCTGAGGAAGTAAAGTCAAACTTCCTCTTCCTTTGCATGTTCAAAGTGTTTCAATTTGCAACATAAGTGACTTTGAATATTCTCCTACCGAAACAAATCCACGGCCACCGCACTTTGGCTTGGCGACGCCGACTCTGCCCTTCCCCGAGCAGCTTCAGTGCCCTCACTTAGGTGGTCAGGCCGTGCCTAAACATCGTTCTTTTCTGGGCCAGGAGGTCCCTATCACCGGGACAGGACGCCGATGTGGTGCATCCTCCCCGGCCAGGGGTCCTGCAGGCAGCCGCAAAGGTCGCCGCGCCGGGCCGCTCACAGGCGGCGAGGCGAACACCCGCTCAAGGCCCCGGGGCGCGTCACGGCGGCGGCGGCGGCGGCTACGGCGGCGACTCCGCGGCTCCCGCCCTCTCCCGCCGCACGCACGCGCACTGCGCCCAGCATGAGGGTCGCGGCTCTGATCAGGTAACGCGGTACCGAAGCGGCCTTCCTCCTCCCCTGCCAGCCTCTCATCCTTTCCTGCTGATTGGTGGGAGCTGCAGCCGGCACTCTCGGCTGTACGGAAAAGAGAGTGTTTGTGCGGGAACCCCGTTTCGGGGGGTCCAGCGGCTCCTCCCGGCCACAGGAAGAGGCGGAGTTTTCAGGCCATTGCCTGGCCCGGCGTGTCCCGAAGGCCGGGACTCGCGCTCCTCCTGCCTGACTGCCCCCGCCTCTCTTTTTCTGGCCCTCAAACTTGGATTCACAAGGGGAACTCTAAAACCCACCCATGTCTGGGTCTCCTGCCAGAGCGCAGGTTTCACTACTCTGACACGGCCCAGGGTCACATTCTTACAAGTGTAATGGCCAGTGACGTTTGAGAGCCACGGCTTCACTCAGTCCTCTTCGATAGTTCCTTCAGTCTTTCCGCTCGGTCCTTCGGGTCCGCCTTTTTCTCTCGAGGCTGTTAATAGCTCCAGGCCCCTCCCACTTAAGGCCACCTCTGCCTCACCTGCTTAGGACAGAGGTGTGTTTTACCTTGGGGCTCAAGTACAGGAAAAGGGTCTCTTCCCTCGGGATTAAAATGGAATTGTATTAGTTTTATCCTAAATCTAGTTGCTTTTGCTACAGACACCTTAAGTGCTTTTAGATTGACCTATGGTAACATAGTCTATTCCAAAAAAAGTTTGAAATCTATAGTAACGCATTATATTTAGGTGTCTAAAGTATGTCCTAAGAAAACTAAAAACAGGTCAGTTTAAATGTTTCCATATACAATCTGTAAACTGAAGCAAAAGTAAACTTAGTAACATTAAAAAGGGACTTTAGACTGCAGTACTTGAATATTTGATGAGATTTGGACCTGTATAGAGATTCTGAAATACACAACAAACCACGTTTTCTTTTGTAAGCCCATTGAATATTTCATAAACGTTTTTGTTCAATGTCCCAGTTAATTGATACTGGCTAACAATAGTGACCTATTAAGAACTCTTGATATAACATTTGAATCCCTTCTGTACTGACTGGAATATTCCAGTTTATTCTACTTCGATGCCATTTTTGGGACTCTATAACGTCAAAATAATTATTGTTATTCGGTAAATTTCTTTTGTAAAGTAAGTGATTAATCTCTGACCACTGTGGTCTTCATTTGATCAAATAAACAAGAATAAAAAGTAGTCCAGGAAATGAGTAATTCAATCATATGCAATTTGCCAAAAGTTTAACCAATGAAGTAAGTCATAGCAACTGAAGATTGAGATCTTGGAAGGAAGGATAGAAGATTGCTGTAATTCATTACAGTAAATATTCAGTAATGTGCATATATTACTCTTATGATGAAAAAGTAAATTACTTAAAAATGGCAATGTTGGAAAATTCTTGCTAAATTGTAAGATCTGTATAAATGTTAGGAAAATGAATACTATAAGTATGAATATATAACAATTTATATATGTGAATATGAATGCATACATAATATATACATTTATATGAATATATATTTGAATATATATGAATTTAAACTTAAATACAGTGAATATATTTGTAATAATCTTGTGTGTGTATGTGTATTAAAATGAGAGATGGAATATATGTGCTCAAAGGAGTTAAGTGAAAGCAAGAGTCTCACAATATCTTTAGAACATAAAGAACATTGTTCTCCTTGTACACAAAAGATTGAATTATTCCGTTTTACAGTTGAATGACACCTTGAGGACCTGTTAAACCATTCTCTAGTTTTATAATGAAGCATGTACCCAAGCACATTGAGTAACTTTGCTTAGTATACCAGAGTTGGGAACTAAAATTCTAATCTTTTATAGGACTTCTCACCTAACATACACTTTTGTACTTTGTAATGTTCTGAGTAAGTTACTCAGCATTTCCCAAACTTTTTGTTCTTACAATCTTTGTTGGACACTAGTGTTCCATAGAACACAGTTTGGGAAATACTATGTTTTTTTGTTTTTTGTTTATTTATTTTATTTATATATTTGAGAGAGAGTGAGTGAGAGAGCATGAGCATGGGGAGAGGCAGAGGAAGCAGCAGATTCCCAGCTGAGCAGGGAGCCCGATGCGGGGCTTGATCCCAGTACCCTGGGATCACGACCTGAGCCAGAGACAGGCAGATGCTTAACTGACTGAGCTACCCAGGTGCCCCTGGGAAATATTATTTTAAAACCATGTTTGAAATTTTAGCACATTTTCAAATGAATTATAAAGCTAAGTTCTGATTGTGGATGATACCCTTTACTCTTTAGTATTCTAAAGAATTAGAATTGTGGTTGTATACCTATTAATCTTTAATGTTCTAAATATTCTAAAGAATTAATCAAATCTTTTTGTCTTGAGAAAACAGAGCAGTGAAGTTCAGTAGGGGAAGTTGTGGAAGATGTAGTAGGGGAATATCAGAGTCTGAGGAAAGGGAGCACGATGTATAATTTTACTATGCCTCTCGAGGTCTCCCCATGAGAAGTTCTGGAATGGTAGTTACTGATTTGATGTAGTAGAGGGAGATAAATGTTGGGAACTAAAATATAAGGCAAAAGGGCCAGCTTCTAGGACGAGCAGTCTCTTTTTAAAAGTTTCTTGGGCTGTGAATATATCTGATTATTGCCTATAGGTATACTTGCAGATTTTAGGCAAAGATTAGAAAGAATGGAAGGGGGGCGGGAAGAGAGCAATGATAAGAAAGGAGGAAGTAGGTATAGTGAGAAGCAATAAAGTTTAAACCAAATTAGAGGTTGCCATTCAACCTTGTTATAGATGAACTTGTCATAAAGGTTGCCATTGACATAAAGGTTGCCATTCAACCTTGTTATAGATGAAACTATTTGTCTTGACTAAGTGATTTGCCCCTGCTTTCAGTAGATTTGTCCTAGAATTTAAAAGTTCCCTTCAATCAGTTTATTAGCTCTAAGGTTCAAGCCTTATCCTGCCAGCCTATGTATAGTGATGGCTAAAGTACTAATGGTACTGATGTTTAACTTCATCAGTGTATTTTAGCATTTTGTTTTCTATCTCTACAGAATGTGAACCCACCAAGTACATCAAACTTTGTCATTAGATTGGATCTTAAATCTTTAATTTGACCCTTTAGTTGGTGATGGTGGCCGATTGTTAGATTTCTTATAGTAGAACAGAATAGATCTTTTTCTACTTTTCCATAGAGAATTTCATCTAAGGAATATATATAATAACTCTTCAGCTAGACTTTAAAATGAAATCATTTTTAAAAAATTTTCAAAGCCCTTTGTGTATAAAGGAAAGCCACTATTATAAACCAAAGAGTTATCGTATTTTGTTTAGAGTGATCTTTGATAATGGCTCATAATTTCATAAGCCCTTATGAGTAGCAGCCTTAGGCATTCAGATTCATTTGCTCAATTTGCTTATGCTATGGAAATTACATGTGGTTTTTTGTATTGTAATTGTATAGCAGTACCTCAAGTATTCAGAAAAGTTGAATAAATATATTTTGATATCTAATGACTCTATGTTTAATAATGGTCAGTAACCTGATATTTATCTTTTTATTTCTTTTTTAGTGGTGGGAAGGATAGCTGTTACAATATGATGCAGTGCATTGCTGCTGGGCATCAGATTGTTGCTTTAGCAAATCTGAGACCAGCTGAAAACCAAGGTAAGTGTATACCTTTATTGGGAAGTTCTCTAAATGACTGGAACTCCAACTTCATAATTGCATTCTATTGTGTACAGCATGCAAAGACAAAAATGGAACTAATATATATTTAATCTAATTAGATGCTAGGTTCTATGCTAAATGTTTTAATTACATATCCTTTATTCTTCATAAGAACTCCTAGAGATTTTTATTAGACAGGGATACCAAAACTCACAGTTTTATAAATTTGTCCAAGGTAAATAGCTAGAACAAATTTGTAGAGCTGAGACTTGAACCCTTCAATCTCCTTACTTCAGAGTATACTGTTGTTCCTCCACAACACATTTCCAAGTGTTGTAACCAACATACAGATAAATAAGATACAACCTCTAGGAGCTCGGGAAGTAAGACATATATTGATAAATAATCCATCTTAGATGTAAGCTATAAACATGTAAAACTTGAGAGAGGCATAAAGCAACACATTTCCACTTTTTATTTGCCTACAATAACAAGGACATCCACAGATAATTCACAAACCTCATTTTAGCTGTGTTTTCCAGTTTTCTTCCCAATGAAATTTCCCTCATCAGAAAGTTGGTTTTCCCTGTGTCCTTGTCTATGTCCAAGTTTCCTCTGTGGATAAGGACACGAGTCTAATGGATTAAGAGGCCACCCTAATGATCTCATTTTAACTAATTACATCTGTAATGAGCCTAGTTCCCAATAAGATCCCATTTTGAACGATGAATGTTAGGATTCAACCTTCAATAATTTATTTTTTTGAGATCTGACTGACACAGCATTATATTATTTTTAGCTGTACAAATTAATGATTTGGTATTTGTATATATCGCAAAACGATTACCACAAGATTAGTTAACATCTATCACCACATCTGGGTGTTTTTTTTTTCCCAAGTAGAATTTTAAAAAAAAGAAAAATATCCACCAATTTGCCTTTTATACTCTTCTATTACACCCATATCAGTATAGATATTATCTGTTAAAGTATAATATGGAGAGATTAACACTTGCCTGATTTTATTTAAACTGCTTCTCCACATGGCTCTTCTAATAAGTTCTTTTTATCATCCCCTTTACTCAGCTTTTTTCAAGACCATGCTTTTGCTCTATTGTTATTTTAGGATGAATTAAATGAGTAGTGTATGTGAAAACACTAATTAGAGTTCCTGGCATGAAGTAAGCATCCAGTAAATTTAGTTGAATCTGAATCTAGCACTAAATATGTCCCTTTTTTCTTTCTTCCTTCCTTCCTTCCTCAAGGCTGCCAGTCTGTTGAATTTTTGTTTTTATATCATTTTACAGTTGTTGTCTATCTATTTGGTCTTTGATTTTTATCCCCACATAGATTGCTTATAAGATTCTTGAGAGGAAGGTCATATCTTCTATGTTTCTTTTTTGTATCTTCTATGTTTTAATTGCACCTCAGCACTTGGGACAGCTTTGTGCCTCTGGAAGGCATTCACTCAGTTACTGGTGGACAGATGAATAATGACCTAACTAGAATTAGGCCTGGAAGAGTAAGCAGTTATTTCAGTCAGATCTTTGAATTTTCTTTCCTTCACAGTTAAGACCCAAGTAATGCTGGAAGTGATGTGGGAAGATAGAGGTTAGAAATATTTTATATGAAGAGAAAATGGGTCTTATAGAGAGGGTCATGGGGAAACACATACTCTAGGATTTTGCACTAGGATTTCAATGATGAATAATAATAGCATTTTAGAAATGAGGTGTTTGGAAAATGACCTTCTTTTTCTGACTTTAAATGATAAAGAGAAAATTCTTTGACTAAGGGTGAGTGGGAACATACTGTAACTTCTCTATTATAAAAGAAGAAGCGGAATTTTGTTGTAGACCTATGTTCTGTTATCAAAGGAAAAAAAAATTCCATTATTCCTTGAGGCTAATCAGGCAAGTGGGTTTTTTAAGCTTTCTGTCTGAGAGGTCTTGGTATTTAAAAGGCAGAAGTTTATATAATATATAATACATACAATGATATAATTTCCCTTCCTGGAGTTTCGATCTTGTGTTAAGCTTTTCTACTTGAATTATTATGGTTATTTTGTACTGAATCATTAATGTATAATCTTCCATGTGCTCATGGCTCACTGGCAGGATGGATAAGATGATAAGCAAAGTGTATCTCTAAATTATACCTCAGAATGATATGGAGACATTTACTTAGGATATTGTTAGAAAAAATTCAATAGTAAATGGAATTAAAATCTTATGAAGTAAAAGCTGGAAAATCAGCTGAAACTATAGTAATTGTAGTGGAAGAGAATAGATGGCTATGGGTTAGTAAATGGAAAGGGTTTAGCTAATCTTGATTTAAAGTCAGCAGGAAGTTGGCGATTATTGAATGTTTCATTGATTGATTTCTTTCCCCCGCCAAACATGTTGTAAAAGGAACGTTAATGAGGAATAACTGGTAGGGAGGACTCCAGTATAAAACTGGTTAGAGTGAATTCATGGTGTGGGGTTTTCAATGGGTAGTCTGAAAAGGAATTTATTCCCATCAATGGGGATGATGTGAACTTGTCATAAAAATCACAGAACCATCTCTTTATGTAGTAGGAACTTTTGTGGCATGTTAATTGAGGTGCTTCAGGCAACAGTGGAGCCTTTTGGTTTTATTTGATCTCATACCATTGTTGCAATGTAGGTGCCATTAATACAAGTTACACTGTGGTTAGGACTAAATGGAGCCTTAAAGGAAAATTGTTTTCTAGATTTTTGAAGTCAGTAAAATGTTGTTGTTGTTGTTGTTGTTGTTTTAAGATTTATTTATTTATCCTAGAGAGACACAGAGAGAGAGAGGTAAAGAGTGAGAGCACAAGCAGAGCAGGGATGAGGGTGGGAGATTGGGAATTGGGAGGAGAGAGAGAATCCCAAGCAGACTCCCCACTGAGCACTGAGCCCAACAGGGGGCTCACGACTGAGACTGACGGGAGCTGAAATCAAGAGTCAGATGCTCAACCCACTGAGCCACCCAGGCACCCCAATCAGTAAAATGTTTTAATTATGCTAACATCAGGAGGTTTCTTGCTGAGAAGCTCAGAGTTCTTTAAATATATAAATTCAGTTGTATCAGTATTCTTTAAAACTAATACATTTATAGATCCAGTGTAAGTCTGAGATGAGGATAAGCTGAAAGGTTTTTAGGTGACTTTGGCTATATCTCTACTTCCTATTGTGGCCAGGGATAGACAGTTACATAATAATAATGTAAGTACGTGAAAGCCAGTATGATGTGTGGGTTGGGTTCATACCTGGTGGGCCAAAATGTGATGGCATATGGTAATGGTTTTGATTATAGAACGGTCCCTTAAAATACAGTTTTTCATCCCTTTTTCTAGATTATCCTTCATACTCACATTCATTGGATATTCTTGGCTTATATACATACATGCGTCCTTACATATAGGTCAAACAAATTATTTGCAAACTTTTTTTTTTTTTTACTTACTAACATATTGTGAACATCTTACATGTCATTATTATCCCATCACAGCATTCCCTAGATATCTTCTTTGAAACACAAATACCTGATGAAATGTAGTCTTCTAAGAATATGTAAATTTCAGAAATGGTTCATACTTTCCCCTTATTGGAGCAGCTTAAAGCACATTACCCTAGAAAGAATTCAGCAAAGATACCTACTTAACATGGTTATCTCCGTTTTTAATAAACTTCTTTGATCATGGAATCCTTTTTGCATCCAGTACCTATTAATATGTCATGAGATTCCTATTCTACAGAACATGCTTTAGAAGATGCTCCTTCTTCATTTGCAACAACGTGGATGGGCCTAGAGGGCATTATGCTAAGTGAAATAAGTCAGACAAGGATAGACAAATATTATATGATTTAATTTATATGAGGAATCTAAACAAATGAACAAACACAAGAAAACAGACTCTAAAAACAGAAAACAGCTAGTGGTTGTTGGGGAAGTGGGGTGGGGGAATGCGTGAAATAGATGAAGTAGGTTAAGAGGTACAGTATATTTATCAAATCGGGTTGTAAAGCACAACATAGGGAATATAGTCAATAATATTGTAAAATGTTGCATGGTGGCAGATGGTGACTATGTTTATTGTGGCAAGCACTGAGCAATGTATAGAATTGTCAAATCAATATGTTGCACACCTGAAACTGATACAACATTGTATGTCAATTATACGTCAATAATAAATAAAAAAAGAAAATGCTTTTCTCCAAAATTATATTACTGGTTGCATAGTATTTCATTATATGAATACACTATAATTTTAGTGTATTATGAATAATGCTGTGATGAATATCTGCAAATAATATTTGTATATTCATGATTCTTTTTTCTAAAAAGTAAATGTATAAGATCAAAAAGTCTGTTCCAATATATTTGTAAGTTTATTTGTATCATCAAAAAGTCTGATGTAACTCATCTATTTTACCTATATCAGCATTTGTGGAATCTTGTGACAACCATGATTGTGTTACTGCTTAGCTTACGTTATGTTTCTGTACTCATTTTTAACTGCTCTAACAATATTGAATTTCTTTTTTTTTAAGATAAACAATTTTATTTAAAATATATTACAAAACTTATGGGTCCACCTGATACATGGTAATTTATTATTATTTTTTATTGAGATAAAATTGGTACATAATATATTAGTTTCAGGTGCACAACATAATAATTCAATATTTGTTTAAACTACAATGTGATTACCACAACACATCTGCTTACCATCCACCACCATACAATTAACCACCTTCACCCGTTTTGCCCATCCCCCTTCAATTTCCTTTCCCTTGGATAACCACAAATCTGTTATCTTTATCTGTAGGGTTATGTTTTTTTGTTTGTTCATTTGTTTTGCTTTTTAAATTCCACATGCAAGTGAAATCATTTGATGTTTGTCTTTCTCTATCTGACTTTATTCCACTTAGCGTAATGCCCTTGTATGTGGCAGTATATATGTCACATCTTCTATATCCATTTGTCCATTGATGGACACTTACACTGTTTCTATATCCTGGCTATTGCAACTGTTGCTGCAGTGAATATGGGGTGCATATATCTTTTTGAATTAGCGTTTTTGTTTTCTTTGGATGAATACCCAGAGGTGTAATTGCTGGATCATATGGTAATGGTAGTTTTAATTTTTTGAGTAACCTCTATGCTGTTTTTCCATATTGGCTATATCAATTTACATTCCCACCGATAGTGTAGAAGGATTCCCTTTTCTCCACATCCTCTCCAACTCTTGTCATTTTTTATCTTTTTAATAATTGCCATTCTGGCTAGTATGTAGTGGTCATTGTGGTTTTGATTTGCAATTCTCTGATAATTAGTGATGTTTAACATCTTTTCATGTGCCATTTGGTCATCTTTATGTCTTCTTTGGAAAAATGTCTGTTTAGATCCTCTGATCGTTTTTATTTGGATTGTTTGGGTTTTTGTTTCGTTTTGTTTTGTTTTGCTCTCAAATTGTATACATTCTTTATATATTTTGACTATTAGCCTCTTATTGAATATATGATTTGCAAATATTTTCTTCCATTCAGTAGGTTCCTTTTTCATTTTGTTGATAGTTTCTTTTGCTGTGTAGAAGCTTTTTAGATTGGTGTAGTCCCATTTGCTAACTTTTGCTTTTGGAGTCAAATCCAAAAATTCAATGCCAAAACCAATGTCAGAGAACCTACCACCTGTATTTTCTTGTAGAACTATTGTGGTTTCAGGTCTTTCATCTATTTTTAATTCTAATTTGTTCAAGTCTTTAATCTATTTTGAATTCATTTTGTATATGATATATGTAGTTTCATTCTTTTAAAAGTGGTCATCCAAAAAAAAAAAAGTGGTCATCCAGCTTTCTCAGTACCATTTATTGAAGAGATTATCCTTTCCACAATGTATATTCTTGGCTCCTACTTTGTAGTAGAGTAATTGACCATATATTGTGGGTTTTTTTATGGGCTCGCTGTTCTTTTCCACTGATCTATGTGTCTATTTTTATGCCAATACTATATTGTTTTGATTATTATAGCTTTGAAGTACAGTGAAGTCAAGGAGCTTGACACCTCCTGTTTGTTCTTCTATCTTGAGATTGGCCATTTAGGGTCTTTTTGTGGTTCCATATAAGTTTTAAAATTATTTGGTCTAGTTCTGTGAAAAATGTCATGGGAATTTTGAAAGGTATTGCATTGAATCTATAGATTGCTTTGGGTAGTATGGACATCTTAACAATGTTAATTTTTCCAACCCATGAGCATAGAATATCTTTCCATTTATTTCTGTCCTCTTCAGTTTCTTTCACCAATATTTTATAGTTTTCAGTTTGCAGAACTTTTACCTCCTTGGTTAGATTTATTCCTAGGTATTTTATTCTTTTTGATGGAATTGTAAATGGAATTGTTTTCTTAATTTCTCTTTGGTGTTTTGTCATTAGTGTATAAAAATGTGACAGACTTCTGTAAACTGATTTTGTATCCTGCAACTTTTCTGAATTCATTCATTAGTTCTAATATTTTTGTGGAATTTGTAGGGTTTTCTCTATATAGTATCATGTCATCTATAAATAGTGACAGTTTTACTTCTTCCTAATGTGGATTTTTTTTTTTTTTTATCTTGCTTAATTGCTGTGACCAGGGCTTCCAGTACTATGTTGAATAAAAGTGATGAGAGTGGTAGGATGCCTGGGTGGCTCAGTCAATTAAGCATCCAACTCTTGGTTTTGGCTCAGGTCATGATCTCATGGGTTGTGGGATCAAGCCCCTTGTTGAGGCCTGTGTTCAGTGTGGAGTCTTCTTGAGATTCTGTCTCTGCCCCTCTCTCCACTCACACACTCTCTCTCAAATAAATACGATCTTTTTTTAAAAAGTGATGAGAATAGTGTCATCCAATCTTAGAGGAAAAGCTTTCAACTTCTCACCATTGAGTATAATGTTAGTTGTGGTCTTGTCATATATAGCCTTTATTATGTTGAGGTATATGCCCTCTGTATCTATTTTGCTGAGAATTTTTATTATAAATGGATGCCAAATCTTGTCAAATGCTTTTTCTGCATCTATTGAGGTGATCATATGATTTTTAGCTTTCATTTGTTAATGTGGTGCCTCATGTTAATTAATTTGCAGATGTTGAACCATCTTACTACCCTGGAGTAAATCCCACTTGATCATGGTATATGTTCTTTTAATGTATTATTGAATTCAGCATGAGAATTTTTACGTCTGTGTTCATTAGGTATATTTGGCTGTTATTTTCTTGTTTTGTGGTATTCTGCTCTGATTTGTTATCAGTGTAAAGCTGGCCTTGTAAAATGAGTTTGGAAGTGTTCTTAAGTTTTTTTAGAGGAGTTTGAGAAGGATAGGTATAAAATCTTTTTTCCATGTTTGATAGAATTCACCAGTGAAACCATTTGGTCCTGGACTTTTGTTTGTTGGGAGGTTTTTGATTCCTGATTCAATCTCCTTACTAGTTATCAGTCTCTTCAGATTTTCAATTTCTTCATGATTTAGTCTTGGAAGACCGTATGTTTCTAAAAACATTCATTTCTTGGGGCACCTGGGTGGCTCAGTAGGTTAAAGCCTCTGCCTTCGGCTCAGGTCATGATCTCAGGGTCCTGGGATCGAGCCCCGCCTGCTTCCCCCTCTCTCTTTGCCTGCCTCTCTGCCTACTTGTAATCTCTCTCGCTCTGTCAAATAAATAAATCTTTAAAAAAAAAATTCATTTCTTCTACATTGCCCAATTTGTTGACATATGATTGTTCTTAGTAACTCCTATGGTCCTTTGTATTTCTGTGGTATCAGTTGTAACATGTCCTCTTTCATTTCTGATTTTATTTATTCAAAATCCTCTTATTTTCTCCTTGAATCTAGATGAAGTTTTGTCAATTTTGTTTCTCTTTTCCAAGAACCAGCTCTTAATTTCATTGATCTTCTTATTTGTCTTTTTAGTCTCTATTTCATTTATTTCTGCTATACTCTGTGTTGTTCCCTTACTTCTAACTTTGGGCTTTGTTTATTCTTTTTCTAGTTCTTGAGATGTTAAGTTAGATTGTGTATTTGAGATTTGTCTTGTTTCTTGAGGTAGGCCTGTATTGCTATGAACTACCCTCTAATAACTGCCTTTGCCGCATCCCATAGATGTTGGATTGTTGTATTTCCATTTTCATTTGTCTCAAGGTATTTTTTGACTTCCCCTTTGATTTCTTTATTGACCCATTAGTTCAGTAGCATGTTGTTTAATCTCTACATACTCGTGATCTTTCCAGTTTTCTTCTTGTAATTGATTTCTAGTTTTCATACCATTGTGGTCAGAGAAGATGCTTGATATTATTTCAGACTTCTTAAATTTATTGAGTTTTGTTGAGTTTTCTTGTGCTCTAACATGAGATCTATCCTCAAGAAAGTTCCATGTGCACTTGAGAAGAATGTGTGTATTCTGCTTTTGGATGGGGTGTTCTGTATAAATCTATCAAGTCCATCTGGTCTTATGTGTCATTTAAGGCTTATGTTTCCGTGTTGATTTTTCTGTCTGAATGATCAATTTATTGATGTAAGTAGGCGTATCGAAGTTCTCTACTATTATTGTATTACTGGTAATTTTTCCTTTTAGTCTGGTAATATTTGATCTGGTAATATTTATAGATTAAGGTTCTTCATTTACAAATTTTATATCTGTTTGAATTGACCCTTTAACATTATATGATGGTCTTTGTCTTTTGTTACTGTCTTTGTTTTAAAGTCTGTTTTGTCAGCTATAAGTACAGCAATACCACTTTTCTTGTTTTTCCATTTGCATGGAATATCTTTTCCATTCCCTTTATTTTCTTTCTGTGTGCCCTTAGATCTAAAGTTAGTCTCTTTTAGGCAAAAGAGATGAGTCTTGTGATTTGCCTTTTTTTTTTTTTTTTTT
>CM052896.1:57731377-57776377 GCA_028534135.1 Potos flavus
ATTCCAGGACCCTGGGATCATGACCTGAGCTGAAGGCAGCCGCTTAACCAACTGAGCCACCTAGGCATCCCTAGCTCTGTGACTTCTATTTGGTACTTTCTTATATTTTCTGCCTCATTGTTGAAGTTTCACTGTGCTTATCCATTCTTCTTTTGAATTCAGTGAACATCTTTATGAATACTGCTTTGAACTCTTTATCAGGTAAATTATTTAACTCTACTTCATTAAGATGTTTTTTCTGATGTTTTTTCTTATTCTTTCAATTGGAACATTTTCCTCTGTTTCCTCATTTTGCTTTACTCTCTGTGTTTGTTGTTCAGCTTTGCCCTAACTCTTGGTTGTCTCTTGAACTTTTGTGATTGTCTAAATAGACTGATTTATTCTTGATAGGTCCCCAATGTTGAAAGTGTGCCAAGACCTGTCAGTGTTCCAAACAGAGTGATCTTAGTGAAGACCTAGTTTCCTAGTTTCTGGACACTAGATCCTTGGGCAGCAGCTTTTGAAGAATGCAAATATATACATTTCTGTGGGACCACAAGTGTAAACTCTGCTGCCAGACCAGGAGATCTAGAGGTGTCCCTTGGGCATCAGTTTAAAAAAGCAGGGCTTCAGACAAGTGTATAAGCTTCTTTCTGGGAGGTACCAGTGAGCTGTGACAAGGCCAAGGAGGGGCTCAAAGAAGGTGTCTCCCTGCCTGTGGTCCCTGAGAGCACCTCTGTAATCTCTAGATATTTGACTAACATGAAACCTGTCCCTCAGGTTGAAGCTCCAGGACTAGTAGATGGGCCGTTTTCACAGGCAGACTTGAAATGAATTCTGTCTGCTGTCTGTACAGTGCTCCGGGTTTGGTAACCTGTGCAGAACTATCTCTCTGATTGTTATAGTCCTGTAGGGCCCAGAAACAGAAGTCTCTCTGGCTACCAGGTTGTGGTGATCAAGGGGTGTCCCTTGTGTGGACTGTGCTTGGTGGCCAGCTTTAGTGAGGCTGGAGGAGAGTGCTGAGGGTGAGCTGTTCATGGTTTTAGTGATGCAGGGGAAGAGTGCTGGGTGCAGAGCATACTCATGGCTTTAGCAAGATGTGAGAGAAGCACTGGGGGAGGACATGCCCACAGCTTTGGTAATGCTGGAAAAGAGCACTGGAGGTGGGGCTCACCCGTGGATTTACCAAGGCCAGGAAAGCACACTGAGGGTGGGACATGCCCATAACTTTACCCACATAGGAGAAAAGTGTTGGGGGCCAGACACCTGTACTTGCCACCAGTACTAGCAAGGTAGAGAGAGATGGAGAGTGGGAAAATGGTGCTCTCCATCTCCAAAGAAATTCCCCACTTGTCCCTATCCCTTCAGCAGACACTTTAACATTAGCAAGTGAATCTTCATATAATCCAGTCATTTCTCAAACTGCTGACTTTGTGCTGGGTCCTGGGAGGAGTGAGTCATTGCACAAGGTCCTCAAAAGGAGTATCTCAAATCCCTGCAGTCCCCCAGTCCTCCTGGGTGTATGCCCTGTTGTTTTTCAAAGCCAGATGTTTTGGGGGCCTTGCCTTTCCTGTGCAGGTCCTACAGGGTTGAGGTGTCAGATGGCATAAACCTTTCACTCCTCAGAGAGAGGCTTCAGTATTGTGAGCTCCCTCCTTGTTGTAGGTCACTGCTGGGGTTTGGGGTGAGATTGAGTCTCTGCTTCTGCTACCCACCTTGATGTGGCCCTTTTATCCCTTGTTGTGAAGAAGTTTTTCAGCTAGAATTCACTGGGAATTATTCCATATGTAACTATAGTTTTGGTATGTCTGAAGAAGGAGGTGAGTTCAGGGTCTTTTTATGCAGCCATCTTGGACTACCTCATAATGTATATATTTTTATGTGTCTTGTTGAAATACTGAATATAAAATATATCAAGAGCTTGTGATTTATTTTTACAAATATTTGTCAAGGTTTTTTTCCTACAACTCTAGGTGACTTTGTAAATAACCTCGAATGATTTGAGAAACATTCATGTAATAAAATCTTTAATTGAATAAACTACTCAAAATTTATTGGCTGTATTATTCTTCTCTTTAAACATTTTTTTTATATAGTTTTAAAAATGTATATGTATTTGTAGTTAGCAACAGAGATGACTAGAGCTGATGTGAGCTGGATGTAGCTATGGACAAATGTGCAACTCTTCACCTTTATTTCATTTAGTAAATGTAGAGAGATAAATAGTATACTAAGTCTCCAAGCAGTAAAACTCAGATGGACTTTCAAATCTCTTTTCTTTTTCACTCTGTTTTACTGATTATTTCCTCTTTCATTATTGCAGTGGGGGCAGATGAACTGGATAGCTACATGTATCAGACAGTGGGTCATCACGCCATTGACTTGTATGCAGAAGCAATGGCTCTTCCCCTCTATCGCCGCACCATAAGAGGAAGGAGTGTGGATACAGGACGAGTGTACACTGAATGTGAAGGTGATGAGGTTGAAGATCTCTATGAGCTTTTGAAACTTGTTAAGGTATGCCCAGTGACCAATTACATTAACTGAATTATTTAGTAATAAATAATTAACAACTGTTAGTGGCTCAACTATTCTTTGAAAAGATATTTTGGTTTTTTGGATAGAAAAGAAAACTTATTATGCCTTTATGTTAAATACTATTTAAAAACAAAACTTTTGGTATTGTTTGGCATTCAGGATTGTCTGATGATATTTAATTAAGTTTTCCTTAGGATTTTGTAGCTGATGACCTTTTAATCATTTTTTTTTTTAAGCAAATACTTATCGAATTCGTACTATGTACATAGTATATAGTTCTAGGCACTGGAGACAGGGCAATGAACAGATCACACAAAGCCCTGTTCTGCGGTAGCTTACTTTCCAGTGGAAGCAGACAGACAGTAGACAGACAAGCAAATCATATGCTTGCTGGTAAAGAGTATTATGGAGAAGAATGATAGGGAGTGATGACAAGGGGTGGTCAAGCAAGACCTTTTTGGTATGGTGAAATTTAAATAGACCTAATGAAAATGAGAGACTGAGCCTTGCTTAAATCTAGTAAGAGATGTATGAATTAAATACTTAAGTCCTAGGGCACCTGGGTAGCTCAGTTGGTTAAGCGTCCTGGAGTCCCAGGATCAAGCCCCTCATCAGGCTCCCTGCTCAGCTGGGAGTCTGCTTCTCCCTCTGCTCCTCATCTGCTTGTGCTTTCACTCTCTCTCTCTAACTCAAGTAAATAAATAAACTCTTAAAAATAAATAAATAAATAAATAAATAAATAAATAAATACTTAAGTCCCCGTACATACGAGTTTAGCAACCATTGTGCATTGATTGTTAATTTTTCTAAACAGAAAGTTTAGGAGAGAAAATCTGAGGCTCATATATCTAATAGATACTATATTCAGTATATGTTAATTCACGGAGATTATTTTATACTAAGCCATTATCTTTTCATTCTCATTGATAGTTAACTATTTGAATACATTCTGTATTCTTCTTAATATGAAGTTTTTTCAGTCAGCCATAGTCAATTCATACAAGGCATATTTAACGAAATAGAGACTTTAAGCTAATATTTTCTGCTTATCTTAGCATATTTTCACAAAAGAAAGAAAGATTTCTGTCCTTTCTACCAAGGGGCATTGCATTTCATTTTCTCATTCTTCAGAGAAGCTCAGCTTTTCAGAAGTTATATTATGAACTAATATCATGAAAATTTGCTGATGTCAAATAGCTACTTCAGTGCTATACTTAAAATTTGATGCTGATCAAAGCTTAATACCAATTAAGGATTTTGATTAAGAAAAATATATGAAGCACTTAAATTCTTTCAAAGTTTGCTTGATTAAAATATTTGTCATTTTGTATGTCAGAACATTTTCATTTTTATTAACCCTTTAAAAGAGAAACTGATAGCAAATTTTTTTGGAATAATGCCACAATTTACTGTTTAGTTATGGATAGTATAAGAAGTAGATATTTTTCAAAGGAAATTACAGGGACTTCCTTTCTTTCCTGTGGGAAGATACATACTAATAACAACTATTTTGATTATCAAACAAGGGAGAAAGGCATAAAAAGTTCCACTTTATTTATTTATTTATTTATTTTTTTTAAAGTTCCACTTTAAATGGTGTTCTCTATATAAATAAGATCTTGACGCTGTTCATTTTAAGGTGTGAAATACTGAGTGTAAAGTCTACATTTTTAAAATTTCTTTTTCAGGGTACAAAGAAATTGGGTAATAAGCTTTTAGCATAAACCGATATTACAAAATGGTGGGACTCATATAAGAAGTAATTGGATTGATTAAAAATCACTGATAACTGATAACTTTGGAGAAGCTATGTGATAATAACAGCCTTCCAAGAAAGGAAAAGATAATAAATTACTAATCAATTTAATTAAAAATGGGCAGATTAGTAGTAATTAAGAAGAAATTTCCCTTACGATCCATGCTGTCTTTGGAGAAATGGATGCTTTGCCATTATCTTTATAGTAACCGTCAGTTATGACATAAATTAATGGTAATGTTAAGTCTTGACAACTGCTTTGGAAGTTCGTACATGATAATTATAACTATAGTTGAAAGAGATGTTATCAAGTTGTCGAGGACTAAATAGTTCCTTCTTTTTCTGTACAGAAATATTAATTTTACTATAGGATATTTTAAGGACATAAATATTGGAAATAATATTGCTTTTATGGAAGATATTGTATAACCAGACTTTTATAGTTAAATCCATTTTATGAAGCACTGGTATAAGGATTCCAATAGAGGTCTACATATTCTAATGAGTAATTGAGTAATTATGGAAAAAATGAATCTAGAAAAGCTTTAATTCTTCAAGTTAGTGTTTACTCATTCTAAGAAAAAGATGGAATTGCATTTTTTAATCCTTTGAATATTAATGAGCATTGGAAGCATTTAGATTCATTTTCATTGTAAACATTTATTTATAACAGGTTGCAGTTTTGTGACTTTTATATGTAAGTCAATCTTTTGTTTTTGCATGTTTTCTTTCCACAAAATACTAGAGCTAATTTTTGAGTAGGAGATGTTTCTTTTTGCTAAGTATGTAAATTGCTGAAAAGAAGTCACAATGACTTAGAAAAATTTAGAGTTAAGTTTCCTAACTATTTTGTAGAAGTTTTGAAAACTAATAGAAATGCAATAAGCCTTTATATCTCATAGATTACCAGGTGATTATGACAAGTAGATACATATGTATATTTCAAGGTTACAAGATAACCTGGTTTTCATATAGCTAGCCTTTTTTTTCTTTAGAACTTATTTAATATGAAAATTTCTCCATGGTTTTCATCTGGATTAATTTGGCATGTAGATAACTTGGATTATTTCCTGGTACTTTTCAAATTCTTTGTGTTTTCTTTTTAAGTCATGGAAGAAATATAATTGTTACTGATAGATACATGTAAACACCATATCCCTATGGAGAATGTATTTAAGGTTAACATATTCATTCTTTCTCCAGTGGTTTGGAGACCTTTCTTACTGTTCCTTATATCTTCCTCTTTCTTGGTTATTCCCTCTTTTCAGGAGAGTCCATCTTTAAGAAACTTCCATAGAGAAGGTACTTTGAAATCCTTACATTTTGACAGTGTTCCTTTTCTGCCCTCACATTCGATGGATACATTGGTTAAACTTAAAATTTTAGATTGAAAAATAATTTTTCCTCAAACCATTGAAGATACTGCTTCATGGTCTGCTAGCATTTTGCTGATGAGAGATTTGAGGCTGATGTGATTTTTGTTCTTTTTAGCTGAGTCGTTTTTCCTCCCTACTAACTTTTATGATTGTGTCTTTATAGTTTTTGTACTAAAATGTCACAACAATGCATTGGATGTTGAAGTTTGCTTCTCCAGTATCCGTTCTGAAGCTTCCTATTGAGTGGCAGCATGTCCCTGTCCTCTTCCCTATAGTGACCATTCAGATTTGGTATTAGTCCAGGTAAAAGCCAGTCACAACATGGCATTCTCCTGACTATAGCAATTGGATCAGGGATGGCTTTGTTAACCTATGTATACCAAATAGGATGAAGCCTAGGATGATGAATGGTTAGCAGAAGGTAAACACTTTTCCCAGTACAGAAGGATGTGTGGATGTAAGACCTAGAACTGCTACGGCTTTTTGTTTTTGGATGGAAGAAAACCTGATGTCAAATCTGATACAAAAAATAGCAGGGCCAATAGGATTGCAGTTTGAGGATGGCTCTGTGAAATCCTCTTCCTTTATTTGTTTGATAATTTGCTCTCCTGATTCTCTCTATTCTCTTTTTCTGGTATTCTCACTGATCAGATATTAGACATCCTAGATTGAATCTTCATGTCTCTTATCTTTTCTCACATTATTTCCTACCCTTATGCCATTTTGTTTTACATTATGTGAGATTACTTTTTAAATTCCCTACTTTCTTAGCAGGCATATTTTTGGTATTCAATAACTTTACTTATTTATTGATTGTTTCTTTTTTATAACAGCTTATTTCTCCTTCTATAGATGTAATATCCTTATATCCCTCTTAAAATACAAATTAGTTGTTTTAAACACTATGCTTTTGCTTCCTAAAATATTAATGTTTTCTTTAGGGTTTTTTCTTCTTATTTTTTTCTCTTTCATGTTGTAGTTTCTTCTCAACTGTTTTGGTTGCTTAGTCATATCTAAGAATAAGGCAAGAGCAAAGCTGACTGTGAACATTTTTGATTTAGAGTTTTTCAGCCCCACGTCTCATACTTGTTATACCTGGAGTTCCGGATAATGTAGCCTAGTTTGTTTTCTTCCTTGGTTTTCTTCTCTTCAATGCAAATAACAGGTTACACTTCTTATGCTGATTTATCAGTCATTGTTTCTTCTGCACCAGTTTGCATTCCCACCAACAGTGCTCAAGTGTTCCTTTAAGAAAAAGAGAATTTATTGACAATAACCTAAAGATAAGTTTGGCTTCAAGTAAACTAGATACAGGACACAGAGAATATAAACAAAAACTTTTTCCCCCCTGTTTCCATTTCTTTCCCTTATTTTCTGTTGATTCCATTCTCTGATTAGACCCTTATAGTTAGAAGATGGCTCCTGGTTACATTCTTCTTGGTTCAAATCTAGTAGGAAAAGCTCCAGTCTTTTAAAATAACTCAAAGGAAAATCCAATTATATTTCATTGTCACTCAGTGGCCTGACTTGTATCATCCATGAGCTACTCATTGTTGGGAGAAGATGATTTC
The DNA here is from genome assembly GCA_028534135.1 of Potos flavus. NCBI lineage: Eukaryota > Metazoa > Chordata > Mammalia > Carnivora > Procyonidae > Potos > Potos flavus. Next base: position 57,738,598 of record CM052896.1, read on the forward strand.
ATTTGACTGGATGGGCTTAGGTCATGTGCCATTCCTGGAGCAAGAGATGGGAGTCATGATTACTGGAACCACATTTTACTATGGTTCTATGGGAAGAACAGAACCCGTTGGGGGAAAGTGGGTCTCCAAATACAAAGCAAGCTGTTGCTGGTAGAAGTGCAAACTGTGTCAGAGAGATAAAAAGCAGCAGGTTTTCTGAAAAATAAATAGGTTTCAGCTGCTTACAAACTTGGACACCATTCTAAATGGCTCTTCTTTTATTGTCTCCCTCCCTCCTTTCCTCCATCTCTTCTTGCCCTCGTTCCCTCTTAAACTCTTTCAAAAATAGTTTATTATTGGAACTACAACAGTGAGCTCATACTCTGGAACTTGTATTCGGTTGCTCATGATTTCTCCACCTTAATATTCTATAGGCATGATAAACTCAACAAGTTCAAAATTTACTCCTTCTCTTTCTGCATGAACTTGCTCCATTTCCTATATTTCCCTCTTAGTTAAAATCATCCTCATTTACCCTATCACCTGAGTCTAACCTAAGAGCCTCACTACTAGATTTCCACTTTCTCTCAGTTGCCATGCCAACCACCACTATTAGATCCCTAGGACTTGTTGATATTACTTCCGTGACTTCTGATATATGACCCTTTGATCTCATTCTCACCATTACTGGTTTTTCACCTGTGGTGTGCAAGCCTCGTCACTTGTCAACTTGCCTTCAGTATTGCCTTGTGTACCATTCAGCCCTGCTACTATATTGTCATCAGCTGTTCTGCACAAATACTTAAGTAACCCATTATTGAGACAAACTACAAACACATTACCCTGACATAAAAGACTCCAAGAAGAGACCCTTGCATTCCTACCTGTCTGATCCTGTCATTACCACACAAATTTCTGGGTTCAAGTTATGAAGTAATTATGTTTCTAGGAGATTACTTTTCATGTCTGAATCTTTGCCTGTGCTTTTCCATACTCTTATCTCTGTTCTGAAGAACCTCTTGTCATCTCATTCCCTTCTATGAAATCGGCTCTAATTTATCTACTTCCTGTCTTTTCCTTGTCTGCTTTCCATACCTCTACTCTTTCTCAGGACATTGGTAGGTTGCTTATGTGCTTTTGTTTTTCCACTTAGAAGCTTACATGGTATAGGCATCATCGTGAAACGTTGCAAAATAAGATAGCCTATCAGATTTGGCAGTGTAACCACTAACTGTACCAAGAATAATTTCCAGCTGCAGAATATTTTATAAAAATGCTGAGCAGACTCTTTTTCAAGTTGTTTTTGGTATCTGCATGTTAGAAAACATGCTTATTATGGTGGAAAATTGCTCTGTGGATCTCTTTTCACTTTGGATCTTGGTGAAAAAAACCTTAGATGGTTGGGTGGCTTGAAGCAAATCCAAAGGGTTTAGAGTGTGAGAAACATATAAGAGGGCCTTAAGATTTTCAGGGAGGACCCGGACATATTGCTAATTAAACAGGCACATAGCCCTATACAGATTGCTCCTGGCTCTTCAGCATTGCACAGCTTGCCTCAAGCCCTGTCAGTTCCCAAGATTTTGGACATTAAACCTGGTCCCTTGGCACAAGAAATGTTTTGCTAGTATCAATTCTGGACCCCAAACATAAGAGTTGGAATTAGCACAGACAAGTATCATTTTGACTCCCAGGTGCGATTTTATTGAGGCTGTGTTTTTTTGCCGCCCTTCAGACAATAAAGTCAAGCATGCATAGAAAGCTCATGATGGAAGATCTGTATGGAAATAAAACGTTAGCTTATACTTGTCAATTATTATAGTTTGTAAACATTACAAATCTAGAGTCTTCATCTGTAGATTCCTCCTAAAGCCTAGAAAATGTGACTCCCTCATTGTAGCAAAATGGTTATTCTATCTCCTCAAACTTGAACTTTCTCCACTTGGTATCACTGATAGTGTGTATATATTAAACATGCACATGTATACTCTTTATTTTTTTTTGCCTGATTCAGTGCCTCTCTATAAATTCACTAGTTGACTTTTATGTCCCTGTATTCCTTTCTTCTATGAACTATAGATTTCTATCTTAACGTCTACTCTATATATTTTAAAGTATGTTGGGTATATTTGACTTGTCTTTCAAGCCTCTGTTGTCTGTGTCCTATTGACTTTTTGTCTCTTTTTCCAACTATTCTACTTTATTTTGTTAGAAACTTTTTGTAGATGTCTAGTTTCGCATTGTGTTGTCTAAGACACTAGATGTATGTTTCTATCCTATAGTCAATCTTTTACTTCATCTCTAGACCTGTGGTTTACCTTGTCTTTGTTATATTCTCTATTAAATGACTGAGAACATATTATTAAAACTTACAAATATGAATTATTTTATTCATGGGGTGCCTAGGTGGCTCAGTCAGTTAAGCGTCTGCCTTTGGCTCAGGTCATGATCCCAGGGTCCTGAGATCGAGCCCTACATCCAGCTCCCTGCTCAGCAGAAAGCCTGTGTCTCCCTCTCCCTCTGCCACCCCTGCTTATCTGCTTTCTCTCTCTTTCTGACGAATAAATAAATAGAATATTTTTAAAAAATAATAAATAAATTATGTTATTCATTTATTGTTATCCTTAACATTTTTTTTGGCACAGGACTTTATTGGTAGTCACACAATATGATAGATCTTAAACTGATATTTTTACATCTACTTTCCTTTTTTTTTTTTAAAGAGACAGAGCGTACACACACACACACACACACACACACACACACACACACAAAACCAGGGGTAGGGAGGGGTAGAAGGAAAGAGAGACTCCCATATAGGGCTCAATCTCATGACCCTGAGATCATGACCTGAACTGTACAGATTATCTCTTTGAGATCTTGTTTTCATTTCCTTTGAATATATACCCAGAGGTGGGATTGCTGGGTCATGTGGTGTTAGTTTTTTTCAAGAACCTCCATACTGTTTTTTCCATAGCAGCTGTACCAATTCACATTCCTACCAACAGTGCCCAAGTATTCCCTTTTCTCCACACCCTCACCAGCACTTGTTATCTGTTGCCTTTTTGATGATAGCCGTTTTAACAGATGTGTGGTAGTATCTCATCATGGTTTTGATTTGCATATCTCTGATGATTAATGATGTTGAGCACCTTTTCGTGTACCTGTTGGCCATTTGGATGTCTTACTTGAAAAGATACCTATTCCATTCCACTGCCCATTTATTTGTGGGGGGTTTTGTTGTTTTTTTGCTGTTTTGTTTGCCAGTAAATTGTATGAATTTTTTAGGTATTTTAGGTATTAACCTTTTATTAGATATGTGATTCGCAAGTGTCTTATTCTGTAGGTTGTCTTTTCATTTTGTTGATTGTTTCTCTATGCTTCTATGCAGAAGCTTTTTTTAGTTTGATTTAGTCACACTTATTTACAAAATATAAAGTCTTAATAGGTTCTATAGGCTTTTGGGCATCATGTCTGATTGAACCTGGCTTCAGGCCTGTGAATTAATTGACCCCTTATATTCCATTTATGGTTTTCCTCTCACTCTATAATTTATCCTTCAAACTCTTGCCAGATTAGTCTTACTAAAGTGTAGATGCAGTCACATTCCTCTCTTCATCAAAAATCTTCGTTGCTGGGGCATCTGGGTGGCTCAGTCAGTTAAGCATCTGCCTTGAGCTCAGGTCATGATCCCAGGGTCCTGGGATGGAGCCACGCCTCAGGCTCTCTGCTCTGCAGGGAGCCTGCTTCTCCCTCTCTCTCTCTCCCTCCCCCTATTGTGTTCTCTCTCTCTCTCTCTCTCTCTCTCTCTCTCTCTCGACTAAATAAACAAAATCTTTAAAAAAAAAAAAATTCGTTGCTTACCATTGATCGGTGAGGTGCTCTATAATATGACTTCAACTTAGGTTTCATCTTTTCCCAGTATTCCCCTACACGGAACCTACTTTCCAACTATACTAGACTATGTCAGAACTCAATTCCCCCTCCCCCCACAGTCCATGTCTTTCTTGCATAGTGCTGTGTTATAGTCAGAAAAAAACCTTTCCTCTCCAATTGCTTCTTTCACATGGCATCTCCTTTTGGTATTTTCCTTCAGATGCCCCTACTGAATGTAATATCTTCCTCTCTGGAACCTTCATACAACATTCTATTTCTCTTATAGTACTTAATCTATCTTTACGTACAGAGCTACTAGGTTTTGTTTTGTTTCGTTTTTTATCTGGTGGGTTTTGTATAAAGATTTTAAGTACCTTGAGGAGCAGGGATTATATTTCATTTTTTATTTTTTATGGTTTATACAACTGTTGAACTATATAGGCATTGTGTTTAACTGTACTCCTCTGGAATTTATTTATTGTATCTGTAAACTATGGATATACCTTTTTGGTTTTTTTTATTTATCTGTTTTGAGAATAAGGTGAAAATATACGAGAGTCTCTGTAGGTTTCTAGAAAGAAAGATGCTGTATAAATTAGTTTAGTTTTATTTTTTTGTTGTTGTTTTTGTACCCTGTCAACTTCATGTTAGTGCCAGGTCTTCTTTCTTCTTTATTCCTTTGCTTCCAAAATAATCCAGTGAAGCTAAATAAAGTCAGATGTTTTTTTTCCATTGCATAGAAAGTTCCATTAGTGCATTATATTAAGTAGTAGCTGCAAGTTGGCATTGAGATGAGTGTAATTCCTCTTGACTTTATTAGTAAGTTAATACAGAGAAGAAAAAGAATGGTAATCGTTCAAGTTGTGAAAGAGGTTTTAATGTGGGCATTTGTATTTTATATTAGATTGAATTTATCTTTCTACATTTGTTGCCTTTAATTTTTGGCCCCCTGAGTCTTTTTCAGACTCTTTCATTCAGATAATTGAACCTTCTAAGGACATGTGGAATTGATGTTTTCTATCTAGTTACCAACATGAATAAACTGATGCATGGGTCATTTCAAAAGAAGATAAGGAATTGAACCAGAAGATGACAAAGGTTTTTATTTATAGATGCTTTCTTTCCATCAAAACTTATTTTGGCGTGTTCTTTTAAAATTTAATTCTATGCTTATTTTGAAAATCTAAGCAATGTATTTTCTATTAACTCATTTATAAAAAGCCTCAAGCAAGAACTTCCATTTGAAAGTTACATGAACTGACTTTAGAGAATTTAAACTTTTGAAAGAGAATGTGAGAAATTAAGAGATGTTCAGTGGCAATAGAAAAGGGCCATTACGTGCAATCCTGTATGTGAAAGCTATTACCTCTCAATGCCAGGGGGAATTACATCACAGTTGTTCATAAAATCTACAGTGCTGGGTCATATGGTTATTTTGTATACTTATACACATTGGGTGTTCAACGAGCAGTTGTTAAATTAAACTTAGTGAACAAAGTTAAGCCCGTATAGCCCTGACAAAATTCAGCTTTTATTTTTCCTTACAGATTTCTATAAAAATACATTGAGAATCAGAAAGGCAGAAATTATTTATCAGACATTTATTACCTTTCCTGTACAGGATTCTTTGCTCCCTACTATAGGATTGGTTCCAAAGCCATTGAAATGGCCCAAGATCTATTTTAAGACCAGTTCCCTTATGGATTCTTTCCTACGTAGTAATTTTGCTTGTAAGTGAGGAGGGTAGGGAGAATCATTGTTATTTGATAAATAATTCACTGTCTCCCTTTTGAGCTTTTCACAAATTAGCTTTTTAAATAATTTTTACTGGTCTCATAGTCATTTTGGTGACTTTCTTAACCCTCACCAAAGTTCTACTGATTTTGAGTGTTCATATAACCTGGACTTGGTTATAGAAAACTAATAAAAATCAGTCTAGTGGAATTTAGTGCAAGATAACGTAATATTATAAGACAGGATTTCTTAATCTAGGGGAGAGAGGTGTTTTTGAAATCTGAAATTTTGTGTAAATTTTTTGTATATGTAAATTTTTCTGGGGAGAGGTCCAGATTTTTATTACAGTCTCAGATTGGTCTCTTCTCTTCAAAAGTCTGATAACTATTGTTTTAACCATCAATTTCAGAAAGCCTTGTAGCTTGGGGGTATTTATGACTTCTCAACTCAGGAATCAGTTGTCTTTGGAGGCTGTAGCACATACTGTGCTAGGTGGTGCGAGGTCAGAGGGGCCCTCTAGGTCTTACAAAAGTGAGGAGGAGAGTAGAATGGAGGTAGCACTTGAGGGCAGACATGCATCTCTCATGACTTGAGGATGACATGCATCTCTCAAGAAGGATACTAAGATTTTAAAGAGAGTAGAGTGCAAAATGGTATCTTAAAATTTTAGGTAGGAAGTGATGGGTACCAGAGAAGGAACACTAGACTTGGGGACCTATACATGGTCTGGCTGGCTCATAATAGACCCTTGGATTTTGTGCTGAAGGAGAACAGGGATGCAAAAGGCGATTTCCTTAAGTGTAGCTTTCATTTTTTGAATTTCTGTTGTGTTTAATGACTTTTGAGGGAAGTTATTACATTGTGCCTTCTTTTATATAATTATTTGCATATACAGTATATCTTCATTGTTAGCTTATACCTCTTAAAGGCTAGAACTTTGTGTTTTTCAGTTTTGGATACTGTGCAGTGCTCATCATAAGGCCTTGTCCATATGTGATGCTCAAAATTTTTGTAGTATATTTGCTCTAAGGATGCTATTGAGGATTTTTACCATATCTTTTTTTTTTATGATTCATTTATTAATTTGAGAGAGAGTGTGTGCACACGTGCGCATAGGGGTGAGGGGCAGAGAGAGAGAATCTCAAGCAGACTCCCCGCTGAGCATGGAGCACAACACAGGGCTCGATCTCAGGACCTTGAGAACAGGATCTGAGCGGAAATCAAGCATTGGACACTTAACAGACAGAGCTACTCAGGTATTTTTACCCAGATTTTTACCATATCACACATTCAACTTTCTGATACTCCAGGGGTAGAATTTCTTGTGTGACTTGGTCTTTAATAGTTTTGCCTTACTATAACTGTTGGACGGTTTTTGTTGTGTGAACACTGTAAATCATGCAACTCATTCTAGTTTTCTTTTCATATTGATTGTTAGAAAGCCCAGAGATGTGTGATTTTTTTTCAATTATTTCTGCATTATAATTTAATTAATGTTGTTTATGCAGCACTATCTGCCAGGCACTGCTACACATTTTATACATTATATTCTTATTTATCTTTATCAACTCTGGTTTATTTTCTCTATTTTACAGATAAGTAAACTGAGATATAGAGAGGTTAAGTAACTTGTCCAAGGTTACACAGCTAGACAGTAGTAGAATATGTACTTTTAATCACTGTATTCTTCTGCCTCCTAGCACTATGACATGTTATCATGCAGATATTATCATAAAGTAGTACGTATATAGTGTGTATATATATGTGTATATATATATATATATAAGCCAATCAGGCATGTGTGAATTAACAGTGAGACAGAGGGGTGGGCATGTGGTTAGATAAGGGGAAGTCATGTTACTGAGTCAAGGATCAAAGTGATCTATCTGTGTTCGATCTCATCTTATTTCAGAACTCTCAGAATTCTTTTAAATTGTTGCTACTCAAAGTATGGTCTATGGGCTGATGCTAGTCCATGAAATGATTGTTATTAGTCCAAGGTCAGCTATTTATAGACATGGAAAATAAGCATTTGGAAACTTTTATAGTTATTTGAGAGTAATTTTATATCTATTGAGTCTAATAACAAAAAATGGCTTTGTATTTTATATCTTTTTAAAATTTGTTTCTTTTTTTTGTAATTCATTTCAATTGTATTTTATAGACATTTCTGTCTTCCAAGTTTTGGAAATTAAAAGAAAAAAACCTTGTCTTTAGCACAGCTTGAGATGCACTGTTCTAGGTAACAGCTTTAATCTATGGTTTGTTTGAAAAAGAAAAGACATGATCTATAGCTTGAAATTACATTCTAATCTAAACCTGTTTCTGAAGATGAAGTAGGAATTAGTATATTTGGCTACTTTGTCAGTTCCTTGGTTCTGTGAGAAAAGGCCCTAATTGAGCTCACTTGGGGGAGAGGGCATTTTTCATTTTTTTCTTAAGCTTAGTACTTTTTTCAAGAATGACATGTTTTAATTAAGTCCTTGATCCAGGGTAATAATAACATGAGGAACCTGTCCATTATCTATAGTTACAGTCTGTTTCCATGACTTATCAAAATAGCTAATAAGATAATTCACATTTTTTATGTGTGCAGACTGTTCCCTAGAATAACAGAAAATTTAAAAAAAAAGAGATAACAACAGGACAGTACTGTTAATTCCAGATTAATAGACTAATATAATAGATTTTCCATTTATGGAAAATAAAGGGAGCTTCAATGAGATAATATTTATGCTAGTTCAGTTTTTAATTTTTCTTTTTCTTTTTTGGGTAGGTTGGGATGTCTCCTATAATATAATAAGTTGTAAAGGAGTCTCACTGAAGTTACCCACCCTAATAGGGTCTTTGAATGTCTATATAATTACCATGTACCTCTTCAAACTAATCTCTTTTTGGGGATCCTCTAAGGTAGCATTTGGAAAGAATTTCTCACTATTTTTTGGATTTTTAAAAGCTGGCCTCCAAATAGAGAAATGGGCCAAAGATATGAACAGGCAGTTCAGAGAGAAAGAAATCCAAATGGCCAAAAAATGTGCAACCTCACTAACTCAAAAATGTGGCTATCACTTTGGCAGGATTAAGAAATGATATTGGTTTTGAAGCAATGGGTATCCTATGTGCTGCCAGCAGCCCTATAAATTGGTTCAGCCTTTCTGAGGTAATTTGGCAGATCTCATCAGACACAAAAAATAGACTCTCTTTACCAAGTATTTCCACTTTGGAAAATTTATTTTAAGGAGATAAAGATATATTCAAAGATTTAGAAATGGCTGGCAAACTGAATCATGGTGTAGAATATATAGCATCGAAAATGAAGTTGCAGAAATACATCTGTGTATGTTATTAAGAGGAGCGAATAGATTACCAAATACCCTGAACGGTATATGATTATATTTTTATAAAACTTACTTGTAGAATATATGCATAGAAAAATAATCGAAAGACACATTTTAGGTCTGCATATATGAAGTATATATGCAGTATATATACTGTAGTATATATACTGCATATAATAAGTATGTTTACTTATAATAAGAAGTATTATTATATAATAATGTAATTATTTATAAGTAATAAGGAATAAGAATGTTTGTAATAAGAATGTTTGTATAATTTTTGCACATTTGAATTTTTAAACGGTTCCCTCTAATGACCATACATTGTATTTGAAGCTTCTTTGTTGAAGATTTGGCCTCCATTTTAAAATGCACAGAATGGTATAGAAGGAGAGGAAACCTGAGAATCAACAGGATGTTGCCATTCTCTAGGTTCTTTGCTGAAGGTTCACGAGGTGCCTGTTTTTCTTAAAGAGCTTATTATTCTTGAAAGCCGTGTTTGAGTTTTTTGGTTGTTGTGTTTTGTTTTGTTTTGTTTTTCCCCGTGACAAATGCCTGTCATTTTCTAAACGAGAAAGCCAATGTTCCAGTTAGGTGTGTGGAGTTCTTTTCATTCATTCTCAGCCCCGTCATGTTAATACTGAATAAGCGAGAGCCTGACTGGTGGTGAAAGATGGTAAACCAGCCTGAGGGCTTTTTCTGGTCAGCCCTAAACCTCTGATTGCCACGTTTTCCTAATTTCCCATTTCCAGGGCATCACTAGAGTGACCTTGCTTGCTGAATATGATGCTCCGAATCTGTAAGATTTTCACATGCATTTGGAAGTGAGCAGTCAGGCAATTGTTTACAGGACTCCAAATGAACTGTGCACTCACAGCAAGTTTGATAAACACACATTTCCTCCTTTTATCAGTGAGATTGCAGAATGTGAAGTATGAGTTTCCAGTTTTACTCATTCCCCTCAACCCTTTTCCTGTTTAAAAACTTAGACATACTAATTGGATGCTGATCTGTCCCTGTTTTTTAGTCTGTTTACTGATAGTTGATGGTTTATTCTAATACTTACCTAGGCAAGGTTTGGCAGTTCTTTAAAAAATAAACTTCCCATGTATTTAACTTAAAGGAGATTCATCCAAAGGAATGTAATGTGAGCACTAATTAACAGTAATGACTGCTAATCACTTTGCTTTTTATACTCCTTTAGGAGCACTGCTATTATCCAATGTAGTTAAGTAAAATGCTTGTATATGAATCAACAATGCTGCATCCTTTTAGCAGCTATTGCTCACAATCAAGCTTTGCATAAATTAGAGTTAACTAAAATTTATTTTATTATGCTGCATTTCTTTCTACAATAGTAAACTAAAATATCTAGTTAAATACACTGAATATTAAAAAAAAATTACCTGATTTTTTTTTTGCAATCATACTTAAGGTAGATGAAAAGCAATGTTGCAAATAAATTTTCTAACAGCTTACGACATTTTCTCTTATATTTCTCCAAAATTGCATGTGACATACTCTTCACAGGCACAGCAACATTTTGATTTTGTTGAAAGCATTTTATCAGATCAATGAAAATCAATAGGCTTGTGTTTAATTTTTCTGAATTTGTGCATTTACTTCCTAGAGGATCTTACAGTTTCTTTAAATTATATATATCGCCCATTTCTATAAACTTGGTTCATAGGATTGTGCATTCAGTGTTCATTAAAAGGAGTTGTTTTATTATGTTTGGCGTGTTATTAGACTATTATAAAAGCTTTCTGTTTATTTACATGCATTCAACATACCTACAAACCACCTTGCCTCAGGAGGAGACTAAGCAAAACTCATAAATTAATAATTTAAGGGAGCAATACTCAAGTAGCATTTTGGTTAACTTAATAAGTTAAAGCCTTAGAGTCAGTGCTGCCCACTTTAACAATCTTTACTTTTGACTTTTATTGGCTGAAAATAACTTGTTAAACCGACGCTTTTGTCATAAAATGAAATGTACATACCATCTGAAGCCCCTTCCCCTTTTTTTGATTTATGAGTAGTTTGACATATTATTGAAGAATTTTTAACACTTTCACAGTTCTGCACTTTGATTTCAGAGAAGGTGCTAATCTCTCTGAAAGTTTGAGAGTGACAAAATGAGTTGTATACTGTTTTTCTAGGGAATCTGGGATTCTTTATTAGAGGCCTTAGTTTTATGATGGCACCTGTATTAATGTTGGTTTATCTAATATGTGATGTGGTGTTGTGATCTGATACGCATTAATGGAGTATCCTCCTTTCTCATTTTACATGTTATCTCTAGTTGCCTGCCTGGTCATGATGTAATTCTTATAGCTAATGTTAGTGTTTCTACAGAGGTTAAGCATTTCAAGACATTATTTTTAAATTACAAAAATAAAATAACTTTCCTTTCATTTTTGTATTGTTTGCAGTATCAGAAATCTAAATATGTGGTGAATAAGCAAATGGAAAACATTAAGTAGTAGTGTAATAAAAAGCTTTATATTTGATATACTAGTCTTACTGTAATACATTGCAAACATGTATTAAAAAACCTTTGGCACTATACTTAATTGAATTTAGTTTCAAGGAATTGTAACAGGAATGATGTGAAGAACAGAAAATGTATAGAAGCTTAATTGAATGCTACTCATATCTAATTATAATATGTGTGAGTATTGTAACTTGTAAATTTTGTGTCCCAGTACTGTTATACAATAGCACAAAATGCATGTCTATGAGGAAAAACCTGCTTTTTCTATTTTGCTTTGAGTTTGAGTTCCTATGTGTTAACAAAATTACATTTAGAAACGGTGAAGATTTAGGTTTTGATCCTTTTTTTTTTGTTTTTTTTTTCTGCAGCATGTTTACTTTCATGTAAGAGTGATTGATCTGTAGCTGTCATTTTACCCAAAGAGGGGACAAATGGAATTGGCCTTTTAGACAAAAGTATGCAAACAGACTGCATTCTTTCTGTTGATAGAATTATGGAAGGATTGCATGAGGTGCCACATTCATTTTCCTATTGATTGTAAGAAGGATTCTGCAATGGGCTCCTGTTTCCATTGGATAAGGAGGTGCTATGATTAGTTACCTTTCTCATGAAAGCACTACAAAAGGAAATGCAAAATGTGTGTGGTGCAGTGTTCTCAATTTGACAGTTGTTTTTGTTAAGTTTTTTTTTTTTTTTTGCCTCATTGAAGTCCAGCCTGTTTAAAAAAAAGTACATTTTGGTTTTATCCCTTATATTAAGCTTGGTAGATTTCCATGTTTTTGACCCTTTAAGAAATTATATGTTATAGACAGTTGTTCTAGGCTTCTATTGTAAAGCTTCAAAGCTGATGCAACAGTGCCCTCTGTAGTCTTTTAGGTAACAGTAGATACATGTAGATTTAGAATATTCAGGTAGGAAGCAGGATATTTAAATTTAATTTTTGCTCAGACAAGAGACTCCTTTTTCCTAAGTAGACATTCTTGTTTTTCACTAGCGGCTTTACTTTAAACAAAGGGAACAAAAGACCATTCTGAGTTTTCATTTAGAATTATTGGCTACCTCTTGTTGTTACCCAGTGGTAAATCTCAGGTTTTATCAGACATTCATCAGAGTAATTTGAGATAGAAGGAATCTTACAAGCTGTACTGTCTCTTCATGAAATATCTTTTTGAAGTTGAGTTCCAATAGGAGTATTTTAAAAAATAATTTAGTTCCTTTGTACTCATTTCTTCTATTTAATTAGAGCCTAAGTGGGCTGCCTAGAACTTAACTTTTACTTGTTCCTGAATTGGGCAACCCAGGCTTTATACAAGACATTATTTAAATTCAAACCAAGGGAGTTACACAATGTCTAAAGTATTTGTCATTCATTAGCATTGATTTAAATTTTAGATTTGCCTTCCATTCTTTATTGGTTACCTATTTGATAATATATATTAATAACTAAATTTTTCATTGTAAACACAAGTTTATGTGAAGTTACTAGATGATTATAAAAGCAGGCATCATATTTAGCTGTGATTAGAAGTAACAAAATTCCACAGACTAAGTTTATTTTGCTTCTGCAAGTGTTTTACTAAAACGAGCATGGGCCTAAATCCTAGCTTCTCCATGTGTATTCACTATGTAATGGTGAACACAGTTCTGAATCTCTGAGCCTGCTTTCTTATCTGCAAAATGGGAGTAAAAATAGCTTATCTTTTGAGGTTTTTGTGAGGGATTAGGTATAATGCATATTTATTGGCCAAATTATTATAAATGCCCAAATGGTTACTTTGTTCCAAAAATCACAGTGTGAAGGTAAATGGCATTGTTTTTATACAAGGAAGTTTTAATAAAAATCTAGAGCACATTTAATATACTTTAGATTTTTCAAAAATTTCACTTCTGATGATTTATGTGAATTTGAAAGCTGACATGCATTCCTTGGTATTGTGGACTGATAAAATGAGGTGCATATTAACTTGGAATTCTTTGGACCTCATCCCCAAACTTCTTAAATATGCCATGTTTATAAATTTTAGTAGACATTTACCCACAAACCAATATTTGGCAACATGTGAAAACGTTTAATAAATGAAACTCAAGAAAAGAGTCTTTCATTTTTTTTTTCTCCCTTAGTGTATCTGAGAAAACAGGATACTTTTCATTTGCCGTGTTCTCAGTAGTAGTCTAGAGCCCTTCATATTTTCTAGGTAAGTGATTTTGCTTTCTCTACCCAGTTACAAAAAAAGATAGAATAGATGAAAGTGGAGCTTTTCTGGTTGAAGTGGAGATCGGGGCCTAAAGTCTCTCTTTGAAGGAACAAAGTTTAAAAACCACTTTACCATATACGTATATGTGTGTGTACACATATGTTCTGTCTCTCTTTTGTGTAAAGGCTTTGTTCTTCTTTGGTTTGAATTCAAAGCAGCTAATTCTTTACCTGGAACATAAAAGATGCTCAATTAATATATGCTAAATACAGAATTTTTTTAATATCAGGCCTTATTGACAGAAGATTTGAGATACCATATGTATTAAAATGCACAGTTGAGTGTGGCATTGTACTATTAGAGTAATTGTTTCTATGTGAACCATTTAAGCAAGCACATTTCAAGTGTAATTCACCAATTTATTTTTTAGAAATCAACTTGTGACTACAAATAATAATGGGAAATGAATAAAAAATATTCAGAACTTGTCTTCAAGATGATTAAAAGCTGTTGCATTCCACAGTGATGGGTTTAGCTAAAGATTCAGACACTTTAAGTGACCTGATGATAAAAAATAATCTTGCACAAGGAACTTGTGAATTGAATTTTCTCAACATTGAGTAAAGCATTATTTTTCTTATAAAATTCTGATTTGTGCTTCATATTAATTTTGAATCCTGAATTTAATATTATAATAAATCACATTGTTTTTAGTATATTACTTGGGTTAAAATTGAGAACTGTGAAAGTACCTTTTTTTTAAAACGTAAAGAAGGAACCAATGTTTTAAACCGATAGAATGAGACTGAACAAGCTTTTAATAAACCAAATATAGTAGTTTAAAAAAAAATAGTGACTAGTTGCAGTAAGAATCATGTTTAAAATTAAATTCTGGTTTATAAGACTGACAAGATGCTGTCTACCAAAAAAAAAATGAATAAGCTATTTTTCTTTGCAATGAAAGTACCAAATTAAGAATCTGCTTAATTAAAATAATGATAAATGTAGATTACATTACTGAAGACAGTGAAATACAGCTGCTCTGTCTAGTGAGAGCCTGCATAATTTACCAAGACTGTACAAAGAAGCAATGGAGCAGCCACTGCAGACTGTTAGGGGAAATGTCCTGTTTATTCTACATACATTTCTTTTTTTAATTAAAATGTCAATGATAATTTTATAGCAGTCCTCCAAAGAAATCCTTTAAATTTCTTCAAGGTGGTAGAATATGAGACGAGATCTTGCTGCTGAATGAAACAGCTTAAACCCAAGAAAAAGTAACATTTTCTTATTTTCTTTAATTCAGCTTTCTTTTTTATGAGTTAATACTGAAGTGATTTTTTTTTAACATGAGTCTTGCATGAGAGAATCATGGCAAAATCTTTGAATATACATTTTATTTATTAATTTTTTTGTGCCACAAGCAAGATTTGGGTGGAGCCATAAGTAGCATTGCTTACACATAAAGATAGAGGTTTGCATATTGTGGAATTCTCAGGGTGGGACAGACAGCTGGATGGTATTTCCTCCTCAACTCCATCACTGGATTATAAGAAGGGACAATATGTTGCACGTATCGGTGTCTGGAGACCAAAAAGGTTGAGAACCCCTGTTACACTGTATATTTTCATCTTTTACCTTAATGATGTCCAATGATATTTTTATAATTACATATGTTTAAGGAAATCAATATTGTATGTAATAAGACATGCTTTTTTGTTTTTTGTTTTTTTGCCTACAAGAGATAAGTGGGGATTCTGGAGTCAGATGCGTCTGTGTTCTAGGCTCTACCCCATGCTAGCTATATGACCTTGGTTTAGTTAACTTCTCTACACTGTGGCTTTCCCATTTGTAAAGTTGGGGCCTAACGATAGTACCTACATCATAGGATTGTCATGAGCATTTAATGGGATAATCCATGTAAAATAGATCATAAAGAAAGCCTCAATAAATGTTAACTATTACATAATAATAATAATAATAATGTTAACTAATGTTGATAGTATTGTTAATGTTATTAATAATATTATACCAAGTCTCTAGATAAAATATTTCTCTTGCATCATGGGAGCAATGGAGCATTGCTCATACTTAACTAGTTTAATAAGATCATTTTTATCTGTCATGGTTTCTCTGTTGATCTGGTTCTTAGAGAAGTTAACCATGCCCTTCTGGGTATTCAGGAATAGTATGGTAGAAATTCTCCTGCTCTTTATTTTGTCTTTAATTGTCTTTCCTCTTAGTCTTTCATGTATCAGTTGCTTTTGCATTGGCAAATATGTCAAATTTTGTGTATTTTATTATGTGTGTTTTGGACTTTGCTTTAGCTGGATACCAACTGGAATTAATTGAAAATTTTCCACAGTTCAGTTTTTCTATAGGGTCTTCCAGGGGCCTATCTACTAAAAACTTCTTATTGGGAAAGCTTTGTAGGCAGAAAATGGATACATCACCAACAATTTGAAAAGTTTATATGAGAAAACAGTATGAGGAGGAACTTGGTCAGATGATTTTATTCTATATGCTTTTTTTCTTTGAACTTCAATAAAATGATACTTTCTAGAACTGCAAAGATAAAAAGTCACACACTGTATAACCATTATTCATAATGTTTACACATGCTGTATGAGTTGTAGAATGTTAATATACATTTATTTTTTTTCTCTTGGTTTGTTGCAGGCTTTTTCTAATTGCTGGAGATGTAGATGATTAAGGCGCAGTGCCTGTCTCAAGGAGGCAAAAGGTTACTGCCACGTATTCATCACGATTATTATTTGTGGTGAATTCTTTGGTCTTTTAAAAATATTCTTTATTCCTTGTAGTGTACCTCTTTGTTCCATGACTTGGCATTCATCCTTCCTCGTCTGGTCATTGTTGCTGAGTTTCTCCTAAGAATCCTGTGGTATTTAAGGCTTAATATTGCACTATCTGTGTCTGTCTGAGAATTATACTTTTGATTCTTGATTTAGCTTATACTTTTAATACCTTGAAATAATTTATCATTTATTCTCAGCCGATTCAGTCTTACAGTCTCTAGGTTTCTTCCCTTTGCTGGTCCTCTCCAGTAGAGAGCAGATCATTACATATTAACATAGTTTTTTCATGCTTCCACCATGGTAGTACTAGAAAGTGTTTGCCGAAGTATATGTGATTTAATACTAAAAGTAAATCAAACTTCTTTTTTAATTGTGTTATGTTAGGTATTTACCCCGAAGATACAGATATAGTGAAAAGAAGAGCCATATGTACCCCAATGTTCATAGCAGCAGTTTCCACAAAAGCCAAACTGTGGAAAGAGCCGAGATGCCCTTCAGCAGATGAATGGATAAATCAAACTTTCAACTCAGTGTATCCTGTGATCATTAATTAGATGGTATTTACTTTCCTATTTTAAATTAGTTGTTTTGGAAAGCCAGTAACTGCCCTCCACCATTACTTAAAGAAGCATCTTCACATTTATTTCAGACATTTCTTAGGGCCATCATAGACTAGATTCTGTCAAAGCCTAGGTAATATTATAAAATTCAGTTTTAGGTTAGTATCAATGGGTTTTGTTTTCAGATGGAGTTTTTAAGCATTTATACTTACAAAGGAATTCTGTCTTTATCTTTGAGTAGCCTGATTTTTCCTTCATGCTATTATGCATATGGTTTCTTCTCAGACTATTACTTGTCTATATTTTAGACAAAACAATGTTATTTAATAGATAAAACTAATCTAGTTTGTGAAGAAACTTGATGTTTTCTGCCTTATGGTTAAAATCATTGCATCCACTGAATTCTGTTTTATATAATGCCTTTAGTGTGGCTACTCTTTACCCCATGTTTTTATTGATTTGAAATCAACAAATCCGTCAAGCAATCTGAAATAGAAATGATTATGAAGCATTTACAACCAAGGAACGTTAAGGGAAAATATAGTAAATTACAACTAACTTAATTAACAGAGTAGCTAAATTTATTGTTTTATAAAAGATGCAGTTTGTGGGTTTTACACGTTTTTGAGTATGTAATTTTCATTATCGACACAGTTTAAAGATGTATTTAATTCTGTTTGAAAAGAAAAAAGCAGTCTTTGTGGTTATCAACTTTGTAGAAAACAAAATGAGGATCTATAAATTGTGTTTTGTTATGATTTGATAGTAACCAGTTTCTTACATTTAACCAAAGATTTGGAATAAGCCTCCTAAAATGGTTATATTTTACTTTCTGCAACTATCTGATGCTTTTACATAGTGAAAATAACCCTGGCATTGATGATAGCCCTTTTGCTTTTTTGGTCTACTTATTAGATTCTAATAGATTTGACTTTTCTGCATTCTTTTATTTTACTTTCATTGTCTTTATACTTAACTATCTGTGATTTTCATCTGTCTTCTACCTTCAGGTAGTCCAACAGCTTCTTTCCTCTGGGACTAGGTTCTTAGTACTCCTCTTGCAGACACACACGCTTTCTCTATTTAGGGAAATAGCTTTATTGTAACTTTGAAGGGTTCTCACCCTTGTTCTTCATGTCTTGTTTTTTGTTTTTTTTTTAATCTCAATTACTCCTTAATATTCTTTGATACTTACAGCTGTTTTTTAAATTAAGGAAAGGCATGAAAGTATAAAAAATGTGAATATCTTACTCAAAATTCAGTCACTCAGAGTTAACGTTTTGACATATTTCTGCACATATATATTTAACATACTGTCATAGATACACACACACACGTGTATAATCATTTGTGTATATAACTTTGTAGGCTGCTTTCTTTTAACTTAAAATACCAGGAGCATTTTTCCATGCCATTAAAACCTCTTTATGAACATAATTTAATGACTACTTAATATTCCATCATGTAGCTGTATAATAATTTCCTTAATGATTCCCTAATTTTGTAAATTAGGTTGAGTCTAATTTTTACTATAAATTATAGCACTTTGATGTTGGCACATCAATTATTGTCTACATTTAAAAATATTAATTTCTTAGGACAGATTTCTAGATGTATAATTAATGGATCAAAGTATATGATTATTTCTAAGACCATTGATACATATTGCCTACTTGATTTCCATAAACAATATACCTATTTATGCATGCATTATTTATATTTTGAAATTCTAAGTCTTTGTTTAATGTATCTGAAACCTCAACTTGGAATTCTATTTTTACAGTTCCTGGCATGTGGTGAATACAAGCTGGGAGTAGCATTCTGCCCATCTTTGACTGTTTTACTCTTGGAACAAAACCAAAGAGATATGTGTTAGGGCAGCTCAGTCATGTAATGCAAGGCATAGGGTGATCCCTCCCCCCCATATTGTGAGAAGTCATTTTCCAGTGTTTTAATGGGATTACATTCAAAAGATCAGTTGCAAAGTGGGATGAATTTTAGTATATTGTATATTGATAATGTGCCAAGTGGATGAACACAGATAAAGACATTACAACATGTATGTTATTTTTTTTAAGTTCTAGATATAATGTTAATTATAACTCATTTTTTCTGATAGGTTCTATTTTCTGACTAGCCATGCTATAGTCTCTATCAACCTGTTTATTTTCTGTTGGCATCATTAAGTTTGGCAGTATTTAGAAATTATTTCTAATTTTTTCATTAAATAAATGCTGATAGACTATTGGATTAATCATAGGAGATTAATCATTTTGGGTATATATATTTAATATCAAGCATAATATTTTAGGCATATTTCACACTCTACAAATTATTATTTCAGGTATAAGCCATTACTTTATATTTACTAAATATCCCATAGAAAATCTCTTATGCTTCCTTTTTTTAAAAATGAATTTATATTATTAATGTTGGCTATTTTTGTTATGTCATTAAAAAAAAACAACAGTGCTATTTTGAATTAGTAGACTTAGTATAATAATAATTACAATAGTACTGTAATAATAGTAAGTTCATTTGGAAGAATAAAGCAGATAATGTTGATTTTATGGTAATTATAACTAAATGATTATTTAGACTTTGGAAAAAGAATCTTAGATCACCTTTTTAGTATTGTAACTACCTTTCGCTGTTGGTCTCTTTGCTTTCGCAGCACTAATTCTGTGTTTACTTGTATTGTAATATTAATATTAGGGGATACTGGTTTCTGTGACATACTCTGTTTATGTTATACTTATCTCTTGGTAATTTCTTGTTAGTATTATGACCCGCATTCCAGTACACTGGCTTGGGCTTGTATGTATAAGAGGGGGCGTGTGGGAGTGTTTTTGAGGGGGGTATTGCTGCTTCTCTCCAAGCGGCTGGGTTTTCACTTCATTTCTTCTTCTTTTGGGCTCTAAACATATCTACCTCTGTGTACTCTGCATACTTTGTAGGTCTATTCTCTTCTGATTCTTTTTCCTGTCACTTTCATGCTGTTTTTCCCTGTCTTCCTCTCTCATCTGTTACGTGCATTTGGGCACACATGCACACCTCCCTATAGGTGAATTTTCAAGTGTTAAAAACAAAGATTGCAGGGTCTAGATCTAATTTAGTTGCTGAAGTTTTACTTACATTTTCTCCCTGTTTTCTCTTTCATTATTTAAATTGTGGTCATCTGTAACATTTAAGTGTTTTTATGAGTACAAGCTGTTCTGTCCTTAACTGCTTTATGTCTCTCAGTGAAGAATAAATGGTGCAACTTGAACAAAATTTAGACCAGGGCTTCTGAAACATCAATATGTAGACGAGTCATCTGGGCATCTTATTAAACATTCAGGTTCTGATTCAGTTGGTCTGGATGGAGCCTGACATTCTTCTCACATGTGCCTCGGTGATGCCAGTTCTGCTGGTCTGAGGTCCTGCTGTGGGTAGTGAGGTTTTAGAGTCTGGTTCCCTTCTAACTGAAAGTATCACTTATTTAGAAAGAGATATTTGAATTTAAAGGTCAGTTTGTTCATACATTGGCTATAAGAGTCTAATATCTACAAGGATGAGGGAGTACATTTTCCTTTAAAATGTAATTTGCCATGTTTCTACAGTTCTCTAATGTAGGCAATTGTAGAGGCTGGTGATTTAAATGATCTGCAAGTCTTGGATATTCTGTGATGGCCCCATGTACAGCTTCCCTGATTTAGTTTGCTCCTTAGTGCAGACTAATGATGATGTATCTCGGGGTTTCTTTTAGTAATGAGATTTAATGGTGTTTCATCTCCCATTGAAAAACTTTTCTTGTGCAGGTTTTGGGAGTGAGGATAAGAGGTGGGAATTGGGAACAGGGATGGAGGCGCCACTGTAAAGGAGAATTGGGTTACAGCAGAGAAATGCTTTGTTCTTTCTCATCCCGATGGGTGGCACTAGGAGAATCATGGACAGCTGGATTGAAATGAATTACCTGTTGAAAGTGAGAAAATCACCCAGTACATACACAGGAGTTGTTCCCATTATGCTTTTAAATAAGATGTGTTTCGTGTATTTTAAAGAGATCCACACAATTTCCTGTACGAAAATGGACAGCTTCTGACAATAAGGACGAATCAGAACCTGCAACAGAGTGGAAGATGGGCTGATTTTAGAAAGGAAATGCTATGGCCATCTTCTGCAGGTTGGTCCATTATTTGCAATCCATTAGTCACCATCAAAGCATCTGCATCTTTGAAGTGGTAATTGTAAAGTATCTTGATTTATAACATTGTTAAGGAAAAATGATCAAATTATCTAATGTAGTTGGTTCCTGAGGTGGCTGAAGCCATATAGTCTGTTATAAACTCAAAGAAAGAAATGTGGGAAGCCTTTCCCTTGCCAATAAGCACTGTGCTTGAAAATTAATTATATTTTAATTTAAGACCCCAAAAAAATTTCATCTAGCATGGATTTTGCTTTTTCAAACCATTTCAACCATTATTTTAGAACCAGGTACAACGTTTAAGTTATATTTCCAATCCTATTTGTCGATGTACTTTCAATGAATATAGATTGCCCTTTCTTTAGGCGGCCTACATTTAAAAAGCTTATGTTTTGCCATAATACAGTAGAATTATTTGTGGTAATGTTACAAGTCTCTAAACTGCATGAACATTATCCTGCTGTTTTATTGTTTTATAATATAAAAGTAAATGCAAGCATTAAGAAATGTGCAGTGCTGTCAGGCTCCTTCAGGATTTAAGAAAATTGCCCCAACTATTGAAGAACTGAAAATAATCTTTCAGGTCTCAAGGAGCAGTTGTTATAATATTGCCTAACATTTTGCTTTCTTTCTAGTCTAACCATGGTAGTGAGTTGAGTCAAATGCTAGAAGAAACTCAGATTTTATTTGATTTCAACAAACTGCTATTGCTTTGTAAGAATTACATATAAAACATCATGGTTAAAAAATAGGAATAAAATAGAGGACTCATTCTTATTAACTTTGCATAAACCTAAACCATAAATCTGTTTCTTGCAATGCTGAAAATTTTGCAGCTCAACTTCTTGATCCAATTTATAAATTTGATAAAATAGGCATAAATAGTATGTGTTAATCACAAAACTGGAATTATGTTGCCCTGCAAGCTCTTCATAAAAATGAAACAAACATACAAACAAAATCTTAAAGCCATACCTTCCAGAAAAGTTCTCATGAAGCATTTTGGATTTTTAAGATGTAAGGAAGGAGGTATTCCTTATGGTTTTAGCTTTTTTCCTATCTGTTTTAAAATATTTCCATTTAAATGCAGATTTTGATTTTCCATCTGGGACTAGGTTGAAGCCATTCTATTATACTACTAAAAGAATAATCCACTTTAACACAACATTTCTCCCTAAAGGGATGGTCTTTTCTAGTCATAAGGTATTATTTTTCTCAGAATGATATTAACATTCATGATATAGCGATTTTATCTTGATTTGAAAGATGTTTTGTTCTGGCAGTAAAAGGGATTAGGAGAATGTCCTTTGTATCCTGTTGCTTAAAAAAAAAAATAGCCTTACCTTGCTCAAGATTAGGTATTAGTAATTTTCGAAGAGTTTGGGGGTAGGTATATGATTTATATTTTTATAACATTAAAATCTTTAAGCCCAGCAAAATGGAAATGACCAGATTCATTTAATCGAATTCTTAAACATTGGGTGGTACAAATATATTTTTTAACAGATCAAGTAGCATGTTTGAAAATTTCTGAACGTGTTATAACATTTTTTTGCTTTCATTTTCTTTTGCCTTGTAAAGAAGCCTTTTGGGTACATAAAAAAAGTGTTAGAGCAACTAGTTACTGCATTCAGTGTCATAAATGTGTTGATTTTGTCTCACCTTCTAAATTTATTAAAACTTTTAGATAAAGAGGGATTACATTAATTAAATGGAATGTCTCAGAAGAAGAAAGGCTCTATAGGCCTCTCTGCTATTTGTTGGGCAAAGTCTTGGCGTGCAGAATGTAGCTATCCGGGGCTTTAAAGCACGTTGGGACCCAGTGTAGGATGCCAGCGCCATGCCCCTAGGCACACTGTCATTCAGCCGGCAGATTAATTAACCAGAGGCTACAGAGGCTCGTGCTTTCAGTCAGCCCATTCTTGAGGCAGACAATACAAGGTTTTTAAGACCTTGAATATTCAAAAAAGTTTTTTTCTTTCACAGAATCAGAGTGTGTAGTGACACTCTAGGAATCTCGGAATATATACATACAGTATATATATATAGAGAGAGAGAGAGAGATTTTTTCTCTTTGCATGTGTGAGTTATTTTAATGGATTAAAAACTTTGAAATCCAACCAGAGTATGACATGTATAACCCCTAAAGAGAGAATTTTTCTAGTGGCAGTGTACATCCTTAAAACTTCCTAATTAATGATTTATTAAATTACACTGAGTAATGGGCTCTTAATTATGATTAAGACTTAGGAGATTTCAACAGAGTCAACTCAAAAAATACATTTTTATATCTGATTGTAAACTATGCTCATTCAGATTTTCATTAGGATCACTTTTTATCTTCAACAAGGACATTTCCATTCATATATGCATAGAAATATTTCAAGATGAATGAAGATTTTTACACTATAGTGTTTTGTTTAAGCAACAGTTTTAACTTTAAACATATCTTACCTGTATATTACATTCATCTTTAGGAATGAATACATTAAATTTGGTTTGGTTTTCTTTTTCAGTTTAGCTTATTTTATAATTATATTAAACATTGATAACTTATGGATAAAATATTAATAACTATTTTCTAAATATAGAGCAATGTCTGTGTTGATCAGATAATGTTTTATTTGTGCCTTAAAATGAGGAAAGAATGAGGACATAGTTAAATGCAAAAAAGGCGTGTTTTCATTTTAATTTTTTTAGCAGTGTAGACAACTCCCTCCCCCAACCCCCAGCCGTTTTTCCCTGACACTGTCAATTTGTTAGCGTTCTTACTGGAATTTATTTTGTTGTAGTAAATAAAAGACAAGTCATTATTAAACAGATTTTGCTGTTAATTCAATGTATGATTACCCTTTGCCATAGGTACTTTTAAGGGCTTTTATCCAAAATAAAATTCTTTAAAAATGCAATTAAAAAAATCTATTGTTAATGACTGCTTGAGTGACTGGCTCATAATTGGCTCATTACAATAAAAAAGCAACTGTTTAAAAATCCTGACAATGAGATACAGTACAGAGTGAACAATTCACTGTAAGACCCTCTGTGATTACAGGATCCTGAAGGTGAAGCAGAGAAGCGTGCAAATCTGAGACTCCAGCACAACTTTCTCTTTTACACCAGTACAGTGAGTTCAGGTCATGACCTAGCATGGGCTGTCGAAGTAGGAGTCCCTCTTATTTACAGTGTCTCACACTGAAGAGTAAACTTAGGTAATATATTCCACTTTAATGCTAGCACTCAGACTCCTCTTTGTTTCCCTTCCCCAGAAATCTTTTCAGTTGACTTAGATTACAAAGTTGTAATCAGGAAATCTTTAGTTCTGTTGGGGCTAAACTAACAAAGACAATATTGTCATACAAGCTGTCATTATTACCTGCCCTTTTGTTAATGCAGGGAAGCATGTAAATAGCTCTTTTTCAAGCTCCAGAATTTTTATTTAAGCATTCCTAGAGATTTGTTTGTGTTCTAGTATTTTGGTCATTTAATATTTGTATTAAATTATTTTTAATTAATTTTAATTCATTGTATTTTTAGGCCATCGATCCTAAGTAAAATAAAAATATAAATTTGGTGATGTAGGAGGAAAAGTAAATTGTGCACAATAAGGTTTTTCTTGACAAATCAAAGTTTTATTTCTCTTTTATGTCTTGGACATGGCATACTATGGTTTTAATAATGAACTTTGCTATGTTGAACGTCAGCTGTTCTCTGTAGAGTATAAAATCTTAAAATTCTGACAAGTGTAAATAAAAATGGTTAATAAATTTCTGTTAGGAGTTCCACCTATAAGGCAAAAATCCTAAGTTCCAGCAGTAGTTTAAAGGGTGTTCTTTAATGAGCCCTATATTTCCAAAATGCTTTTCCTGTTTAAGGCTAGAAAAACAGTGAAAGTTTAAAGACTGATCACTCCTGCTTTTGTTTAGTCTACAGCAGCAATATTAATGTTGCCTTTGTGTTCTGGTGAGTGACTTAGGTGTAATTTTTCATTATATGTATTAGAAGTTGAATTATTTTGAACTCTGAACTTAGACCAGCCCATATGTGAACCCCAGCATATAAACAACACAGTAACTTTAGGATCAAAATCACTCAATACCACTCATATTATTAAATGCAATCAAAGAATGTTGATACTAGAATTTAATATAAATTAGGAAAAAACTATCAAGGAGATATTCATCAGTTTTTAAAGAAGTAAGTCATATTTAATTTCATCGTATCGTAGATAACCAAACTGCCTGGGTATTTCATCATTACTTTACTCTGTGCTACTCTGAATTCTTCTCATCACCTTATTTTGTAATCTGTACTTATGTTTTTTGTTTTTTTCTTAGTAGAATTAAGAGGAAATGCTTGCAGAGCAAACAATCATTTAAAGCATAGTGGAGGGGCACCTGGGTGGCTCAGTCGGTTAATTGGCTGCCTTTGGCTTAGGTCATAATCCTGGAGTCCTGGGATCAAGCCCCATATCAGGCTCCCTGCTCAGCAGGGAGTCTGCTTCTCCCTCTGCCCCTCCCCCCCGCCCCCCCACTCATGATTGCTCTCTCTCTCTCAAATAAACAGATAAAATCTTTAAAAAAAAATAGTGGAAATCACATTGCTTTATGGTTGAATTTTTCTTTAAAGATTTACTTTATGCAGTTTACTTTTATTCTTATAAGTAAAACTTAGGAGGAGTGTGTTTCCCACACTTGAGGCTCAGCTCAGCGAGACAGCGTCAGTCCACCTCACAGTTATATTTAGTCAGCCATGTAACCTGGTGTTGTTGTGATTTATAAATATGATTTAATAAACCATTTGGTAAATGCCATGACTGTGTCAACCAGAGCCAAAATATTTTATACATCAAGGAATCAGTGTAGTGGGGAAAACTATTGAGACTTGACACTTCACTGTTTAGTTCATGGGGATATTTTGTAATACTTATCATTTGATGGCTGTTCATTATCAAGTCTTATGGCTTAGAGATAAGCCTAACATTTATGGCTTTTTTGTTTTCATGTATTTTATTTACTTCAAGATCACTTGTGTAGACAGTAGAGTTCTTTGCTCAGTGGCACTTCAAGAAAAAGAGTCTGTACTTTTATTAATATTTAAACAAAAATATGCTCTGTGTGTTGCTAAGTTTTTAGGCATTTCATGGGCAAATAATGATTAATTAAGATTATGATGGTTCCTATGATGTACTAATTTATCTTCCTATGTCCAGGGCACATTGATTTTGAATATTAAAGAAGAGCTACATCTATTCATTCATCATATGTGTTCTAAGTGACTGCTCTTGTTCTGGGTACTGAATACAAATATTAGTAAGAGAATGTCCCAGCTCTCTAAGAGCTCATAGTCTAGATTATTGATGACAATACAATCTTATATTGTGATAATAGAATTATTACTTTTTTTTTAACAAATGTTCTGGGAACATAGAGGTAGGAGAGAGAGATTAGCTTTTACCTGGGGAAGGGGCAAATGGGAAATTGGAATAATACAGATGAGTAATGATTCATCAAGAGGAGAAGATTAAAAATGATTTTCCAAACTGAGAGAACATTATGTGTAGAGCATGGGATATGACAAAGTATGGCACATACTTCTCAAAGTTTGGTGACTGAGAGATATGTAAAGGAATGACAGGAATAGGAATAAGCAGATAATTTGGGAACAGGTTATGATGAACCTTGTGTGCCTTACTGAAGAATTTGTAGACCCCATTCTGTAGCTCATGGAGAGTCATTGAAGGTTTGTAAGTTAAATAGCAAAGTGGATAGAGTTGTATTTTGTGGTAGGGTAGAGGGAGCATAGGGAGAAAAGAGATGGAGGCTGGGTCCTTCAGATATATTGAAATTAAGGTATCTTAAAATAGGAAGTAGAAAAAATAAATAGGGAGAAATCAAGACTAGATAAACTGATGGTAGTGAACATTAGTATATAATTAATAATCAAGATCATGTGAGTAAATATGGGGATAAGGTGTTGCATAGTGGGAAAGAACATGGGCTCAGATACCTGGTTTCCCAGCTGCCACTTTCTAGCTATGTGACTTTGGGCAAGTTATTTTACCTCGCTGTGCCTCAGTTTCTTCTTTCATAAGATGAGGATAAAAATTGTCTACCTTATGGGGTGTCTGGGTGGCTCAGTTGTTAAGCATGGGACTCTTGATCTTGGAGTTGTGAGTTCGAGCCCCACATTGGGTATAGAGATTACTTAAATAAGTAAACTTAAAAAAAAATTGACTACCTTATAGAGTTGCTGTGAGGATTGAATGAGTTAATATAGAGTCACTTATTATTATTGTTACGGGCTATTATTTAGGGTTTAGAATAGGTGTTTTGTTTTTCCCCGTTTGAAGTGTTCTGTTAAGGAGGAAGAAATGGCTGATCAATAGAAAGAAAGAGTATTATAAGATGAGAGAGATTGGGTTGTGTTTATCAATTAAGAAAAAGCAGCCAATAGAAAAGTTACTCGAGGTACAAGTGATTGAATAAGATCCAGAAGATATGGAAATGATTGTGTGCAGAGCACAGGTTGGTAGGTTAGCTCTGGAGAGAAGAATATAGATATGTTTAGAAACCAGAAACGGAATGATAAAGGACTATCCATCCAGCAGCTGCTGTTTTTCTCTGTGATCTTAGAGGCAAGGCCATCTCCCTCAGATGGGTAGAGATGATGGAAGTAATTAAGGGATTTGAGGAGAATTTTAAATATTTGGAATAATCTCTTAAGAGAAAGGAAAAGGGGACTGAGGATTGCCAAACTGCCAAGAGCCCATGTGTGGTTGGAAACCAGAAATTTGAAAAGGAGACAATCTTTCAAGATTAATTTCAGTTAAATTGAAAGAAAAGTAAGGGTATTTGATAGATCTTTCTTTTAGGAAGTTACTTATATCAAAGGTAAGTAATAAATGTATTTTATTATGGAATATATAAATAAAGCATTTCAAAAATTATTGCAGACAACAACTGCTAAGTAAAATTTCCATGAGAATCACCTTCCATACTTCAGAAGGGAGAATGCAGCATTACTATACATTTAAACAAATACAGCTGCTCAAACAATATTTGCTGGGCAACAAACAACAGATGATGCAGTCACTCTGTGATGATCTCTTAATCTATCAGTGATGAAAGAATCACATGCCAGAAAACAATTTGTAGAATCAAACGAATGGTCCTCCTACCCTAGAATTAATAATGAGACTAATAGACATAGGTGCCTAGATTGCCCACTTAAATGAATTAAAAGCAAAACGAGACACCCACAAATAAGTTAAATAAATGTCTGCATAACAACATAGTGTTGCAGTTTTTCTGTGTTAGGTAAGTTGCTTCAAGAGTTATTTCATTAGTTTTTTTCCCAAATACTCCTTTTTTAGTGTTTATCCTATATTTTATTTATTAAACAGTGTTCCCATTTTTTAGCATGGAGAATTATCTTTAGAATACTTTCACTTAGTATACATTAATTTATATTACAAAAGATTATTAAATACCCCAATGTCAGCTACTTAATATTTTTTTAACCTGTGAAAAACTGAGTGCTTATAGTTTGGATTCATAAATAGAAAACAATCAAAACCTGAATGGGAGATTATTTGTCAATAATAGAGGAAAAGTGATTGGAAAAAGAAATGCAGAGACTCTGACGCTAGTTTGTTTCATTTCCTCTTACTCTGGTAACTACCCAAAGTCTCATTTAATGCTTAACTTTTTTTCTTTTTTAACTTTTGATTGACAAAAATTTCAAGCATGTATAAAAGTAGAGAGAATAGCATTATGAATCCCCATGTAGCTGTCTTCAGCTTCAATAATTTTCAACATAGAATGCTTCACTTAACGCATACAGATTCCTGTGATGTCTTGGTCCCGATATGATAATTAGCTATATCTTAATTATAAACATAGAAGAACCCACAGTAGCATCCAAAAGTAAACATCAGTTTGCATAAACAGGTTTTGAAAGAGTAAGTCGTCCCCCCCACCCACCATACTCTAAGTGAGCATTTTAAAGCCATTGTTTTTATTGTTTTCCAGTTAGGACCATTAAGGCATCATAATTCTAAGTTATTTATCAAATGAGAGATTAAAGTCAAGTCAAGAATATCTAACTACATGATAAGAATTGAACTTATTTTGGGAATGATAAACTTAGATTAGTTAAGGTCTGTTTTGAGAGCATATTTGACCCACTGAATAGTCCTTCTTACCCTGCTTAGGAAAACTCTTGAGAACTATTTTAAAATGCAATCACCCTTAAAAGTATATGAACAAAATTTTAATCGGAATGGCTTTCTACTTTTTCTCCAGAAGATAAATGTAATAATTTGGGTTTCTGAAGTTTCTTAATGAAGGAACAAAAATATGATTAGAATTTTATTTTATGGTTAATTTTTCAGGAACACATTTCACTGTATTTATTTGAAAACAAACAAACAGCTGGGTTAACTTTCCAGAAAAGTAATATGCAACTAATTTTTCTATGTTTTTCTTTTATGTGAAACATGATGAAGGTTCCTGGAAAAAGTTATAGTTGTCAGAAATTGACCCAATGTCAGCAGTTTAGAGAACTAATTGAGTTTTTCACTGAGCTAAACATTAATGCAAACAGGAAGGCTGCTCTGGCATTCATGAGCATCACTGTGCTCAAAAGTAAAGAAACACGATATTAATGAGAGGCATAGTTTTCAACAGAACCTGATATAAATGCGAGAGGACGCTTCTAGTGTTTTTCTATATCTTAGGTTATTATTACTACTGATAATTATGAAGTTAGAGGAAGCAATTTTTGGAAAGAGAATGAGCAATGAGACAGGGAGAAAAGGGGAGAAATAAGTGGGCAAACTTCTGAATGGGGAAATTCATACAATGCATACTCAAACTAAGACCCATTTTTATTTAATGTTAAAAGTTAATTATCACAAAAAGAGAGTACATGTTAAAATCTGCTGTCTTAGAAGAGTTTATTCCTAATAGAAACAAGATGCTGGAAGATAGCCAGGTTTGTGTGGGCATGGTGGCTTGTCCATATTTGGGTCTCTCAGTTATTTGTTAAGTGAATAAATAAATGCTAGTGAATAAAGCACTGGGAGCTTAGCCTTCGTGTGAACAAGTATGTAGTAAAGTAACTACTGCTTGTAGGACCATAGGTTGAATTATTATTTAAATCAGGACAGGACTATTATTTAAATCAGGACTCCCCAAGTCAATAAAAACCTGTTAGTAAAAACAGCCCTGGAACTCATTCTCCTTGATCACCAGGTTGCATTGCTAGCCAATGCAATTCTGAGAAAAGATAGTGAATATCAAATTAAATTGACTGGGCTGGATCATATTGGGCTCCTTGTTAGTATGCCAAAAATATTTGCAAGGTGGGAAATACTGCACTCTTCTACTGGCCATAACATTATGATTCTACTGATGGAAAGTATACGAGGTTCAAGACTGAAAATAGGAAGCTTCTGATCAAGGGAGAGCCCATCATTGTCTTCCCTGTCTGATGGGTAAGATCCATCAGCATAATAAGAGTTGATTGTGATACTGATTATGTTGTGGTGCACACGGATATATTCATTATTCTGTAAAAATAGAGGACTTACTTAAAGGGTAGGATCCAAGCGTTTCTCACATTAATGATAAGAATGAACCTAGAAAAGTAGGTCAACTTTAGCTTCACCTCTTACTCTCAACTTCTTAACCTCTTGGCACTGTGGAAAACAAGTGACACCATTGCAGTCTGTGACCTTGCTGACACCCAGAAGACTGGATGGTCCCTTTAGCAAGCTGGTTGTTAGGGGCACATTATTGCCGGGAACATCATTCCTGCTTCTGTTGACCCTATTGCAGCTATTGGCAGGGTACTTAGTGAGTTAAATGGGAAGCTCACCAGCATGACACCCTTGCATTGATGACCAATAGGCAAACCTGCCAAACAGTTTCCAGAAGGTAATAGAGCAAGTATCTTCTAGACCCATAACCTGTGATTTCCTTTTGTTGCTGTAACTGGTATTCCCCCTAATACTTAAACAAGTTCACTTACTGGTATGGCAGTGATTTGGCCATGACAACCATGCTATTGACATTAGGGGCTTAGGGCCTCTATCCCTCTGGTAATAGCCAGGGACCATCTCTCTTAACTCTTTCCTCTCCCAAAACACATCATAGAAAATTCCTATTTCAAATCTAAACCTTTTGCCAGATTTTTATAGGGGTAGGGTAAGGGACAGAGATATTTCTGTATTCTGTGCTATTGATAAAATTTGCACTTGGCCCAAATTTCATAGGTTGGGACAGAGAAAGTATTGACATCAGTCTAATATGATTTTTTAAAAAGATTTTATTTATCCATTTATTTGACAGAGAGAGAGAGCACAAGCAGGGGGAGCAGCAAAGAGAGAGGGAGAAGCAGGCTCCCTGCTGAGCAGAGAGCCCAGTGTGGGGTTTGATCCCTGAACCCTGGGATTACAGCCAAGCTGGAGGCAGATGCCTAACCAACTGAGCCACCCAGGCACCTCTCTAATATGTTTTTATAGCCAAAAAGATACATTAAATCTCATAATAATCAGGAAAAGGACTTGGGGGCAGGGTAGAAAAAAGAAAGGAATGAAGAGAGAGAGGGAAGATTCTATTTTTGGGTAAGCTCTGAAAGTCCTGCCCTTAGACTGTTTCATTTGATTCTGGTCATAGCATCTCAAGTGAAACTTTGTCAATAACAAAGGGAATTGGAAAGAAGTGTTAGAAGGATGAACAAGTTCATTCTGTATTTGGTATTTTAGAGCTGGAAAGAAACAAATTTAGGAAAATCGAGAAGTATAGAGTGGCTTTCTCAAGGAATAGCAAAATACAGGAACTTGCTATTCTAAGAGGTATATAACATTGTGGGGATGGCTAAATAAATAATCCCATTAAGTGGGATATTTTATGCAGCCTTAAAGTAAGTGCTAAAGCCCATATTTTAACACATACAAGCCTATAACAAGATACCAAATTACACATACACCTTAACAGCATCTATGTAAAAACAACTATGGATAGACACCAAAAAAAGAATATAACAAAAATGTAAGAATTTGGGCTGTGTTAGTTGGAGTGGGGAATTGTAATTTATAAGACTTGGCATTGTGGGGGAAAAAAGTGATAATGTATCAGGAAGTGTCTGTTGTTTGGAATTATATAGAAATCATTAAGGGTAATAACACGCCTCTTCCCACAGCAGTATGACCTATTCCCATCAACGAGGAAGCATGTACTTTCCGCTAGCAGCAGTTTCTTAACGTACTTCTTGGGAAGTGGAGAGATGTGGAATGGAGTGAGGGAATGAGAAAATTCCTAGAATAACCTTAATCTTATGCTTTGGTAACCATGTGACAACCTGTGCAGAAATATGTTTCTTATGGTAATCAAGGAATAAGGGGATTCTCTAATTCTCTCCCAAGAAGTGATTTTATTTTTCAGACTGAGAGTAGGGAGGAGAGGAAAGATGAGAAACAGGAAAGAGAGAAACTAGCACCTGTATCAGCTCATGACCTTGCTGTTAAAAATGAGGGACCTGAGACTGACAGGGTTTTGTTTACTTTTTATGTATTTTATCATTCTAGATTTATCTGAGAAAAATGTCCTGAGAGCTTTCAAATATGCAGGAGCACAGTTAGAGGGATATTTGAGATACTATGAAGAGCATGGGTTTTTAACTTCTGAATTATGAGATGTCTCTAAACCCAACAGAGAGAAGGTGCTAACTGTTAAGTTCAGCAGTGATCTTGCACAATGCTGGACTTCATGTACTCGTGTCTACTCAAACTACAGAAAGTGAAGAGGTTGGTTTACAGAGTGATTAACTAATATTGCATCGGCTTTCTTCTAGTGTTGAAAAAAGAAGAACACAGCTCCCCAACCGTGAATAATAATAACACCATTTTAACAGATGGTTCTTTTGCTCTGTTACCTTCAGCTCATGTGGTATTTGGTATTTGTGAACTGTTCTGCTTGTATTATTTTTATACTATTGAGCAGTGTTAGTAGAATAGCAGTTTTTTAAATATCTGATACTTTCAATAAATAGTTTTGAAATGATCTTGGATAATTTAAACTAAGTTTGAATTAGTTCCATTTTGTGCTTTGGTTTTATTACTTCTAACTGATTTTTGAGTCATCCTTTTCTCTCCATTTTATTGAGGGTTGATTGAAATTTTGATATATTGGCAGGGTTAGTAGTCATTTTCTTTTCCTTTTCCCCACAGAATGTAATGACTGATGAAAAGGGTTTTATTGTTTTGGTTTGTTTTTACTAGGAATAGTTGACCATGTTACGGAGCACTTCCTTCCGGCTATGGATATGGTTATAAAAACCTTGGGAGTACCCTTCGTTGGGCAAGCAAATATGTTGTATGAAAGAGGAACACATTTTAGAGAACAGTCAATTCCAACTTCACTAGATAGCTTTGTGTCTTGGTGTCAGTGATGGTTTCTAAATTGTGTAACTGGTTGGAAATTCACACTTGAAAAACAGGAAACATAAAAATTTCAGTATAAAAAAAAATTTCAGTATAAAGGAAAACTCACTAAAACTATTTCCTGATTGCATGATATAATTTTATAGTTTGATTTCATTGTATTTCTTTTCACTCCTTTACTTAACATTGAGTACTTCTTGTGTAATAGGCCCTATGCTCACTGCTAGGAGTGTAATGGTGAGCATCTGCTTAGAGTCTAGTAATTAATGTCTATGTTAATTACTAATTAATTACATAATTAGTTATTAGTGTCTATAGACATTAGTCAAATAAACCATCTAAAACAGAAAATTGCATCTGTGACAAGTGCTACAAAGGAGAGTTATAAGAGGCCATAAGAAGGAATTTAAACTGGTTAAAGATTTGGAAAGGCTTCCTTTTTTATTTTTTAAAGATTTATTAGAGAGAGAGAGGGCAGGGGGCAGAGGGAGAGGGAGAGAGAAACTCAAGCGGACTCTGCGCTGAGCACGAGCCGGTCGTGAGGCTTGAGATCACGACTTCAGCAGAACCCAAGAGTGGGCGCTAAACCGACTGTGCGAGCCAGGTGCCCCTGGAAAGGCTTTCTTGAAGTGAGTGAGGCTTGAGTGTTAAGAGGTTTCTTCAGTTGGATGGTATCTGAGTGCTGGAAAGGAAGTGTTTCCATTCCAGAAATGGTTGTGGGCAGAGCCACCTAGTGTCAGGAGAGTGGCCTGGTGAGCAGCATTAGGCTGGGAGAGAGGCAGTATGGCCCCAGTATATGGAGTGAAAGCTGAGACTGATGTGTGAGTCTGGAGAAGTAGGTGGATTTGGGTAGCAGTTACATAGGTTGTTTTGTTTGGGAGTATTCATCAAGCTGTCCCCCTTGATACACTTTTCTATATGTGCATTATACTTCAAAAAGGAGGCTTGAGTGCACTTGAATGAACAGTTTAAGGCTCCAGAGTTTTATACAAAAGAGCAACTTGGAACTCTGTTATATCCACTTCTGGTCACAACTCTCCCTTTACCAAGGGCTTCTATCACCACAGGATATTTTTGTCTGTTCCTAATTCGTATAGTCAGCATCACAATATTGAGGAGTTTACATCTGGCTCCTTTTGATCCTTTTATGGTTATGAGGTACTTCTGT
This sequence comes from Potos flavus, assembly GCA_028534135.1. Classification (NCBI taxonomy): domain Eukaryota; kingdom Metazoa; phylum Chordata; class Mammalia; order Carnivora; family Procyonidae; genus Potos; species Potos flavus. The sequence continues at coordinate 57,773,389 of CM052896.1, forward strand.
GTTTGCACATGGTGGTAAAATGTGCACTTTTATTGTGACATAATATTCTAATGTATGGATATACCTTGTTTTGCTTATTTATTCTACTCTTGATCGTCATTTGGGTTATTTCCAGTTTAGGACCCTTACAGAAAGTGCTGCTGTGAATACTTGTATGTATCTTTTGGTGTTACGTATGTATCCATTGTTAGGAATCTGTGTAGGAGTCAAATTGCTAAGTTATAGGGTATGCCTATGTTTATACTCCCACCAACAACGTGTAAGAGTTCCAGTTGTTCTACATTCTTACCAGCTCTTGTCATTGACAGAAAGAAAAAAGTCATTCTGGTTGGTGTAGTGTTGGGCCTTATGGCTTTAATTTGCATTTCTCTGCTGATATTGAAAATTTTTCATATTTTTTGGCCATTTTAATATTTTTTGGGGGGGTAATGCCTAGTAAAGTCTGTTGCCTATTTTTCTAATTGATTTTCTCTCTCTGATCTTGATTTAGAAGTTCTTTATCTTTTTGGTGTAAGTCTTTAGTCAAGTCCATGTACTGTAGTCACCTCCTTATCTGTGGGGGATACGTTCCGAGACCCCAGTGGATGTCTGGCACTGTGGATACTGAACCCTGTACCTGTGGTTTTTTTCCTATAATACATACCTGTGATAAAGTTTAATTTATAAATTAGTCACAGTAAGAAAATATAACACTAACTACTAATAGAAGAATTATAACAGTATACTGCAGTGAAAGTTATGTGGATGTGGTCTCTCTCTCTCAAAATATCTTATTATACTGTACTTACCCTTCTTGTGATGGTGTGAGATGATGAAATGCCCACATGGTGAGATGAAGTGAGATGAATGACGTAGGCGTGGTGCTATGGTATTAGGCTACTACTATTGACCTTCCGATGATATGTCAGAAAGGAGGATCATGTTCTTCCACATTATGGTTGACTGCAGGTAACTGAAACCAAGGGAAGTGAAATCCCAAAAAGGGGACTACCGTACTGCAAATATCTTTTAGTCTGTGGTAGAAAAGTATCTTCTACTTTTTTGATTAAACAAATTTTAAATTAGCAGTTCTTTTTGTTTTATTTCCATGTTTAGGTAAGGTGTTTTTATGCCTTGTTTAAGGAATCTTTCCCCAACCCCAAGTCATAAACACACTCTCCTTTACTGTCTTTTAGAAGCTATTGTTTATTTACACATTTAGATGAACACTTGAAATTGATTTTTTGTATGGTGCGAACTAGGGGTAAAGATTAACTTTTTTTTCCCAAATGGAAATTCATTGGTCCCAGTAATATATATTGAAAAGACCTCATTACATTGCATTGCCATTTTTGTTATAAATCAGGTGGCCGTATATATGTCAGTCTGTTTCTGAATTCTCTGATTTCTACCATGGGTTCACTAGAGCACTTTTTAAATTATTGCAGCTTTATAACGAGTTTTGCTATCTGGTAGTGTAATTTCTCCACCTTCGTACTTTAAGGGTGCCATGGCTGTTTTCAGCTATCTTAGAATCAAGTTGCCAGCTTCTACAACAATAATCTGCTGGGATTTTGATTGAGATTACACTGAATCTATAGATTAATTTGAGGAGAACTGACATCGTTACAATATTGAGTCTTTAATAAATGAATGTAGTATGTCCCTTCATTTATTTGGATCTTCTTTAATTCCTCTAAATAATATTTTGAAGTGTTCTATGTAGAAGTCATGCACATATTTCTTTTGGCTTATGTCTGAGTGCTTTTTGATGTTACAGTGATGTTTATTAGTTTGCTAGAGCTACCATAACAAAGTACTGCAGAGTGGGTGGCTTAAACAACAGAAATTTATTTCTTCATAGTTTCTGCAAGCTAGAAGTCCAAGATCAAAGTGTCCGTAAGGTTGGTTTTATTCTGAGGCTTCTTTCCTTCTCTTGTAGATGGCACTTTTCTCCCTGTATCTTCACATGGTCTTCCTTCTGTGTCTGTGAGCATGTCTGTGTTTTAATCTCTTCTTATAAGGACACCAATCAAACAGGATTAGGGCCTACCCACATGACCTCATTTTATTTTAATTACCTCTTTCCAAATACAGTCACATTCTAAGGTACTGAGGGTTAAGGACTTTAACATGTGAATTTTAAGGGGACACAATTCAGCTCATAACACAATGGTATCAAATTATTTGTTGCTGAAATATAGACATATAATTTCTTTTTGAATATTGATCTTATATGTAGTGATCTTGCTAAATTCACTTATTAATTCTAAAAGTTTTTCTATTAATTATTTTGGACTTTCTCCATAAACAATCACATCACCTGTGATAATGACTTTTATTCCTGATCTCAGAATAAAGCCTTTAGTATTTCACTATTAAGTAAGATACATGCTGTGGGAATTTTGTAGATACTTTTTACCTGATTAAGATAGCTTTCTTTCTATAGCTCATTGTTCATTTGTTGAGTTTTTAAATATGTTTTGTTTTAAAACATTTCATTTTATTTATTTAAGAGAAGGAGAGGCAGGGGAGGGTCAGAGGGAGAGGGAGAGAGAGAATCTTAAGCAGGCTCCACACCCAGTAGGGAGCCGAATGTGGGGCTCCATCTCACACCCCTGAGATCATGACCAGAGGCAAAATCAAGAGTTGGATGCTTAACCCAGTGAGCCACCCAGGTGCCCACTTGTTTTATTTTCAATCCTGAACTAACTTTGAAGCTCATAGACTATTTGAATGTTAATTGTTGCTATAATGGAGAAAAGTTGATAGGATTTACTGGTGGATAATTTTGATATGGAAAATAGTAGAAGAGAGGAATTTTTTGTTCATTGGAAATTGGAGTTTTGTGATGTCTCCTAGTTTCTGTAAAATTTGAAAGGAATGATTTGGAGGAAACTGGGAAAATTGGTTTGAAGTGTGAGTTTCATTGAAAAAGTTAAAAACTCAACTATCTACTCTTTCAGAATCTCTAAATATTTATGATCAACATTTTAGTATTTTAACACAA